>BFEA01000083.1:3212591-3247681 GCA_003427395.1 Chara braunii
TTCTCCATTGTGCATGTGCTTTCCACTAGTCTAGTCTCATTGTCAAGTTCATATTCCGGACCTTTACCTTGTTGACAACTACTTCATTGTGCATGTGTTTTCCACTAGTCTAGTCTCATTGTCAAGTTCATGTTCCGGATCTTTGCTTTGTTGAACTCTTCTCCATTGTGTATGTGTTTTCCATTAGTGTAGTCTCATTGTCAAGTTCATGTTCCGGATCTTTACTTTGTTGAACTCTTCTCCATTGTGCATGTGCTTTGCACTAGTCTAGTCTCATTGTCAAGTTCATACTCTGGATATTTACCCTGTTGATCTCTTGTCCCTTGTGCATGTGCTTCCACTAGTCTAGCCTCTAGTTGTCAAGATCATGTTCCGGATCTTTGTTTAGTTGATCTCTTCCCCTTGTGCATTTGCTTTCCACTAGTCTAGTCTCATTGTCAAGTTCATGTTCCGGATCTTTATTTTGATGATCTCCTTCGCTATGAATAATGTGTTTTTCATTGGTCTAGCCTCTCCTTGTCAAGTTATTCCAAGATATACTTAGTCAATCTCTCTCGCTCTCTCTCTCTCCCTCCCGCTCTTGCTCTCCCTTTTTTTTCTTTTTCTTTTTTTTTTTTTTTTTTTTNTCGAAACGGTGTGGGTCCACTTTTCTCAAATAGAAGAGCAGTTCGGATATAACACGTGCGCGCTGTGTTCGAATACAACATGTACCCTTTTGACTGGAATTTCAAAAAAGAATAACTCTTGTGTTCCAATTTTTTTTTTTTTTTTTTTTTTTTTTTTTTTTTTTTTTTTTCTCTCTCTCTCTCTCCATTCGCCTGGCCCCCTCTCTCCCTCCCCCTGACTTGCCATATGACTAACCCCTTCTCCTCTCACTTGAAAACATTGCCAGGGTACGGACGGTAAACGAAATCTGACTTCACTTGGTGCAGAAAGAGGGCAAGGGGAGGATAGTCGGTCCCTTGTGCCACCAAGGAGGCAAAAGGGAGAAGACATTTGAAAAAGTGGGAGGCAGAATCCGGAAGAGAACTTAAGTTGAAAGTGAGGTCAGTTTGACTCAACCATTTCCCCGACTGCATGATTATGACAAGAGGATGGGCTGATTGAACAACAAAAAGGGAACCAAGCATAGGCAAAGAGCATGGAAAAAATAGGCATGTGGGAAGGGCTATGTGTTAACCCCCAATGGGGGACATTGTAGGGATGTTCTTGCTTGTGTGGGATTGTGCAGGTGAGTAATGACTAGAAATGCCTTGAGCGGGATAAGGGCGAGAGGAACTGGGCACCAAGAGGGAAAGGGAAGAGGGACAAAGGGGCTATGGGACCCTTGACATAGAGCCAATTCATGAAAATGACTTTTGCATTTGAGACTTGGAAGTGTGATTGAGAGTGCAATCGTACCAAGGAAAATATGATGTTGTGTGTGCATGCATATGAGGACCCGAAAAGACCAAGGGGCCTACTTCAATAAGGTGGGAAGCAAATTGTGAGATCCGAGGGATGCGTAGAGGCGAGGGGGGGGACAACCCCGCCGCACCCCGATGATGCCATATAGTCAAAATGCTTAGGGAAACGGTGCATGGCCTACGGATGACGCTTAGCCTACGCACAAGAGAAGAGAAACGCTCAAAGAACCCCTGGAGTGCCTGCGTATTGGAAGGAGCAATTGCTTTAGAATACAATAAAAAATCAAAAATACATCAGCGTTGCGGAACGACCAGCGAGATTACCACCCGACGTGAGGGTTGAGCTACATCCCCAATGTCAAAGCTCTTTCGCGCGATGGCCCACCCCCATCCATCTCAAAGCACTAGGTGGGGGTGACCTTGGGATGAATGGTCCGCGCCCTGAGCGCATGAGTGTGGGCAGGCCGAGCCAACTGGGACCCGCAGTGGGGTTAACTAAGGCTCGAAAGTCTACCGGGGCTTGGCCCTACACCGGGCTACTGAGCGCCAGGAGGTAAGCGGGCAATCTGGTGGTTTGAGGGAAGGAGGCGAGTGTGGGGTAATCAAGGTCTGATTGAGGGTGACGAGATATGTACCTGGTGCATGAAGAGAGGTCGGATATGGTGTTGACAGTCATGTACATTTGTCTTCGAGATTTGAATTGAGCTTGTTGTGTGAACACAGTTGTAGGTAGGATAGTTGGGTAGAGTAGGCTGGGCGTTGGGCGTTGGGTGCCAGACAGAGAGAAGCGACTTTGGATATTGTGCTGGTGTGGCCTACGTGCTTGAACATTGGCTCATTACTTCATTGTATTGCTCTATATGAATGGTCTCTTGGTGCATTTGCACTCTCTGCTTGGACACGACTACTTGGACATTTGTGTGATTTCGCAACTTGGTTTTCTGTATATCGTTCACACTCATATTCCTTGCAATTTGGTATCAGAGTTGACTCGTGATCGCCGCTTACCTGCGACTGGCGACATTGTTACTCGGTGCGCTTACGATGCTTCATATCGACGTAAGAATACTTTGACGCTGGTATGTTGTAGTGGGGCCTAGGTGGAGAAGCCAGCCGCTGGAAGGCTGTGGCGACAACGGATGTATGTATGATGATGAGAGTATGCTGACATGGCATTTTGGCTGAGGTTGCACTACATTGCGTTGTGGGTGGTACCGAGGCTTGCTGGGGGCGCAATCCAGAACATTTGCATGCCTGAGAAGGGCCTCGTGAGGGCTTAATCCTTGCATTTCATCCCCCTTAGCTTCGAAAGTCCGCTGAGATGGTTCTACACAGGTGCTTTCCCCTTCAACTTTCGTTCATACTCGGCCACGATCTGGGATGTTGTTCTAACAAGCTCCTCCCTTGTGAACCAACGTTCTTCCTTGGGATTTGTTTGATGCCTGAATCTGACCCGACACTCCCTCATAGGTTTTGGCGGTTCCCCTGCCCAGAGGCTTGGGTACAGGCAAGTCGCTATGTTCCAAGATATCGTCGACGTCCACATGCCAATCCATGGTTGGGGGCAGCATTGATCTCCTTGATGGGAACTGATCAGTCTCAGCGAAAGTTGCGAGGTTGGAAGCATGAAATACAGGGGGTTATCCACGATTGGTTCTCTCTCTCTCTCTCTCTCTCTCTCTCTCTCTCTCTCTCTCTCTCTCTCAACCAACCCGCTTATCTTGGCGATGGCAGGGGATCGTGATGGCTGTCGTTGGCGGGCAATACTGGGTGGTGGTGGGATTCGTCGGAGTTGCAATCGACAAACGATGACAGCGAAGGGAAACGTTGTGCGGAGGAGGAAATCGGGAGACATGGGGGGGGAGAGTGTTCGTGTGAGGGAGGGAACGGGGGCGGACAATTTCCGCCCTCACCGATTTGAAAGTGTTGACCTCATTTCTAAGTTTTTCCTATCCACGTGTTTCAGAAAATTTATATCATTGTCACAAAGGTATACTCACAGATTACAAGTTGAAAAAAATAAACAAAGTGCGACATACGTGCACGGGCTGTATGTGTGTGTGTTGGGGGAAGGGGGGGGGGGGGCTACTCCCCCACAGTCAATGAATTAATAAATAAATAAAATAGTTCCATAAAAAAAAACATGATGTGTGCATGGTCGGGTCGTCGGGGGCCGGAGGGCGACTTACCAACAGTCAAGGAAGTGAAATATATGGGAACATAGAGATCATACTGTCCAAATAGTAATCTAGTATAGTTTCATTTTTTATGGTCGATAGGTGCACATTAATTCTTGCACAATCGATGCGTTTAGCGACAAAGTAGTAGGCACCTACCGACTTTTCCTACGTGACACTTATTTTGGAAACGTTGACCTTATTTTGAAAAGTTATATGTGTGTGTGTGTGTGTGTGTTTGTGTGTGTGTTTCACTTAAATTGTATCATTGTTTTATGGCATTGTCCCAGATACATATACACACACAAAAACTTGGAAAAAAAAATGCGACTTACGTGCATGGTGTGTGTGTGTGCCCGCGCTGGGGGTTGGGGGTGCGACCTATCCACAGTCACTGAACAAAAATGTATGTACATGAAGATCACACTAAGGAAATAGTAATCTGTTAATTTTATTTTCCTATTGGTCGGTAGGTGCATATTAATTTTTGTACAATCTATGCTTCTAGTATTAATGGAGTATGCACCTACCGACCTTCCCTACGGAACACATGTTTAGAAGCGCTGACTTTATTTTGAAAGGTTTTGCTATTTGGGTGTTTATTTGTCACAAATATATAAACATACACTAAAATGTAAAATGAAATAAGTGTTTGATAGATTATCCGAAATGAAGGACTATTTTTCAATAGGTTCTCACTAATATCGTCGCACTCGTTGCATCCAACCTTGAATTCGTAGATTCCTCCCGACTATCTCTCTCTAATATTGTTTTTCAATGTATAAGTGTATTTTATATAGTGTATTAAAGATACGATATCAACGAGAATATTGTTTTTCAGTGTATAAGTGTAATTTATATAGTGTATTAAAGATACGATATCAACGAGAAATAAAAACAACTAGCGGTGCTGACGTTGTTCATTTTCATTGGTGTCTTGTTTTGTTTTGCTATGAAATGTGCATGTTATTTATGCAGGACGATGAGACTGTAAAACAAGAAGTTGAACAAGGACGTTCTCAGGCTGCAAATATTGTTGGTTGTGGCCCCAGCAAGCCTCGTGCCCGCCCTAAGTGAAGGCGGGTCTGTACATCCACGAAATACCTATTTTCGATGTTTTTTGTATGTGGGGTATCACACAGTTGCCACATGTCGGTTGGTTACAGAACAACGTGAGCCTTTTGTGGCTCATTCCAGAAGCAATAGTTGCGTTGTACAATTGAGCCCAGGGCTTAGTTGGTTGTACCCTCTGCACACGTAGTGCGAGACCGATACAAGACGTAGTGGCAGTGGACCAATGACAAGGCAGCATTGTCGTCACATATCTACCACGGGCCAATGAGAATGCGGCAAATACTTGGAGGCTAGAGGGTTATCTGGACGTGCCCAGCTGCACGAGGCCTGGAGCAGTGTTTGAAACTAGGCCTGAGGCGCAGACACTTTGGGCCAATTTGAAGCTACTGGACCCTTACACGCCAGACCCAGTTCCGGTCAGTGGCAGGGCGCACTTTCCATATAGGAAAGTGTGAGCTTAGGGGCGCGACATTCTGGCCTAAGCCGGCATTGTCACGTTGTTGCTTTGCTGTGCGACACTGTGCTAAGCAGACAGGCTAGGGCGCACGCGGGTGCAAGAGGTGAGAGGGCGCTGCAGTGGCAGCGGGCGCACGAAGCTTATAGCCGGGCTGTGCGTTCGAGTAGCAGGTGACGACGATGGTCGTTTTTAGATACGAGGCGCATGAAGATGGCAAACAGGGTGTGATCAGAGGAGGAAAGAGAGCGTACTTGGTATTTGTTGGTGCTCGACATTTTGATGACATCACGTACATTGGTCTTCAACTTCGATGTGATCTGGTTGCAAGAACGTAGGCAGATGGAAATAGGCTGAAAGTGTAGGCTGGGCGTTGGGAACAAATTAGTAGGAGTGACAACTAATACTGTGATGGTGAGGGCAGAGAGCGTTGACATTGACATACGAGTTCATTGTATTGCTCTTATTTGGATGGCATCTTGGTGCATTGTGCTTTGTGCTTTGCACATGACTATCAAGACTACTTCTCGATTCCACTTCCGATTATTTGGATGGTATCTAATGTGGGTGGGTGCGTGGGTGGGTGCGTGGGTGGGTGCATTGCAGACTACAAACGTATCGATAATTATTCATGACAACGTAAAAACCTTCATGGTTTTCCATGTACATAAACCAAAGTTTTCAAAGGAGAGAGAGAGAGAGAGGGAGGGCAAAAAAAAAAAAAAAAAAAAAAAAAAAAAAAAAAAAAAAAAAAAAAAAAAGAGGTAGAGAGTCTGGTATAAATCTAATGTTGTTTTCCTAAGATCGCACAACAAACACGGTACTAGTCGGTAGGTGCATACAAATTTGTCTTTGTAGATATTGATCCTCTTTGTTTTACTATGCACCTACCGACCACTTTTTATTTTTTTATTTAAAGACATCTCAAGTTTTTTTTTGTAAGATATATCAGCCTCCGGATGAGTCGGTGAAACTCTGACGAAATAGTTTGTTACAATCCCTCGTTTATTATCATTTTCTCCCTCTATGCCTATGGTTTACCGGACAACTCTCTTTGACTATATATATGCACACACACACACACAAACACACACAAACACATACATAGATAGATAGATAGATAGATAGATAGAGAGAGAGATAGAGAGAGAGAAAGAGAGAGAGAGAGAGAGAGAGAGAGAGAGAGAAGAGACAAACGCATTCAATGATTCCAAACGTAAAAATTGATAAAAAATGTGTCCTTATCTTAATTAAGGATTTTTTTTTGCTTATAGTATATGCGTTTTTTATGTCGTTTTTTTGTGTCATGTTACCTAAAATACAAAGAATTGCATTATTGACTACAGTCATATCGATAATTATTCATGAAAATGCAAAAACCTTCATGGTTTTTCATGTACAGATACGAAAGTTTACAAGAATGAAGTTTTCAAAGGAGAGAGAGAGAGAGAGAGAGAGAGAGAGAGAGAGAGAGTCCGATATAAATTAAATGTTGTTTTCCTATGATCGCACAACAAACAAAGTGGTGGTCGGTAGGTGCATATGAATTTGTCTTTGCAGATATTGATTGGCTTTGTTTTACTATGCACCTACCGACCACTTCCCATTTTCTTGTTCAAAGACATCTCATGTTTTTTTCTTGTAAGATATATCAACCTCCTGATGAATAGGTGAAACTCCGAGGAAGTAGTTTGTCACAACCCCTTCTTTGTTGTCTTTTTCTTCCTCTCTGCCTCCGGTTTATTGGACAACTCTGTTTGACTATAGATATATGTATATATATACACAAAGAGAGAGAGAGAAGACAAAAGAGAGACAAAAAAAGACTTAAATCTATAGAAAAAAAAACTTTGTTAACGGTTGGCAAAAAAAAAATAAAAAAAATTTTAGCTTTTATGACATAAATGCGGACAACACACTTAAGACAATTTATCCCACTCTCAACATAATCCCTATATTAAAAGTTGAAATGATTTTCTAATCATTTTTTGCATAATTTTGCAATATCACCACTAGGACTGGATTTCAACATGATTTCAACAGTTTATCAACAGGTTTTCAACAGATGGGAGAGAAGATAAACAGTTGATGAACTGTTTGTAAGCAGTTAAAAAATGGTCAAACGATGAGATCCGATTTGTTCATTGATTATAGATATAGGTTAAAACCTTTCATGATTATCAACATGAAAATGAAGATAAACAGTTTATAAACTCATAGAAATCTGATGTTATACACAAAGGTCCTCGTTAAACTTTAGTGTTAACACACTCCTTTTTTTTTCTGTTGGCTTCGGACAGATGCCGCGACTCCTTAGGGTGCTACTGGACCGCCGTGGCTTCTCTGATATACCTGGGTGGTTCCATGACGCAGACCGGTTTGGTTGGTGCCTGCCCTCAGCAAAAGGGGTGCGCCACTGGGCTTTCCATTGGTCCACTCAGCCTCGGCGCTCTGCTGTACAGCAGAGCACTACCAGCCTGTGGCCGTGGTAGCCGTCGGGTTCGCCCAGGGACGAGAAGGTAGAGGGACGGGCGCGGTCTTTTCTACTGCGTGCTGAGTGCCCCTCTGCCAGGTTATGGGTTAAATGCACGAGGTGGCTGTCACTGTCAAGCAGAAGAGGATTGGGTAAGGGAAAAATAAAAATAAAAGGGAAAAGTAGTTCATGCGTCAGGTCAGTGCATTGATCTGGGCCTTAACTTTAGCCTGAGAAGATCCAACGGCTTCCGGATGGTGGCGTTTCGAATCTCGAACCTATCTCTCCCCTAATATTATTATTATTATTATTATTATTATTATTATTAACATTTAAAGTTCTGAGAAAATTCAACCTCCCCTTTTAGCCTGTCTGTTCGCGGGGAGGCCAACGGTTCAATTTTGTCTGTGATTACCGTTTGACGGCCTAGGGTGGCCCGACCCTTCAAGTATTGCCATGGCTGATCTGTTTTGCCGAGCGCCGCGCAGCAGGACCCTAAAAAAGGGGCCACTCGCGGCCCCATTGGTAGGAGATTTATCACCCCCGATGGAGGGTCATAAGTCCCCTCCTTGCCATCGGACACGGCTACCTGATAGGAGCAGGCCGGCAACAGATTTTGAAGAGAGGGGTGTGGCCTCGGTATCTTGTTATGGGACTTCTGTTTTTGGACCGTGGTCACATCGCGATGATTAATGACTGACAGTAGGATAGCAAGTTCGGCCCGTACTTCGACTGTTGAGTTTCGGTCTCGCGTGTTTTTTAAATTATTTAGTTTTATTTTGTTTTATATTTTGGAGCATTAAGACTATTAATGTGAGGAAATTTGAAGAAAGTCAAAACTGAACTCTTCGTTTAGAACATGGGATCATGGCGAGTGGTGAGCCTATAAAAGGGTGAGGCAAATGAGTATTTGGCAGCGGGCAGGTAGCAGCGCGCAGGCCATTTTACTGTGTTGACGTTGTTGGCCTGAGAAAAGTGGGCAGCTTGCGTGCACGTGTGCTGAGTACCGAGCTGTGTTTGTCTGGCAATCAGCTATGGCACGTAGCAATGGCCTTTTCGGCTATAGGCCAGGGCATTTGAGGTTCTACTGGAGTTGGGAGCCTATACGTGAAGAGGGAGCTACTGTGGATGCCTGCTTGAGCTACAGTAAAAGTGAGGGGATGGCCAAGCTAAAAATTAATGTCTACGGAGGGAAAGAGTGGGAGACGAGGGAGGATGTAAAGGTTCAGGGTATAATTACGGAGGCTCGTGATCGAGCCGAGCGGAGGTTCAGAAGGGATGGAGTGACTGCGGCCCTGAAGGTTACAGTCACTTATCACGAGGAGGAGACTACTACGAGTACAACTGAGCGAGAGCAGCAAGAGATGAACCGGGACTCAGAGGTCGAGTCCGAAGTCAGCGACGCGCAGACGCGGTCCTGGCACGGGCTGGAGCAGTGGCGGAGAGAGCACCTGCCCAGAGGCCACTTCGCGTCGGCAGTGAAGAGGGCAAAGAGGCAGTTACGAGAGACAGCAATGGGCGTGTGTATGAGCGCTTCGTGCAACTGATGGACGCGAGCTCAGTTGGTCATCAAAAGGGGGGAGGCGTCAACGCGGGCTCTCCGAGCAAGCAGACGCGAGAGACTTCGTATGTGTGACCCGTGCTGTCAGGAGCGATGAGTATAGTACCATAGGCACTTTCGGACACGGATTTGGGGTGATCGCGAGAGGCGCCTTAGTATGGTCAGACAGGGAGGGGTTTTGCTTGTATGCATTGTCCTAGTCTGAATGAGTTCAGCATGGTTATGCGTCAGTTGTTACATGCTCCAAGAATTGTATGCGGTCGGTGAGGAGGAAGTGCAGTGGAGATGGGGCCTCACACAGAAGGATGAGTATGATCGGGACGATGGAGTGAATGCGTGAAGGTTGGGCATAAGTCCGTGAAGAAGAGGGAGCATGGTGCGCATAGACTCTCAGCGGAAGTCAACGTTTCCTCAGCGAGCTTGAAGTCGTCCTTGCTCGGTCGCGGAGTGAGGAGGATACGAGATGACTCTTGCAAGGGTTGAATACAGGGAGAAGGAAGACGCTGTTACTAGAGCCTCTTGTGTGAATGGGCATGAGGGACGCGTGCTTCTCTGTATGGTTATGTCATCCAAGCATCTGGGTAGCCTTGACAGAAAAGGGACTGTCGAACATCGAAACAGTGAGGGTTTTGAGAGCACGCTCTTCTTGACAGTCGGTTTTGCTCCTATGGAGTTGACGTCATCCAGTTGGGATGGATGAGCCACGGTTGGTCTAGTTTCTCCTCTAATATTTGTTTAGAGTCAGGCATGTGAGATGCCATTAGAGGGATCAGAATTATACAGAATGTTCTTGTGAAGGCGCGTTGTTGACATCAACCTTTATACTGATGAAGATCACTCTTCTTGCTATAGGATGGCTGCACGTTTCCATTATCGCGTTTGCTGTTCGTGACTACTAGTGTTGAAAAAAAAAAATAATAATAAGTTGGCGAGTATGTGTTTTTCGGGAAGAAGCTCATGTGCCCTACTGTAGATGTCAGCCTTTCTAGCAAATAAGCCCCGGGTAACGAACCAGTGCGAGCGGAGAGGATGGAGGAAGACGGGATGCATGTGAGCTATGGCGGGACCTAAAATGTGATAAGTATTACCGTTTCCTACATTTCTAGTCTGCTTTGCTCATCGCGACAAGAAGGGAGGATTGGATACGTTTTGACAGAGGGATCGATGCCGATGACTTCTCTGTAGTTAGTGTAGAGGTAGGTTGTGGGATGCATCGAACCCTAATTTTGCTAGTGTAACACCGACAGAAGGGACGGTTTCAAATCACGAGATTTTCGCAGAAATCTGTAAAGAGAAAATTTAGTACCTATTTTATGATTGACTCATATTCGTAAATTTATGATTGAATGCAATGAGCAAACTTATAATGTGGGTCAAGGCCAGCAACCTGGAGTAACTCAGATATAGGGGGTTGACACGGGACATGAGGCAACACACCTGCATGCCTGAACACAGGTAGTGAGTGTGCGCTTCAGGTCAAGTGAATGACCGAACTTCCTTCCCCGTGCTCCTTCATTAGTCCTGCTGGTTTAATTATGGTTATAAGTTGCGTTATACTCACCTGGCTCGTGGTCGGAACTGAAATTGGAAAAATACGCGGAGTTGCTTAAAGGAACCCTGGGTTTTCTTGACTAGAGCGGGCAAGTAAGCCAAGATCTTGAAAGCTACAAGTAAACATCAACAAATATACACGAGTTGGAGGAATCCGCTTCTGGGTGACAAATGCCCTGTTAGTAAGAGGGGGCACTCTAGCACTGAGAAGGATTGTCCACATTCCGACCCTCATCTGTAATCTTCTCCAATAAACCTTCGGATTTTGTCCTTAGTAGGTTGGATCATGTGTTACTACTGGTCCAACCAAATACTTACCCTTTCTCTTTTCCTATTACTTTGGTGTGGGGAGAGCTTGGCATGTCTACTGCCTTGTAGCAGCTCTGCTCAATCTATAATGCCTCAACTTTAACAATAGTTTTGGCTACTTAAGTTTCTCAGATGCCAACCTCAGTTCTCAGCAGACTGGCGTCGAAGTCATGCACAGTGCCTCGAGGGCGTATACCATATAAGTTTATATCCATGCTTGATGGTCAATCCTATGAAGTAGTAACGAAATCGAGCACTTGAGGTTGCACTATGTGCTGCTTGGAAGAAATTGAGATTTTGACGCTAGCCTGAACAGTGAGCTACCACCTGTCTGAGAGAGAGAACCGGACTAAATGAGGAATGTAGCTGGTATAGGTAGTCTGTTGCTGGCAGCCTTATACGCAATACCTAGCCGAGAACCGAGAGCTCATTCTATTTATATATTGTTTTATTCGAGTTGGACGCTCACTTAGAACTCAGCAGATCTAGGGCTCTTTCGGGGATGGTCACTAGTCAATTCGCAGTGGAAGTACGGACTCGAAACTGAGACCTGAGCACTTCTCGACTGACGAAAGGCACCTGTGGCTAGGAGCTGGTGCACTATCTGAATGGATGAGTAATGTCTCACTAGTCCTTAGAGAAGATCTGCTGAGGGGCCGCCGTTTATGAGTGTTCTGTCCAATTTTCGCAAAAACAACGTGGCGGGTACCAACAAACTGTGATCCATCGCTTGGCTGAAAGCTGAGCGGGAAATCCCAATCGTAATCTCTAGCAGCAATCAACTTCAATCCACTCTTGCCCATGCTGCACGTGAGTAGGCAGGATTTTGGATGAGAAGGTCGATATAAGCGATTTGAACTCCTTATCGTCTCGACATTGTATGCCACCTGATTTTTTCCAACTCTGGCCAGACTCGAGCTGAGAACCAGCAATAACTAGACAATTAAGTCCAATAAGAGACTAGTGACGAGTAAGACACAGTGCGGCTCAACTATAACTCGACGATCTCTAGCCTCAGCGCCACAGATACCAAACGATCTGATTAGGGGCAAATCAGTAAAAACCCTTCGTGGTCGTTGCTTGCCAACTATCCATTAGTAGAGACCCGGGCACAGAGGTCTCTCAGATCCCAACCTTCTGTGAGCCCCTCAGTCTCACGTCCGAGGATCAATGTAATGGATCTTTGTAGAGAGACGAGGAGCGAGGGCATGTTAAGAGTGATTTGCACGCTATACCGATATAGAACGGGGGGTTGGGAGGAGGACATTGTCTAAGATATTCATCATCATCTAAGACTCATGATGGAACAAACTCTAGAGTTAGTGGAAGACCAGAAAGTCATTGAGTATGTGATTTATTTTCATGGACCGGACACAAAATTGCACAGTACGTACTCTTTTCTCGAGACTGTCGAGCAGGCCTGGACGAGAGCTCAAGTGAGCGGAAGTGTGTCTGGATTCCTCTTCTGAAGTCCCAGCGTGCACCTCAACTAACGAGGGTCGACCGACAACATGTATTTTACTTAAGCTATCAGCATTCAACAGTTAACATTTCGGCAACATTCAACCATCAGCCTTACCGGGGGTTTTCGATCTGAGTTCAATTAACACTTCGTCACTATCTTCGATACAAGGATCTGAGTCAGAACAGTGTTCCCATCTGATACACACGGGACCAATATCAGTCAGGCTGAGTCCTTGCCGGCAAGTCACAAGATTAGTCACAACAACCAGCGTTAGCTTCCAATCAGTACTCGATCAGCATCCCATCAGCATTCACTTTCAGTCAGTGCTCGGTGACCAATCATCATCAAAGGACCCGAAGAACAGTTCTCGGTACTCTCTTTTCAACACATGAGTTGGGTTCAGTCCTCTCCAGTGGGTGAGCCAATTTTGACCAGCCTCAACAGGATGTCCCTCAAAGATGCTATCAGATATTAGTATGTCAGCGGTGTTGGCTTCAGTCAAGGGGATTTATCAGTCTTTGTTGTCCATACCAGTTTCGCAGGGGGTTCTATTCATGACCTGAGGATCTATCTGAAGAAAGGGAAAGAGGTCAATGAGCACTTCGACTAAGTCTGAATTTCAGCGGCGAGATATATTGAGCAAAGAGAACATGAGTTTGATGAGAGTGGAACAAAGCTGATCTGCAGCTTTGGGCCCCATCTTTACGTTGACTATCCCAAGCCGCCAGTTCCTTCTCTACTTACGGATGAGTCTTGCTGGGGCGACTTGATAGACTTGCCAAAGAGGTACATCTTGCCAGCACAGGTTGACTGCGAGACAGTGACAGAGCTATCGGAATTCCCACATCTCAGACGGGGAATCTTCTCCAGACCTTATCTACCTACTCTATGGGAGGAGTTTTGTTCCATGATTGAGTTTCGAGTCATATACCTTGGATGAAAGTGTTCAGAGCTCGCAAGCTTCAGGTGGCTTTACATCCAGAGACCATTACCTCAGAGGGTACGGAGACACGACCAGAAACACAATAGACAGAAAGTAAAAATGAGAGAGTGCGATCCAGAGGGATGAGTGAGGACTCGAGACTCATGTTGGTCGTGCTCTCTTCCATGTGTACTTTCTGAGACTATTATGAGTTTTCATTTTTCCCTCATTTGACTTCATCTTTGCTCGAGTCAGTTAGTCTTGCTTCTTACATTGTTTTGCTCGATAATTGTATTCTTTGATGATTCTGTCACAATTTTCAAAATAAAAAAATTGACACAATTGATACATGCATGACATTTCAAACCCCCATGATTATTATTTGCATTATTTTTTATTGTTCCGAATCAAAATAAAAGATTTCTAAGGTCAGGGACCGGCGAAGACCGCAATTGAAGGATCTCGCTCGAAGCCGGACGCACACAACAGGAAGAGATTTGCTTTAAATTAATTTATTTATTTTGTTTTATTTACTGCAAACATTAACTAAAACCCTACGTGACAGCCTGTTAGTTTTTTGGTCGCTCGAAGGGACTCGACTAAAAAAAGTGCGACAATAATGGCGCCGTTGCCGGGGACATGAAAAATTTTCATGTCCGGAACGAGCCTGGGTCAGCAAACCACTTTTGAGTTTTGATTAGGCCTTGAGAACTGTTGACAAATTTTTGAATCTTCCAGACTGATTTCGCAATCTTTGTTGAGTCATTATTCTCTTGAGAAAACCTAGTTGCTAACTAAGTCTTATCTTTCCTTGTGTGAGGTACCACAGTGGACTGGAGAAGGAGATTGATAGTACTGTTGGAGAAAATCAGGCTTGATCTCAGATATGCCTTATGGGCCTATGATGCCCTTGAGACATTGAGAAAGTAAAGAAAGAGTTGGGAGCTCAGAGACTTCATCAAGAATGCTAACTTCTGATGCATTGAAAAATCTCTCGAAAGTAACTACCAAAGGGATATTCCCCTATCAGTATGGACATTGTTGGGTTTACTGTTCTTGCAATTCGGCCATCAGCGTAGTGCTGACTCGCTTATTGGAGGGAGATATCTATGATATTCGTCCTTATGTCAAGAAGGGGGAATGTGACGATGGTGAGACCTTCAACTGGTTATGGGGAATTACAATCCAATCTCTTTATGATGAGAAGGCAGATCTAATCAAGCAGAAGAAGAAAGTGGAATGGGGTCTAATGCCAGTAACATATGAGACTGTTCCGATCCCTCCTATACCTGACAGCTACGGTGATGGGACTAATTGACTGCCAATTATCATTATGGTACTGAAAAGGGAAAGATAAACTGGCGGTCATGAGATTTAAAGAGACTTTGGCAGAAGAAATCAGACAGAGAAAGTCGAAATTTGACAGAGGTTCGAGCCCAAGCCAAGAGAAGGTTGAGTGTCTCCTGAGATCATTGAATGCTCTAAGTAAGAGAGAGGTGTTCCCATATGAGGCTGTCAGATATGAGATGGTCGAAAGTGGATGGGAGCAAGAACAATTATACGTACTGACATTTTATTTCACGGACTTAGATATGTATGATGTGAGAATTTATGTCCCAAAAGAAAGAAGTACTGAAGCAGTGTATGGTAGATGCTGGGGATTTGCTGAAGAGGTTGTACTGAAAGAGAGAGAGAGATTTGAGAGGGAAAATAAAAGTTTCACTGGATCTACTCGATTTATTGTCTTTGAGGGATTTCCAGCTTCTCCCTTGCCTGATATTAATTTGTCAAGAGATAATTGGTCTGCGGTGATTGAGTTTGCTCTAAAAGTGAAAAGAGACCAAAGAGCCAAATGAGTCGACGCTATGCACCCTCAAGAGAGAAACCCTGGCTTAGACAAGTAAGAGACCATGGGGGTTGAGTGACGCTGAATCAGATAACCTGTTAAATTCCCTCAATTCTATAATGAGGAGAGCCGTAATTCCCTATGAGATCGTGAGGTATGAGGCTCTAAAGAATCTAGGGTGAAAGGAGGACAGTTTGTATATTCTTACCTGCTATTTTATTGATCTTGATGAGTATGATATTGAGACTTATGTACCGAGACAAAGATTTGAAGAGTGTAGAAAATGTGCATGCTGGCAACGAGCGTCGGACATTGTGCATGATGAGAAAATAAGGTTAGAGAGAGAGGGATATAGTTTCTCCTTGAGTACCTATGTCAGACATTTCGTTGGAATACCATCTCCACCTGTTGAAGGACTTACATTCTCAAGACACAATTGGTCAGCCATGATAGACCTCGTATGGAAAATGAAGAGGGCTCAAAAAGAACATTCTCAGTAGCAAGAATAATCACTGTGAGAGGTAGACTTTATGAGGTAATAGGCTTTGATAACCCTTTTGTGATCTTGAGATATGAGACTTGAGTGAGATGACCCATAATATTTCACATCCAGTAGTCAAATTCCTGAGTACTGACAGTTTGGACGTAAGAATTTATGTACCGGCATGCCTAGAGAAGGAAGATGATTACTTGAAGTATCGAACTGGTGCTTATATTAATCTCATAAGAACCAAAGAGTGACTTGAGAAGTTAAAGAAAAAGGTAACCTGGGGAAAAAAAGTAAGACAATTTGAGAGACTCCCTAACCTATTAACAATTGATGGCTTTGAGGATAGAAGAAGTTGGATGCCTCTTCTAGAGGCTATTGCCATCGTTGGTAAAGCGAGAGAGAGTGATTCGACAACAATAATAAAGTTCTTACTTCTGGATAATTTCGAGCATCAGTTCGAGATCCCAAATCAAGTCTCTTCTGAGATTTATGTCTCTCGATGACAATCATAATGATCAAGAATGCCTGACTCTGTTGAACAACTAACATTTGGGGTCATATTGAAAGGGAGAATGGTCAAAACGGAGGGAACTCTTCGGGTTACAGATAAGAGTTTTTCTACTCTGGACGAGATTGAGTTCTTACAACCCTTCCTTGATCGTATGAGAGACTCTGTCTTGAGAGTCGTGACTGACCAGACCAAGATTAACTACCTATTAAAGGTAGTGAAAGTGGGAGCTACCGAAAGAATATCCTATCACTCTTTCAGGGAACGAGTCTCTCTTGCTAGGAGGATTAACACCGGATAATAAACCACACAATTTGATTATGAGATCATAGACTTGACACGATACTTTATGATCCGGGGTACTGTAAAAGGGTATGATAGGAGATTGAGTAGGGATGATGAAAGAGAGTTGATTGAGGACTGTATTGGAAGATTGTGAAGGATTGTGTTGCCCATGTGATCACTA
Source organism: Chara braunii (assembly GCA_003427395.1). NCBI lineage: Eukaryota > Viridiplantae > Streptophyta > Charophyceae > Charales > Characeae > Chara > Chara braunii. Next base: position 3,229,294 of record BFEA01000083.1, read on the forward strand.
CCCAATCTATTATTGCTTACACTCTTTATGTACAAAATTCAGCTTGGGCCATCTCTCGAGATGGTGAGGGTGTCTCCACCACCTCGACCCTAACAGGAACAGCTACAATTCCTACTAGCCCGACGTGTTTCCCGGAGCACTGCCTGAAGTACTGGCGACATTGCTACAAACGGGTTGAGAGAATCCCAACACCTGCCCCATCGTAGGCGGGATCTTTTCGGTTACCTTCTTGTTGCGGCACTTGAATTGGTTGTGGCCATATTGACCACAACGAATACAGGATTGCCGAGAGTAACGATCTCTCCGCACGTCCTCAGTGAGACCCGCTTTTTCCCATGGAGGAGCATTAGGGTCAACTTGACTCCTAGACCGGGAGCCTCCGCGGCGTCTACCAGTTGTCTTTCCTTTTTTAGATATGGCAGCGACTACTCCACCCTCTGAAGCATCTATGTTGTTTGGCTCTGAACCTACTCCCTCTTGGAAGTTGCCGTCCAGCTCAGTGGTTGAACCATCGTTGTCGACAAACATGATGCGACCCTTCGCCTTTCAGTTGGGAGGCAATGTCTTCTTCCTCCCATCCGTAGTGGGTGTCTGTCCATGCCCTATCTTAGCCTCAAGGTCTAGGGCCACCTTGCTAAACGAAGGAAAGTTATGCATATTGATATTGGCCTCTTTTGCCAACTAGTTCCTACGAGGCTGAGAAAAGTATCTCAAGTACAAATTCAGCATGACCTGGGGGTCGTAGCGCACCCCTGGAACACAGATCAGACGCTCAACAGCGTCGGTGGCTTCCCTTACGGACTTAAATTGCCTTGTGTGCAGTGTCAGGATCGCATCAGTGGCCCTTTGAGCCTCCTGAGGATCGTGCCACCTCTCCTCCACCATCTTCAGGAAGTCATGTTTCTGGGTGGCTGCCCAAGCGCGGAAGCCATGACCATATCCCTGAAGCTGCACTAAACCTCTCAACCATCTTGTTGCACTACCCTCTAGGTAAGATGCAACCACAAACACTTCTTCGTGTGGCAAAGTAAGTTTGCACCTAACATAGACTGGCACTGACCTCAACCATGTGTCGAGGTCTTCGCCTCTCCTGTCCCCTGTAAAAGGTTTGGGAGCGGCGATGGCCGTCTTTGGAACCCACTGAGTTTATCCCGGTCCCTGCACCACTCCGGGCTGTGGACTCGGTGACACAGGTTGCTGTGCTAGTTGCTGGGGCTGCGTGCCCTGAGGCTGCACAGGCTGCGTGCCCTGAGGCTGCGCAGGTTACGTGGTGACTGCACAGGCTGCGTGCCCTGAGGCTGCGAAGGTTACGTGGTGACTGCTATCGTTTCCGCAGGTTATCTGTCCCCTGCTGTTACCCCTCCTGGCAGTGGCATGCCTAGGGAAACGATAGCAACCGATGACGGGGCTACATATGGGGACACCCCTGTCACCGGTGGGACAAAAAATGGAGGATATGGCATGGGCCAGGCACCAGGCCCAGCTGGTGATGGTGCTGCCTGAGCACGGCCTGCCAAAACGGCTAGGCTCTGTTGGATATCATGAAGGATGGTAGTTTGATGGTCCTGCATCTCTATTACGCCTAGCAGGGACCTCCTAACTACCCTCACATCCTCATCCATGTTCGTCAGGCCCATCGTCTCTAACTCCTCTATGTCTGCCCCCCTTCGCTGCATCCTGGCTCTTCTTCTGATCATCTTCTCCTTTTCCGCTTTGATCTTTCCTAATGCCCGCTGTAGTTGTGCCTCTTGCAGGGCTGCCTGTTGGATGGCGACATCCTCTGGAGTCAACACTAATGTCTGGCTTGCCATCACGCGAGTGGACTGACTCATGGTCTGCGCAACCGTTGACTCGACGACACCTGAACTACTGGCTTGGGAAGTCTGATGCGCAGAAGTGACCATTGCGGAAGTAGCCATGGCTGTTGTAGCACCGGCCCCGCTAGCTAAAGTCCTGCTGGCCTCGGCTGCTCTAACTCCCCTCTGCTGCTGCTGCCTCTCCCTAAGTTGGCGGAACAAATGTCTGTCACCCTCTGGTCCTAATGCCAAATGGACTACTGGGCGCCTCGCCGATCGCAAGATCCGGTCATCCTCTCTAGTGTCCTCCTTGTCGCTCATATGCTACAGCATTGTGCACTGTCTACACTAGGACATTCAAGATGCCTACCGCAACAGAGTGCACAGGCCAATTTAGAACTGGTGGTTATTCCGGAGCAGATACATTCGGGTTCTAACAGGTAAGTCCAGATTCCTACAAACGAAACTATTTTTAGTCTGACTAGTCCTCAAACAGAAGCACCAAGAACAATAAACAGTTCTAACTAATGCTGTTTGTCAGATGTCAATGGTTGTACACCTAACTAATCAAAACATAAAAACAGAATCATTTGTGTGGATAAGACAACATGAAATTTTCTCGAACTTATCAACTGGAATCAACCCCTCCCTTAGTTCCCCTGAATATCTCTTGACGTCAGCGTCCCTGAGCGATCTGGAGAGCGTCGCGTGTCTAAAGGTGTGTGTCCAACCCACCCCTGTGCCTCGAGTATCCACTGAGTTGGCCAGCCTTGCATGTATATTTATCCTCGGCGTGTCGTGAGCCTTACATCACTGGCTGATCCAGAGGCATTTTAACGTCCGCCCCCAAGTGACATAAGAAATTATTTTACGTCGCAGCAGGACGACGATCACAGCCAGTGATATCCCCTTTCCGTGTTTATTTATAGACGCTGGGTGCTCGTCTTTCCTGTAGGGCTGGCCTGCCCAGTAGTACCCATCTAACAACGCATCAAGCCAAACAAAGGACAAGCAGCAAGGCATGCGTGCTCTACTTCTGGTGGGTTGGCATGGTGACTGTGACCCAGGTCCAGGGCCCTTCAGAAAGCTTCGCCCATCTCCACCCAGATGCTCCACGTGAACATTGTCGACTCTCAAGGTTGAGTGCACTCGACACCTCACGATGAGAGGACTCTCAAGAAGGAACACACAACCTCATGGTAAGAAGTGTCGGAGAGGGAAGATAAGGTTAAGAGCAACGTACCTCAATTAGCTGCCCCCAACCACAGAGATAATCTCACCAGATGACCAAATGACGATTGCGATGACCTTTCGCTGCATCGTCACAACCAGCATTATCTCGTCGTTCCACCTCAGCATTAATCGCACATTAGATAGTTCTCATCACACTGTCCAGACCACATTCACCTCACATAGCCTTCCTGGCGATCCCCTCACCTCCTGGATCGCCACACACTCGTCTCCACCCTCCTCACTACACACCACTTACGGCCAAACTCGCCCAACAGACCGCATGTATGTACCGCATAAGGCAGAAGACAAGCGCCAGATGAGCGCAATCGTACCACAACTCTGATACCAAATTGCAAGGAAGATGAGCAATAACTTCAGCAATCAAACAACATCATACATATGAGTCCAGATAGTCGTGACCTCGAACCAACAATAGAATTGCATCACGAGATTCACCAAATAAGATCACACCAAGAATTCATAATTGACAATGCTGAAATAGTCCCATCATCATCAACGAAGAACCAGAGTTGATATCCTATCTAGCGCTCGGCGCCCAGACTATATGTGGCAGATCCTATCTAGCCTATACTATGAAGCCGAAAGATGACGTCAACAACATTCCCAAAGTACGAGCATATGGCGACCAATGTCGCACGCTTCCAGCACCAGGTATGTCTCGCGCTACACTCTCAACCTCGTTCCCCAACTCACAGATGCCACTAGCACCCAAGGACCACCCTGCGCCTCACCCAGCTTACAGCAGTGCAACTTGGCTATGGCTGCGTGCTCCTTCCCTGCTCGCCCGTGAGAGCGTAGGCGCCAGCCAGCAAATAGCGCAACATGCAGCCAGCACCCGACCCGATAGCCTGAGGCCCAGCACGAGGAGAGCAGGCCTTGGGCCTGAAGTGGTTGCATGTGCCCAACTGCTTTCGGCTTGTGTTTGGCCCGGTACGCGTATCCAACCCAGGGTCTGCTTCACATACATTCACATAGGCGGCCCAGGGCCTGGGTTCACTCAACCAACTGGCACTGCGCAACTGCCTGAATTTCCCCGAGTTGCGTGGTGGCCAGAAAAGGGCCCTGAGGGCCTCGTCGAGCATGCCTTCACTTAGGGCGGACGACGGGCTGCAAAAATGGGGCCTTATGGGGCTCTTAGAGGCAGTGGCATCGCACTCCCTTCTTTTTCCTCCTCTTTTTCCCTCTGTTTTTGTTTCATGATCTTCGTAGTATCATCCAGTTTTGATGGGTGTCCCAAAGGTACAGTCTCTGTATCCTTTGGTGGCAATGACTGTACCTTTGGGACTTTGTTTGTTTGTTCCACATTTCACTAGAGAATGTACCTCTGGGACACCCTCTGCTGTTTGTTTGTCCTACATTTTACCTAAGACTGTGCTAGATCTGACTGTTATCACCTGTAGACGCTGGCCCAAAAAGTCCTTGGCAGCATTCTGACTCAGATCTGGATGTGAACAGTTCATGGGTACATGTATTTGATCGCGGTTGGCCCTCCAGCAGCACTGGGAATGGCAGTCTGGCTCAGCTGGTTACGCATGCAAACGACATTCACGCGGCCGCGAGTTCAATCCCCACTGGCCGGCTGGGGCATGCCTCGTGTGAACCAATTGAAATATTCCGCTTGCTGCCCTTGGGTCGATGTTAGTAGGGACTTTAGCGAACACAACTGTGAGCTTTTGTCTGATCTCAGGCTCGATGTTGATATTGTAGCAACCTGAGTCCCAAATTCCGTTTGGTCCCAGTTGGTCATAGTTCCAAGGCTCCGGCCTTGCAGGCATTCCATATTTCCCTTGCTCAGCGGACGAATGAAAAAACGGTCAAAAAAATTGAAAAAGAGAGAAAAGACAGCCCTGTTGTCTTCCCCGGAATTCAACGTGCGGCAATTATGTCTGTATTTAGCGCATTGTTCGATCCAAATACAATGATAATGACCCTACATTCTGTCCGGGGGAAGATGGTGGCAAACTGTATTATTTACGCAAAAAGATGGCGGTCCTGGCCAGCAGAGAACGATTTCAAAAACACACCTAAGCGAGACTCGGTGAGAGCTGTCTGCTGATGGAATTCGTCCTCCTCGCCCGCAAGCCGGCCATGACTGGGGCCGGATGGATACAGGGAAGTCCTAGTCTGAGTATGACCTCACACAGCAATGGCAGATATTTCTATGCTCTAGCAGGCCTCTCACTATACCTTCCGTTGATGTATGATCTCTCTCTCTCTCTCTCTCTCTCTCTCACACACACACACACACACACACACACACACACACACACACACAAATCAAATCAATCAATCAGGATGACGTCCATCAATCATCTAGGCTAATCAATTATTCAAACACATTAGATGCATGTACGTGGAAGCCCCGATGTTCTCGCTCACAACAGAAGACTATCTCTTGCATTTTGTCCCGCATTTTACCAGAGAGTGTACTGGATCTGACTGTAATCACCTGCAGACGATGGCCCAAAAAGTCCTTGGCAGCATTCTAACTCAGGTTTGCAAYTCAACAGTTCATGGGTACATGTATTTGATCGCAGTTGGCCCTCCGGCAGCACTGGGCATAGCAGTCTGGCTCAGCTGGTTACGCATGCAAGTGGCATTCAGGTGGCTCAGCTGGTTACGCATTCAAGTGGCATTCAGGTGGCTCAGCTGGTTATGCATGCAAGTGGCATTCAGGCGGTTGCGGGTTCAGTCCCCACTGGCCGGGTGGGGCATGCTTCGTGCGAACCAGTTGAGATAGTCCGCTTGCTCCCCCTGGGTCAATGTAAGTAGGCACTTTAACGAACACAGCTGTGAGCTTGTGTCTGAGCACATTGTTTTTGTTGTCCAGAGTCCCGCTTCCCAAATTCCGTTTGGTCCCAGTTGGCCACAGTCCCAAGGCTCCCGCCTTGCAGGCATTCCATATTTCCACTGCTCGGAGGCGTTCCATATTTGCCCCCTTCGTATTTCATGTTTTCCCCAACATGCTCCCTCTTTGGCCTCGACAACTGCGACATGCCCCCGGGGTTCCCTTGGCTGCGCTACAGCGCCTGGCGCGGTCTATCAGTAGATCCGAGCGAAAAAAGAAAGGGAAAAAGGAATGGGGCGGCCTCCTCGTCGTGGATGTGGGCGGCCTTCGTTGTGTACGGATCGGACTCTCCCGTCTTTTCTTTTCCCTTGCCTTTGTCTATTCCTTCGAGTGGGTGTGTGTGCGGGTGCGGGTGCGGCGATGGGTCTGCTCGTGCTGCGGGGTTGGGGTCTGGGCGCGGTGGCCGCCCCGCCAGCGGTGGTGCCCGGTTGTCCTGCACCGTTTTCACAGTCCCTCCCCGCCAGCAGTATGAGGTGTCGCCAGTCGTCTTCACTCATCCGACCCCGTCGTGAACCCTCTCTGTGCTTCTCTGCGTCCTGCTCCTCATCCCAGCATCAGCTCTGCAGCTATGCCAAATAGTTCTCCCTGCGTCGCCTCTTTCTCCTCTTCCTCCATCTGGCTAGTCAGCATACAGGTATGCCCCTCGCTCCCTCCTTCGTCTTCTCCTGTCCTCCGGCCCTCCTAGCTCTGTGTCTTCCTTACTGCGCTTCATCTCTTTGCCTCTTATCTCTTACGCCCCCTCATCGTCCGCCTCCTCACCCTCTCGTTGCCCCTTTCTCTCCTCTTTTCCTGTCGTCTTCGTCCGCCTCTTCCCGCAGTCGTTGTTGACCTCCTTTCCCCTCCCCTCTGTATGACGCCATCGCTCGTATCCTCTCCCTCTCCCTCCTCTCTCGCTCGTTTGCCCTCCTCTTTCTCTCTCTCCCTCGACGTCTTCCTCCTACCTTCATCATGCTCTTCTTCCCCTCGACGTCCTCTCTCTCTCTCAGCCGGTTCGGTTTGTTGTTGTTCTTCTTTCTCCTCCTCCTCTACCTCCCGCGCCTCCTCTCCCCAGCTCCTCCTGTCACCTCGGCTTGTGTTTCGCCAGCTCTAGATCCGGAGAAGTGCTTGTCTGGGCGTGCATCTGGATGTCTATGAGATAACAGGATAGCGGACAGAACAGGGAGACAGTTATGGTGTCCGGGAGAATACGACGTGGCGCGAGAGTGGGAGGAAAGAGATCTGGATGGTGTAGATCCGGAGAGTGCTTGTCGGGACGTCCTTCTCGATTTCTATGAGATAACAGGATGATGACGAAGGAGAGCGGACAAAGCACGGCGACAGTTATGTGTTCGGGAGAATAAGAACGACGTGGCACGAGCTTGGGAAGGGTGAGAAGATACGCAGTAGTGATAGGAGGAGGATATTTGTGGATTCGGGAGGATGAGAGTATTGTTTGCGTGTTCGAAACTGAAATTGGGAAAGGAACGAGGGGGTGGGGTAGTCGCGGGAGGGGAATTCGGGAGAAGCTCGTCTGCTCAGATGGCCTGTCTGGGGAGAGATCGGTCTGAAGGGTAGTCGTTTTTGGGGTGGAGATGCGATGCGGTTCATCTGTAAGAACAAGGTTCAATCCCTCCCCCCATTCATCTATTCCTCCCGCCCTCCCCTAATCACCGCCCCAGCACCCCAATATCTCAATGGGCTTTCATCAAGAACTTGGTAAGGCAAAAGGAGCAGAAAGAGCACGTTGTACACTTGCGCGGGGTGGCAAGTGCTGGATATTGGGACTAAGTTGGACGGAGGGAGACTTGCTCGACGACTCCTTACTCGTGCGCTGTCTACCTCGTGCCCATCAATCGCTACCGACAGACAAAATGACTTCCCTTACCATCGGCTTGGCCAATCCTTCCTCCCGTCAAATTGGCTTCTGTCTTCCTCTTTGTGCGGGTTCCCTCCGTCTATCTCTCGTGTTCTCCCGTTCGTTTCCCACCGTTCTTTTCCTTCGACTTGCCGAGCCAGTCAGCGCTATGTAGATTATCTCTCTCTTTCTCTCTCGCTCGCCCTCTCTCTCCCTCTCTCTCCCTCTCTCCCTCTCTCCCTCTCCCTCTCTCCCTCTCTCCCTCTCTCCCTCTCTCCCACTCTCCCTCTTTCTCTCGCGCGTGCAGTTTTTCCTATGTCTATCTCCTCCTTTGTGAGACTTGTTGAATCGTCGTTGTTTCTCCCCCTTGCCCTGACTCTCTCAGGGCATACTCACAGTAGGACTTCTCTACTCCTTTCTGGACGTACTTGCGGTCAGATACATACAGCTCTAGCGTTGACTACGGTCAGATACATGTAAGATAGGGCTAGTGTGAGTATTCTCTCACTCGCTGTGTAGATACTCACAGGACTTTTGTACTTCTTTTTGGACGTGATTGCGGTCAGATACGTCCAGGTCAGACCTTAACTGCGGTCAGATGAATGTAAGATAATGCTACTCGCTGTGTATATCTCTCCGGCTCACTATTCTTTCCTGTCTCTCCATGTCGACCTTCCTTGAAGTCTCTCCGCTCCCTCAATGAATTTCCCCTGTCCCTCTCTGCACCCGAAACTCGTCTCGCTTCAATGCCCCGCCTCAATACGCTTCTTCCTGAACCTATCCCATTTTCCACTTCTCCGCCTGTTTATTTTGCCTTGTTTCCCCCTCCTCTCTTGCCAGATACCTCTCTTTCTGTCGACCCGTTGGTCCTGAGGACATACTCACACTAACACTGTCCTAAATGTATCTCACTGCAATTACGGCCGGACCTGGATGAATCTGACCGCAATCACGTCCAGAGCTAAGTAGAAAAAGTCCTAGTGTGAGTTTGCTCTCTTCTGTACGAAAAGCGCAACAATTATCCGAACTAAGTTGATGAATGGTTGTACCTTCTTGATATAACCATGTTCGGAGACGTCGATGTTCAAAGCTCGGCGTTTCCAGCTAGTTCTGGCCGAAATTCCGGCCAGATTCAGCCAGGAAAGTGCTACCAAATAGTGCGAGTATGGCCGTAATGTGTTCAGGAGCGCAAAGAAAAGAGAAGGTTGTGGTGCTGCAGTTAGCCCGAGAATTGAAGCCAAGCCGAAGTCGTCGTCGTCGTATTTTGGAATCTCTGGGATACGCAGACCATAGTGCGCAGTTCACAAGGGAGAAAAAGGAAAGGAAGGGAGGAAAAGGAAACGAAGGGAGGAAAAGGAAAGGAAATGTCGGATGCTCAGCCGTGAAGGTCGACGAGCGAGAACATGCAAAAGCGCTGAACTGGCACCGAAGAAATGACGACCCTGCTGATTAAGGCGGGTTTATGTATACGTATGTTGATGACGTTGAACCTTGTGACCACGCTGAGTTACCAAGGGGTCACCCCTTATTACGTTAGATGGTGATTAGGGTCGTGAAGATGCGGAGGAGGAAATGGAGGAGGAGGTATTCCACGTGGAGTAAGAGGATTACTGCCGGTCATGTAGATTGTAACCAGGGGGGGGGGGGGGGGGGGGGGGGGGGGGGTGGGAATTTTGTCGTCTTTTGGCGGGAGTGTAGTATATTTTCGACTTTCGATCGTATGCGCTGGAGCTAGTTGTTGGATTGCCACGTGTAGACACGTGTTCGATCCCATATACAGCACACACGAGAAGCATGGCAGAAACGACTTAAAAAAAAAAAAAGACCGCGCGTACGGTCCCATACACAGACAGGTTCATACACAGACAGGTTCATACACAGACAGGCACCCCACTCAGACACAAACAGGTCCCATACGCATACACAGACAGGTTCAGACGGTCCCACACGTGGCAGATTGTAATAAACCGCATGCAGTGTGACCAGACCCCCTGAACTGTCAGATGATCGGTGTCAGTGTCATCGCCATCTGACTTCACGCTCACGCCGCTAATTTGGTGGTTCCAATTTCGTTTTTTTCTTTGTCAGAAAAAATCCACTTATTACGTAGTAAGATCGAATATGAGGCCAGGTCCTCACAATTTTCCAGTGGTTCCAATTTTCTTTTGCTACGTGAACCATTCTTGATTTGATATTTATTCTTATGATGAGGATGGTGATGTTTTTGTTGTTGTTCTTTTTCTATTTGCCACGAAACCTCTTCTGTTGTGTTCGTCAGAGACGCACCGAATCTCTCCTTTTTTTTTTGTTTTTTCTATTTGAATCTGTCAGGTTACCCCCGCCATGATGATGCAATGAATCAATGGTCTTTACCAATTGGTAAAGCGGGTAGATTGATATGCAAATCGCAGACTGTCGAGATCCCCAGCCAACTGTCGTACTGGCAGGCAGACTCACTTACAGATGGACACAAGTGGGTCCTTGTGACACACGAGGATGTGGCAGCCAGCGCTCAATCTGTCATCCACGTGGCTGGCCTTGTACGTAAGAGATGATGAACAGGTGGGGCTTTCCTTCTTTTCCTTTCCTTGTTTTGCGCCGATTCACAGTGTGACAATGTATGTGTATATTTATTAGGCGCGAAAACTACAGACACGAGCAGACGGATCTCTCCGATTCTTTGATAAGACTGTTGCATGGGATTTTCCTGTTATACGATGTCCTAGTGCAACGTCAAACATTCCATCTCATCGTCCTGCCGGTGTGTGCACCTGCCAGCTTACGCGGTTTGAGCAGTTTTGTGACAATTGGCATGATATCTGAACTGCGGCAACCATGCTTGTCCGCCGTTTGCTTTCCCGTGGCCATGCTCCTTCGACGTAGTCACGAGGATGGACTTGTTACACTCGTGCTCGCCAGTGTCGACACCCTATAAATGTGACTCGACTTACACAATGGTTTCGCCGTATGCTTCGCTGGTCCGTGCATCATCCTCTTCCACCTTCTCCTCCCCTTTCTTTCCCTTCTCCTTCGTCGTCTCCCCCTCCGCCTCCCCCTTCCTCTTTTCCATCTTCTCATCCTCCTCCCCTTCCCCCCCCCCTTTTTGTCCATCTTCACCTCCTCTTTTTCCCCCTCCTCCTCTCCACTTCCCCCTTCTCCTTCTACTCCTCCTTCTTCCCCTTCCCCTTCCCCTCCCCTCCCTCTCCGTCTACCCCTCCCTGTCCTTCCCCTTCCTCTTTGCCAGCATCCTCTTCTTCATCCCCCTTCTTCTTCTTCCCCTTCTTCTTCTTTTCTACTTCCCCTTCTTCCTTCTTCTTCTTCTTCCTTCTTCTTCTACGTCATCCCTTTCTTCTTCTTCTTCTTCATCATCTGCCTCCTTCAGCTTGTCGTCCTCTTCCCCACGCCGGCTGAGATCGGCCCCTCCTTTATCTTCGTTGTCCATATTGGGACGTCGGCAGGTTCGTTCATTCTCTCCTCCTCCCAGCTCCCCTTCCTCTCGACGTTGTGTTGATCCTAATCTGCCGCGGTCTTTGTCTTACCGACAGCCTGCTCTGCCACGTCGACGGCGTTCGTCAATCACGCGTCGACCACGCCAGATCAGACCTGGCTTTTCAGTGGTGACCGATTCGGATCTGCGGGCAGATCTACCAAATGCTTGTGGCTTGGCAGCCACAAATGTCTGCCGACAGGCTTATCAGCTCGACTGCGTCCCGTTTTGTTACGATTGCTTATCAGCTTGACGCTGTTGAAAATCAGTTTGTTGTATGACCATAATGGTCCACCTCCTGAGGGTAATAACTATACTACCTCAGGAGACTTTACTGTAAATGTCTAACAGTTAGCGTTCCACCGTCGCCACCTTCTTATGCATCATGCGACGCCAGGCGATGGCCTTAATCCTCATATTTCTGCCTGCATTTTGCACAGACCCGGGCATTATAACGGCACTCATTCGTGCAGCTGCCCAGTGGGAACTGTGGGATGGTGGGACGATGATTCAGGCTATTTTCAACATAAATGAATTTTTGCTTGCATTGTCCAATCATACTTTATTCCGGATTATTGACCGACTCTCGTGTGACACCTGTCGGGACAGGGACGCGGTGCGCCTTGGCTGTGGAATTCATAATCTATGCCATCACCATTATCAATCTGTTGCGGCCGCCGCTGTCTGTGCCGAAGGGTGTCCAACGTTTCCTCATTGTACACAGCCCTACCACCCAGATATTCGTTGTCCCTTTTGTGCGCAAGGACGCTATCAGGACTGCATGATGCCGCACTGTGAACGTCCTGCTGTTTTTTTGACACGTGGACAGCATGTCCTTGGTCAGGACTGTTTTGATGGGATGGTCCGTGCTAGCCGTCCTGCTGAATGCTGTGCTGGCGCAGCTCTCCTTGGGTATCCTTGTGAACATCCACGTCATCCTCAGCGTGCCTGTCCTATCTGCCGGGGTGGGGCTCCTCTTCCTGACTGGTCAATAGAATCAAGCAGGTCAGGAGCAGCACTAATTGTAGGACAGATAAAGCTTTCGAGACTACCAACAGATATGGAGGTGAAGAAAGAAGACAGAAAAAAATGAAAAAAAACGAAACCAAAAAAAGAAAAAAAGAACAAAATGCTGAAGAAAAGAAAAAAGAAAAATGTGACAGTGTCAACAAGTTTATCTGTGCGATGTGTCATTTGCTTTGTTTGACCGATAGGCCTTCCTCTTCCCTCGTCCTTTCTTTGACTGGATCCCTTTCTCTTCTGTTGCCTCTGTGAGGTTTGGTTTCCTCCTCCTTTTCTTTACCTCTTTGCCTTTTGGCTGCGTGCAAGTGGGTCCTTGTGACACACGGGGATGGGGGCAGCCAGCGCTCAACCTGTCGTCCACTTGGCTGGCCTTGTACATAAGAGGTGATGAACAGGAGGAGCTTTCCTTCCTACTTCTTTCCTTTTTTCTGTTTTGTCTTTTTCCGCCTTTGCGCTCCGATTCAGTGTGACAACATGTATATCGTCAAACAGAGCTGCCCGGTAAACCGTAGGCAGAGAGGGAGAAGAGGACAACAAACGAGGGGCTGTGACAAACTTTTTCGTCGGAGTTTCACCGACTCATGGCTGAACCCTCAACAGTCTGCAGAATCGCCTAACTGATTACAATGTAAGCGATAATCCACCTTAACGCCGGCTGTGGTTAAGCATTAACGACTGCCCGACGACTGATATTCTGAGGTGGGCACCAACCACTGCCCGCAAGGTACCTGTGACGAATGTATATATATGAAAAGAGAATACATGGCTACCTGGCTGGTATTCCCATCAGTCTGCGTAATTACAGGTCGGCTCTCGGACAGATCTTTCCCGTAATGACAGATATTAAACAACCCTGGGTTACGCACACCCGTTCCCGGCTCAAGGCATACGCGCAGTAGGACTCCTTCTATATAGCCCTGGACGTGATTGCAGTCGGATTCATCCAGGTTTCGCCGTAATTGCAGTTAGATGCATTATGGAAAGCGCTAGTGTGAGTATGTCCTCAGCCCCCGTTGCAGAAGACCTGTTTATACGCTAAACAGAACAAAAGCCGGAGAAACGGACGAAGAGTGTGTGTGTGAGGGGAAGATATCATACCATTATCATCTGCCTTAGCAACTCGGCAGCAGCTTCTCCGTGTTGCACGTCGTCTTTTCGACCCCCCGGGCATCATGACCATAATTCCACGATCATATTCTTCTCCCTCCAAATTCTCCCTCCTTCCTCCTTCCTCGTCCTCCCTCCGCCTTCCTCTTCCTTCCTCTTCCTTCCTCTTCCTTCCTCTTCCTTCCTCCTTTGTCCTCCATCCGCTTCGTTCTCAAGTCTTCGTCTTTTCTCTTCTCCCCTCCCTTCGCCTTGTTCCCCCTTCTCTTCCTCTTCCGTGTCGTCCGTTTTTTCTTGTAGCCCTACCGGTAGGCCTGGAAGTTTCGACATCATCGTTTTGATCGTCATCACTATCCCCACCATCATCAACATCGTCACCATTATTTTTACCATAGCCACGCCGGAATGATTACCACCTCCATCATGATCTTAACACCCGCCACCGTCTGTCCCCGTATAGAACGACGTACGGTCATTGTAGCTCTATTTGGGGCAACTTTCAATCTATGGATTCAGTGATGATGACCGTAAATCCCATTCAGAGGAAGACGGTGCCCTACCGTTCCCGCTTTGTTAGTGCTACACGGTCGTCTCTCGTTAACTCGTCCGCGCGCTGGATGATTCTCTTGCGGTCATTGGGCCTTTATCTACTATACAGCATATTGAATGTATGTGGACCTTTTAGGGGTCCGATACATAAAAAATGTTCGATCAGTCCAGATATATCCGGTCTACCAGCCAGTCTAGATGACTTCCAAAATGTTGAGCAGTGAGCTCAATGAATTCAGAAATTAACTAGATGGATGATAAATTAACTAGATGGATGATAAAATATCTAGACGGATGATAAATTAACAGAGGGCGAGAGGGAAGGAGCGGACAGTGATAGCTAAACGGGAAAGGAAGCGAGGGGTAACGATGAAATAGCGATCGCAAGGATGGATGAAATAGCGATCGCAGAGAGAGAGAGAGAGAGAGAGAGAGAGAGAGAGAGAGAGAGAGAGCATGGGGCAGCAAAGGTGAGAGGGCCCGGGATTAGCAGAGACTGCAAGCTAGTAAGAAGCAGAGATCAAGAGCAGCAAAGGTGAGAGGGCCCCGGTTTAGCAGAGACTGCAAGCTAGTAAGAAGCAGAGATCAAGAGAATGATAGCTACAGAGTAGTGAAGAAAGGGGAACGAGCGAGTTATAGATAAATAAGGATTGCCTTTTTCTTGCATCTTTTGCACAGCGATAATGGGCCTCACTTCTGTCCTGGCCCACTTCCTTGTACACAATCCCTCTCTCTCACTCACATCATCTCCCTCAGTGATACATTCATGGGCAAAGGGCAAAAATTCTAGAAGTCGCTGGCAAACCTACGCTCAGAGGAGCGCCGCGCACGTACACGCACAGTCACCCACAGTCGCGGGCAGTCGTGCACATTCAAGTACATTCCCGCACACGCGTGACGTCGGGCAAAGCTTACGTACCATTTGAACGAATTATATACCCAATGAAATTACAAGCTCTTCGTCAACAAACAAGTGTTCTTTTGTTTATTCCCCTTTCTGTTTCTGTTTTTTTCCTCTCATATTTACGTTACAACCAACAAGTGTTCTTTCTACAGTCATTAGTATTAATAAGATCGCGATTGATTACATAATCGAGCAGGGAAGGAAAGAAAACATGTGCTCCTCAACCAACAGTTACTCTCAGTAATTGA
Organism: Chara braunii; assembly: GCA_003427395.1. Classification (NCBI taxonomy): domain Eukaryota; kingdom Viridiplantae; phylum Streptophyta; class Charophyceae; order Charales; family Characeae; genus Chara; species Chara braunii. The sequence goes on from BFEA01000083.1 coordinate 3,244,341, forward strand.
GGGACACTTGCACATGTTTTCTCGCACACACGCACGCACGCTTCGTCAGACTGCCAACTGTGCTTTATTCTGGCCCAACACTTGTGTTCTTCTACGCACATGTCGCTGCTTTATCTTAGAAACTCGTTCATATTCTCCCACACTTCTCATTTAAGCACTCTTGTTTTTTTCATTTTTTTATTTCCCATTCAAGGACACTGGTTGGGCCTCTCTATCAATTCTTTTCAGTTTCTTCTCTCGAAGATCGCAGCTGTCTTAAAGGTTCTGTTTCTTGCTCTCTTGCTTCTCGCCTCTGGTTTTGTTTTTCTCGCTCCGAATCTCTCTTCCTCTCTTTCTCTCTCTTTCTCTAGCTCTCATGCTCACATGCCCTTTCCTCCTTCCTCTCTCGTTCTCTTGCTCTTCTTTCTCTCTCTCTCGCTTTCTGTTTTTTTTCTTTCCAAAGCTCTCGGCGTGCTCTCGTATTTCACCTTTATCGATTCCCTTCCACACTGTCACTGGCCAGCTGTCAATTTGCCACTTGCAGAGTCACTCTGCAACTCTTGTCCTCTCATTCTCCATCACTGTTGTTCTCTGTTGCACTCTGTCTCGCTGCCTTTGTTGTTAACCATTTAACGCTCAGTCTCGCTGCCTTCGCCATTCTCTCATTCCCCTTGACGTGCTTTCTGTGTGACCTTGTCGCTGTTTAAAGGACTCCCCATCACCCTCTCTCTGTTCCACCTTTTCTTTTTCTCTCTGTTAATCTGTCTCGGTATCACGTTTGCGGATTTCTCTTGATCCTGCCATCTCTTCCGCGTTCCTTCTGTCTGTCCGTGCTCCCCTCCTCCTCCGTCGTTTTGAGACTTTATTCCTCTCTTTCGCATTCCGTTAGCCCGCCTTCTTCTCTGTCCCTCTCACTTCCTCAGTGTGCTGTGCTATTCCTCTCCCTCTGTCCCGCTCTCTCATTCTCACTCTCGTTCATGGCTTTCTCTCCGTCTCTCTCTCTCTCTCTCTCTCCCTTCCCTGATTAGAGATTTTCAATTTCCGTTTGTCATCGTTTCTCTCCCGTTAACTTGTCGTTTTTTCTTTCGCTCGAATTCTTTTTCGCTCTCTCACTACACACACACACACACACACATACACACAGCACCTGTGAGGGGTGCCCACAGAGAGAGAGAGAGAGAGAGAGAGAGAGAGAATGCGCCTTAGATCCTGCCGTTGATATGGCAAGGCCACTTTGGAGGCGTTCAAGGCATAGGGCGTTTTCTTTTTGTCGTTTTTGCATGTCATCCTTGTTTTTTTTTTTCCCAATTGCACACATACACACACACACCGACATTCTTGTCAGGGGCTTGCACCCACAGTCTGCCAGGATTGCCGGTTTGGTGTGAGGAAGGTCGAGCGTTTTCCTCTCTCAGCGGTATCGCTAACTCTGGGCTACGTGGTGGGTCCTAATCCATCAGTCAGTCAAATGCATCCTGGGCAGACTGTCGGGGTTCAAGCTGCTGATGAGTCGATGACGAGTCGGTGAAAGTTCGACGAAACAGTCTGGCATAGCGATGCTGTTTTCTGTGGAGTTGTGTATACACTCATCCACTCACCCTCGCACCTCGTTCTCACCCCGCCTCCTAACCTTTCTCACTCATTTACCTCTGACTTTCATACTTCCGCACCCTTTTATCCTCGAGCCCTCTTGCACTTTCACCTGCATACGCACTCACACCCTCACCTTCTTATCCTCTCACCCCGTTGCCCGCAGCACTGTCACCGCCTCTCTGCGCCCTCAGGCTCGCATCCCTTGTTCACCGTCGCACTCTCACCTTCATCCTAATCCACACCTGCCGTCTCCCGAGATCAACTTGATCGAGACCCCCCAAAAAATCTCTCACTCTTACCTCGCGCTTACCCTCTCATCCTCACCCTATCACCATTTCACCATCGCGGTCGTCGTCGACTCACCCACGGCGCCTCATTCTGCTACCTCGCCTATTGGCCTCTCAGTCGTCGTCCTCTTACGATCTTCACCCTCTTGTTCTCTAAACTATCACCGTGCCACGTGTCGGCCTGTCATCATCCTTCATTCTGTTACCTGACTCGACTTCCACCCTCACCCTCGTCCCTCTTGTCCTTGAGCCTGTCGCTCTCTAACCTCTCTGTCCCCCTTTCACGCTTCCTCTCCCACTCTATCCTCACCCTCTCGTGTCTCTCTCCCTCTTATCTCTCTCTCACCCTCTCCATCTGTCTTCCACCCTCCCCCACGCTCTTTCGCACCCTTTCCCCCTCTCTCTTGCTCCGTCCCATCGCTTCTGCCCTCTTATCTCTCCCTTTCTACCGACCTCTCTCTCGACCTCGTGCTTGCCCTCTCCCGCACTCTCTCTTCCTTTGACATCTTCACATACACTTCATCACAGTCCCATTACAACCCCGTCGGGGCCTTCATCCTCTCTCCTACGTATCCCCCCCTTTCACCTTCTCTCTCCCTCTCCCTCGCCCATCACACTCCTCCAACCTCTCCCCTATCCCAAACCTTGCCCTTTTCCTAACCCTCTCCCTCACCGTCTCCCTCACCCTCTCCTTCGCCCTCTCCCTAATCCTCTCCGTCACTCTCTCCCTTATTCTCTCCTTCACCGTCTCTCTCACCCTTTCCCACCTCCCCACCCTCCCTCACCCTCTCCCCTGTTCTTCACCCTCCCCGTCACCCTCGCCCTCACACTCCAACCGCCTCGTTACCCTTTTCGTCTCCTCTCCCTCCTGCTCACCCCCACTCCCACGCTGTTTGCCCTTCTCACCTTCTCGTACCCTCTTTCACTCTCTCGTCGTCTCTGCCACCGTCTTTTCCACCCTCTGCATCGTCTCCATCACTCGTTCCATCCTGTCCATTCTCTCCATCACCCTTCCTGTGACCTTCCCCGTCACCCTCTCCCTCCCTCGCTCCTTCTCCGTTATCATCTCTCTTGCTGTCTTTCCCTCTCTCACCTTCTCTCCCTCCCTCGTCCTCTTTATCCTCTCTCACCCGCTCTCTCGTGTCTAATCGTCTCTATGGCCGTCCCTGCCACCCTCTGCGTCGTTTCGTGCTTCCCCTGTCGCCGTCACTGTCACCCTCTTCGTCGCCCTCTATGCTACCCTTTACCTTTTTCTCTTATCACTCCCGTGTTGCCTCACTTCGACACTTTTTCAGCCTCTCTCAGCTCTCCTCGTCTCTCGGCTCTCACCCTCGATCGTTGCGTCTTTTCTCTATCACCCTTTTGCGACTCTTCCGTCCTGTCTTATCATTTGGCACACCTTCTTACTCCTCTCCCCCTCTCCTCCTCTTCCTCTCTCCCTCTCTCCCCCTCTCCCCTCCTCCCCCTCTTCCCCTCTCCCCC
>BFEA01000083.1:3278862-3293450 GCA_003427395.1 Chara braunii
CCAGCCACTATCAGCGAGCAGCTCGACACCTTGAAGACCGAGGTTCGGCAACTTAACCAACCGCCCGACAACGATGGCAACACCAGTGCATCGCTGCCGTACAAGATGCCGACGTTCCGTATCGAGAAGTTTGATGACTACACGCATCAGGACCCAGTCGTCTGGTGGCAAGGCTTTACAACGGAGATTGGGATTCATGAGGTCCCCAATCACTTGTACATCTTGGCGCTGTTCCTCAATGCCAAGGGTGGATGTTAGATCTGGATCAGCCACATGGCAACCATCCACGGCGTCAGGTCTCCGATCTGCACAAGAAGATCTCCTGGGACGAGATGATGAGGGAATGGAAGAAGCGGTTCATTGTCGACGACTTTCAGCATGACTCAAGGCATTACAACTACACTCGATTGGCTCACGGAATGGCAAAAGATGGTGGCGACACCCGATCTTGACTTGCCATTTTCGCATCTGCGCCGGGAGTTCTACAACCGGTCGTGTGCCGCCTTGAGCCTCGCACATGGTGATCGAGAACAGTACACGACCTTCGCCGAAATCATTGACAAGGCGCGTGAGATCATCAAGACCAACCGGGCTGCTGCACACGAGAAGTCAGCGTGGTAGCTAGCCCATGTGGAGAAAGGAAAATTTGGTCTGCGTCCGCAGCAAGTCGCTGTAGTCCAACCTGACACATTGTGGAAGACCCAGCAACCACCCCCGCATCATGTGAGGGAGATCAGGTGGCTGCTGTCCAGCCGCGAAGCAACAACAACTCAAGTGGAAAAGGGAAGGTGAAAACCGCATCGCCGGCCGTATATGGACAGCTAGTACCATGGGTCAAGCTCAACTTGACCGAGGCCGAATACAAGTACCGCAACCGATACGGCTGTTGCTATTGGCGCAACAACACCAAGCACAAAACGTCGCAATGCCAAGATGAAGTCAAGGAGGATGTTCGACCTTGAATCAACTCAGGAACTGAGCTGCGCAGGACGTGAGGCGACTCCATCTCTCACTCCGCCAGATTCGGCTGCCTTGCTAGCGGCCTCCTATAGATCTGGGTGAATGCGGATGTTGCCAGTCCTCGGTTCACTTACGAGGATTACGCTGTCCACTTGGTCCCACCGTTGGACCAGCCACTCCACGTGCAACAATCCATCGCATGCACGGTTTCACCACCGTCGGCAACCGATTCGGCAGCTTCGCCTCCAACTTTCGTGGGGATTTGACGTCATGGTCAAGACTTGAGAGACTCGACCCGTTGACGTTCGCAGACTTGGGGGTACTTGTTAACCATTTGTGACTTCCAATGGATGCCCTTTCCCCTGATCGATCGATTGCCGAAACCGCATTGCAATGTGCTCATGGCACAATTGTGAGACCGTTGTCTTCGGACTCGCCTTCTCGACGAGTACCACGGCTCACGACTCGTCGGCCATTTCGGAGTCAATCGGACTATTGCACGACTTCGGCCTCGATTTCGGTGGCCCGACGTCATTACTGGTGTCACTCGGTATTGCAACTTTTGCAAAGTTTGCCGACGCAGCAAGCTCCGCAACCTCAATCCCTACGACGTGTTGTGCCTGTTGCCTATCCCGCGGAAACCCGACCTCTCCATTGCTATGGATGTCACTGGCCCGTTTTCTCGATACTGCCTCGTGCACGACGACATCCTCACTGGCGTATTCTTCCAGTATGTTTTGTCTACAGTCCGCCCATGTTGTCAACCCTTGCGTCGTTTTTGTCACTGACACCCTCATCTTAGGCTCAACATAGGCTAGCAAAGCTTTCAACTTTTGTTTGTCCGACCAACCATAACTCGTTCCAAATACATCATAGTCCTCCAAGAACTCTTTAACTTTAGTCCCGTCAAAGCAGGGTATGTTCTCTGAAGGTACCTTAGTTGTCAGAAGGTCTAGCCCCATATTCATAGTGTCCATCCTAGTCCTCATGGCCTCTATTCGGTTCAACATCTCTCGAAGAACCGTGGTAGTGCTCACTTTTCCGTCCCTTGCGGAGGAACTAGCACGACTCTGCCTTGCGTTTGGTCCTTTGACCGTCCTGTTTAGCTTACTGGTTAAGCTCCTACTTCTTCTTGAACCTTTTCTCTTAGGATTGTGTGTATAATTGGTTCCCAGTTTCTGCCGCCAGTAAAGCTTTCCGACAAAAGTGGCTCAGGAAACCTGTTAAACACAATCGGCGTCAAGTTGCTTACTACTCTTGTCCCTTTTCTTTCTAATTCTTTTCTTTCTTGGTCAATTATATTGCTAATCCAGTTTCGGAAAGACTCACGACCTATCCCCCTTTCCCTCAATGAAGGGACATAGGGCTGGATGTCGTTCTCACCAGTGTCGAGAAACTTCACTAAAGGATATACGCCTTTCCAGGGGCATGCCTCTCCTCCAGGGATATGCTGTGTTCTATCTTGTAAGGGAAAGCTCCTCCACTGGTAAAGGGAACTAAGTCATCCAACGTTGCCGTGATCGTCGGGCAGTAACCGGACATTGTCTAACACGTGACTCCCTAAGGACCCTCATGATTGCTCTTCACCAACTCGGTCCTTCTTCATCTTTGATCTGCCTACCAAGTCTCCTAGCCAGACCCTTTTCCGGGCATCCTCTTGCAATAGCTCGGCGTAAACACTAATACTGCACGATTTCCTATTTCTTAAAACAGCGTTAAGAATAGGCTCCCGGTTCTCACCGTTGATGAAGTGCCCACTCGTGACACTCCGTATACCATCGCCAAATCTTCCTAGTCACTGGAGTGTATATACGCACATCATACTCGTCGGTCTCTAGGAAGTGAGTTACTAACACATACACCTTCTCCTTTGTCTCTGGTATGGCCAGAATAGTGTATCTTTGGTATGGCCAGAATTTTGTAAGGAAATGCCTCTCCAACCGTAAAGTGTTCCAAATCCCGTATTAAGCGCGAGATGGCCGAGGAGTTATTATCAGGTAGCGTTCTCCCTTCAACCTTCTCCCAAATATGCTTACTTCCCAGAAAGCTAGCATGTCCCTCAACCATAACAAGATCGCTTCCTTCGTTAGGTGAGGGAAATTCAGGAGAGGCGTCGTCTCGAATGTTGAATCGGTGCTCAAAAGCTTCAAAGAACAGTGACTTAAGCTTTATGACTAGACCATCCTCTCTTGCCGTACCAACCGTAGCAATAGCTTGCAAAAGAGGCATCCAGGCCTTCTTGTCAGCGAAGCTATCCGTAGTCAGAAAACTTGGAAACCTTTCAAACTGTCTAACCCGCTTTCCCAGGTAACTTTCTTGCGCAAATTTTTAAGTAATCTCCTTATTCTCAAGTGATGAATATATACTCTCCTTAGGCATTCTAATAACCTTCTTCTTCTTCTATTCCTTCTCGTGCATAAACCCTCACATCAAGCCCGTCAGTCTTGAAGAATCTAACTATCGGAACATAGAATACTAGACGCCCTTCCTTACACACATCATACCTCAGTATCTCGAAAGGGTTGTCAACTTCAGTCACTTTATCTAACCTGACATAAAATTCTCACATTCTATTATCATTGTCTAGGGCTGCTTCTAGTGCCTCCAACTAGACTATCTGCTGGTCTTTGTCTAGATAAGATGGTCTCATCTCTCGCATGTAGCATCACTCTTCTCCCATCCGAACTCTTGCAATCTAGCAGATGCCTAATGTTAGCCTGACCCGTAATTGCTCTAAAAGCAGTCGCTCGCATAAGCTCAAGATAGTGCTCTACCATGTCAATCTCGTCATGTCTACCTAGTCTAGTTTCGCATCCTCCCACAACCTCAATGACAGTCGCTGCCCGTCTAGATAGACCTCAAAGCAGAAACTCTCTCCATCATCAGGGGCTTAGACATCGATCGACATAGCTTACCACATTCGATCCCTTAGTACCACAACCTCAATGACAGTCGCTGCCCGTTGAGGATTGGTCCCCAATCCTTCCCGTCACAGAAGCTAGCGGGTACTGGAGGGCTTGGTAATCTCTCAAACTCCCTTGGCAGAACACTCCACGTCACTTTCTTTCCTTGTTGTTTCAACAACAACCTTTCACCTAGGATATATTCAGCAACAACTACCCAACACGCCTCGTAATCAATCCCTCTCCTTGTCTCAGCATTCACATACGACCTCACGTCATACTCATCCGTATCAAGGAATCGAACTACAAGAACGTATAGGATGACTGAGTCGTGCTCGCAAGTCACACACCGCTCAATGATGTATGGGAAAGCACCGCCTGGAATGATCCTGGTCAGTGCCTCTATCGCTCTAGTTACTACGGACATGGGCTGCCTACCAGCTCTGCCTCCTCAGTGTTGCATTGATGATAGTCTGCCAGTTCCTACCATCGCAGAATCCTTTGGGCACCGACGGGGTAAGAATCTTCTCGTAGACCCTAGGCAATAAGCTCCAACTCGCCTCTATCCCTTGTTGTTTCAATTGATCCCTCTCTGCTTCGACACACCTCACAATAACATCCCAATTGGTAAAGAATCTCGGGTTCTGATCAGCCCCTTCTAGGATGTAGGGTCGAATATCATAATCATCAGTGTCAAGGAATCTAGAGACAAACACATGCACGATCGTTGTATTTTTTGCACAAGTAATGCATTTGACAAACATATAGGGAAAGGCACCACCACAAGCGACACGAGTTAGGGCTTTTAAGACATCATACTCTTCAGTCATCATCTGGTTTCTGACCTGAACTTATCAAGCTCAGGATCCAGAAGATAGGTTCTAAACCCTCGCTTGGGGCCTGAGTCTCTTCATATAGACTTCTGCAAGCGGCCCCTCCTCTCAGGGCTTCTCTAGCCGAAAGTCTCTCTGACCTGAGTTGGGCCTTGTGCGAAATATGCTAGACTGTTGCCTACTCACTGAATATTGTGACCAAGGTCCGCTCCCAGGAACTCAAAATGTTTGAGTCGCCCCCCCTGCTTCCAGGGCCAGGTTCGATGTCCCTCCCCGGGCCAAGTGCAGTGGGTTGATGGACTGGCAGGCTGTCACGTAGGATTTTGTTAAGTGTTAAAAAGGAATTTTATAAAGAGTATATTTTGGAAGCAGCACTTGTCACGTAGTCGAGTAGTCAGGGTTATCCCTCCTGCCAGCGGCGACACGGCTTAGAGTGAGGCGTTCGGGTTTATCGCCTGCACCTGACCCCGTATAAAGGTCAGACTCAAGGTCACCAGAGTCCTTATTATCCAGGAGTCCTTTAGGTTGCCTTGGGTGTAACCTGTATGATAAGGAGTGATAAATAACATACCATCTCATGCATAAAACATTCCATACATTACTGAACATGCATCATAAACCAAATGACTCCGAGAGGACAGGAAGACCAAAAACCAGACTCTGCAAGAGCACGACTAGAGAAACGATAGTGAAGATTAGTATACAGAGAATGCAGGAAGCAGCCATGGGAGGGGCTGCAGTCGTTGATAATTCATAATGATGTCTTAATACATTTCAGCGACCAGAAGATACGAGCCTCAATCAATGACGACGAGTGGTACCCCCTCGTGAGTGGGTTCGATTGTGCGGGACTCCATATCTGGTACACGTTGGTCTTCCTCATCATTGAGAACCTGAGTGACTATCGACCTTGGGACCACATAGCTGATGTCAAAAGATGTCGCAGGGTCGATCTTGCTGATATATGCCATACATCTCGCCAGCTCCTCGTCAGCGACACTCCGAAGGTACAACTACTCGACGAGGAAAATGTTGCGAGTGGCACCAATCAAGATCTCAATCCGTCCCTTGCTGTGGATGTAATCATGAGAAACCTCAAGAAAACGGTCTCCATAGAGTGGCTTCCGAAAGCCTGTATTTGAAAGTCCGCTCCAACTAAATGACTGTAGCCATCCCCAAGATATGGGACTGGTCCCTTCCCTCTAAAAGGGCCGGCTACCTCCTCCGACTTGGGTCCTCCTGACAAGTAATGCCGGAATCAGTCACCCTCAAGCAGGTATCGTGCCAAGAGGTAAGCGATCCGTTGTAAGGCTGCCTTCGGCCTGTCTCACTCCAGTGACCAATGCCATAAGACGCCTTGGGTCTGCTCCAACTCGAGCGTGCTCAATCCCTGTGAGTAACCCAGTCAAAATAGTCCCCCAAGTCAACATCACTCACGCAACAAGGCTCTTGGTCTGACTCGTCTGTCTCTGACCTCTGTAAGCAGGTGGTAATAGGTATCCCGGATCTGGCCACCTTGCTCCTCATCCTTCTGTCCTGACGCCTCTTTTCCTTGTTGCTACCTCTGCTCAGCGGTTTTGGATTACAACCATCAAAGTCAAAGAGAGCACCATGTGTAGCCAGTGCTCCCTCTAGTAACTCTCCCTGCGGAAAATATAGTCGGCAATCCGGTCATAGGTGGCTCCCTTTGTTCCTTGCCCAACATCTCTCACGTGATAAGTGATCACCAACGTGTATCTCGATGTGGGGGACTCATTGCCCCTAATGACGAAGCTTTGATGTCCAATGTGTCGATAACATAACTTCTCAACCAGCTTACCCCTTGTAGGGGCCGTCTCATGTTGGGGAGCTAGCTTGACCAATCTGCGAAGTAAGGTAGAATGCCCCTGTCCTGGTGATAAAGGGGGATATTAGCCACTCAGGAAAATAACCCAGCTCGATGGGGTCGGAGAGGGAAGACGCTTCGCGTCTGAATCCCACGAAGGCGCGAAAGCGCGTAAGAATTTGACTGTCTTTGCGGATACCGCTAAATACATCAAAAGACTTCAAACCCAAGGTTTCCTCAAAGGGAATGAGCCACAACCATGTTTTGGATATATGCACTTTCCTCAAAGTGAAACTAACCTTACACCTCAATAGAACCTCCAGCCAAATCGGTGGCAACCAACTCAATATAGGGGCCTGCCTCGGTGGGCTCAGACGAATAGCGATCAACTCGATATAGGGTCCCACCTGAATGGGCCTGGCTGAATCAGCAATCAACTCAGTATAGGGGCCCGTCTGAATGGGTCCGGCTAAATAACGATGAACTTGATATAGGGCCCGCCCGACTGGGCCCGGCTGAATAGCAATCAACTCGATATAGGGGCCCGCCAGAATGGGCCCGGTTGAACAGCAACTCAGCTCGACATAGGGGCCCGCCTGAATGGGCCCGCCTGAACAGCAACTCAGCTCGACATAGGGGCCTGCCTGAATGCGCCCGGCTGAACAGCAATCAATTCGATATAAGGGCCCGCCTTAATGGGCCCGGCTGAACTGCAATCAACTCGACATAGGGGCCCGCCTGAATGGGCCCGGCTGAACAGCAACTCAGCAGCTCAGCAGCTCAACGTAGCAACATCCTATGAGTATCTCTGCAGTGAGTGGACTAGAATATGAGGACTGGGACAGCCAGTATCGTCACTGTGGAGGACTGATCAACAAGGTGTTGTCTACGCAGGGGCCAGTTGAAAAATATTGTGTACAAACTGGACTGCGCAGGTACCATATGTGCAGGAAAAATACCCGTCTGCACAGGGACTGAAATGAATATTGTCCATGTAGAGACTGACCGACAAGAAATCAAATCAGCGGGAGTTGGGGCTAGTCATACCATCAGAAACATTCAGTCATGTCCTCAAGACTAATCACACCAGCAGGGCGTGCATCGCCAACCATCATACCGGCAGGGCGCGCGTTCTAGAATCATCAGAATGTCAGGGCGCACACGCGAGTTAGGACTTTGCGAGCGCGCGAGTACGTACTATGGGTGCATACTAAAACATTAACCCACGCTTGGACGCACTCTCACATAGCCTACCCAACCTTGGGCGCACTCTCACATAGCCTACCCGAGCCTGGGCACACTCATGTAACAATAGCGCGCATGGGCGCGCATTGGGGTGCACTCAAATAATTAATACCGAGCATGGGCGTGCATGGGCGCGTACTCAAATAGCAATACCAAGCTTGGGCGTGCATGGGCGCGCTCTCAAATACCAATACCAAGCTTGGGCGCTCATAGTCACGCACTCAAATAGCAATACCAAGCTTGGGCGTGCATGGGCGCGCATTCAAATGGCAATACCAAGCTTGGGCGTGCACTCAAATAGCAATCTAAGCATGGGTGCGCATGGGCGCACACTCAAATAGCAATTCCAAGCTTAGGCGCACATGGGCGCGCACTCAAATAGTAATACCATGCTTGGGCGCGCACTCGAATAGCAATACCTAGCTTGGGTGCGCATGGGCGCGCACTCAAATAGCAATACCAAGCTTGGGTGCGCATGGGCCCGCACTCGAATAGCAGTACCGAGCTTGGGCGCGCATGGTTGCGCAGTCAAATAACAATACCAAGCTTGGGCGCGCATGGGCGCGCACTCAAGTAGCAAATCTAAGCATGGGTGCGCACTCAAGTAGCAAATCTAAGCATGGGTGCGCACTCAAGTAGCAAATCTAAGCATGGGTGCTCACTCAAGTAGCAAATCTAAGCATGGGTGCGCACGGACGTGCACTCAAACAGCCAAACTGAGACTGGGTTCGCACTCAAACAGCCAAACTGAGACTGGGCGCGCACTCAGACAGCCAAACTGCGACTGGGTGCGCACTCAAATAGCCAAACTAAGCCTGGGCGCACACTCAATAAGCCTGCCCGAGCCTGGGCGCACACTCAAACAGCTTGCCCGAGCCTGGGCACGCACTCAGACAACTTGCCCGAGCCTTGGTGCGTACTCAGATAACTTGCCCGAGCGGGAATTCACACTGGTGTATAGTCCCGAATTGGCAAAGGTCTTCGATGGGACAGCCCTCAATGGGGTGCACATTGGCTCTCAAAATCGACAGCAAGGTTCACATGTTGAGTGCGTTCTGGGGCGCTGACTCAAAATCATCAGGGTAGAGTACACAGATTGAGTGCGCATGGGCACACTGACTCAAGCTCGTCAAAGCAGAGTTTACAGATTGAGTGCGCACTGTCGCACTGACTCAAGTTCATCAAAGCCGAGTTTACAGATTGAGTGCGCATTGTCGCACTGACTCAAGTTCATCAAAGCCGAGTTTACAAATTAAATTCCTATTGGTACGTTGGTTCAAGACCGTCAAAGCGAAGCTCATAGATTGAGTGCGCACTGCGCACTGGCTCATGATCATCTAGCCAAAGCTCACGGATTGAGTGCCTGTAGGCGTGAGCACACAAATTTTCCTGGTTCAGAATCAGCCTTTAGATACAGTGTGCGTGAGCGCACGTTTCCCTGGTTCAGAAATGGCCCTCAAACATAGTGCGCATGAGCGCACGGTTCTCTGGTTCAGTGATGGAGTGCGCGTGGGCGCACAAAGGCAGGATCAGCAACTTCCACAGATCCAAATGGCAATGGGATGCGTGTGGGCGCACAATGGCAAGATCAGCAGCTTCCACAGATCCAAATGGCAATGGGATGCGCGTGGGCGCACAATGGCAAGATCAGCAGCTTCCACAAATCCAAATGGCAATGGGGTGCGCGTGGAAGCACAATGGCAAGATCAGCAGCTTCCACAGATCCAAAGTGGCAGATCCAATCCATATCAAACTGCGCAGACCTGCCAAGTGGCTAAAAATTACCATATCGAGCTGCGCAGGTCTGCCAAGTGCAAGGCCACTGCCTCTGTGAGCCCCTTTCGGCCCCTCTCTTACAGCCCGTCGGCCGCCCTAAGTGAAGGCAGGCTCGACGAGGCCTTCAGGGCCTTATTTCGGCCTCTGCTCAACTAAGGAAATTCAGGCAGTTGCACAGTGCCAGTTGGTTGTTGAAACCCAGGCCCTGGGCCGCCTGTGTGAATGAATGGAAAGCAGGCCCTGGGCTGGATACGGGTACTGGGCCACACACATGCCAAAGGCAGTTGGGCACATGCAACTACCGCAGGCCCCAGGCCTGTTCTCGATCGTACTGGGCCTCAGGCTACCGGGGCCTACTGGAAGCTTCCTGGGACTGGACGCAGGCAGGCCACTTCGATATAGGTAAGGGCCTGCCTCCTCATTCAGCATTCGGGTGCTGGCTGCATGCTGCGCAAGTGCTGCTGCACAAGGTTGCGAGTACGGCGAGAGACATACCGTGTGCTGGAAGCGTGCGACATTGGTCGCTGTATGCTCGTACTTCAGTGGAGTTGTTGTCATCAACTTCGACATATAGGCTAGATAGGATCTGCCACAAGTAGTCTGGGCGCCGAGCGCCAGATAGGATATCAACTCTGGTTCTTCGATGATGATGATGATGGGTCTATTTCAGCATTGTCAATTATGAACTCTTGGTGTGTTCTTATTTGGTGAATCTCGTGATGCAATTCTGCTGTTGGTTTGAGGTCAAGACTATCTGGACTCATATGTATGATGCTGTTTGATTGCTAAAGTTCTCTATTGCTCATCTTCCTTGCAATTTGGTATCGAAGCTGTGGTACAATTGCGCTCATCTGGCGCTTGTCTTCTGCCTTATGCGGTACATACATGCGGTCTGCTTGGCGAGTTTGGCGGTAAGTGGTGTGTAGTGAGGAGGGCGAAGGCGAGTGATAGGCGACCCAAGAGGTGAGGGGTTCGCCAGGAAGGCTACGAGATGTGTAATGTGGTCTGGACAGTGTGATGAGAACTATCTAATGTGCGATTGGTGCTGAGGTGGAACGGCGTGTAATGCTGGTTGTGCCGAAGCAATGACTGGTCATCACAATCGGCATCTGGTCATCTGGTGAGATTATCTCTATGGTTGGGGGCAACTATTTGAGGTACGTTGCTCTTAACCTTATCTACCCTCTCCGACACTTCTTACCGTGAGGTTGTGTTCCTTCTTGAGAGTCCTCTCATTGTGAGGTGTCGAGTGCGCTAAACCTTGAGAGTCGACAATGTTCACGTGGAGAATCTGGGAGAAGATGGGCGGAGCTTTCCAAAGGGCCCTGGACGAAGCACTGGGTCACGGTCACCATGCCAACCCACCGGGAGTAGAGCACGCATGCTTTGCCGCTTGTCCTTTGTTCGGCTTGCTGCGCTGTTAGATGGGTATTGAAGGGCAGGCCAGCCCTTAAGGGAGACGAGACCGGGCGTCTTTAAACAAGCACCGGAAGGGGAATCATTGGTTGTGATCGTCGTCCGGCTGCGACCTAAAAGGATTCCTGGAATCACTGGGGGGCGGACGTTAAATTGCCTCTGGATCAGCCAATGGTTGTAAGGCTCGCTGCACACGAGGATAATCCACTGCAGGGCTGGCCAGGTCAGCAGATACTCGGGGCATAGGGGTGGGCCGGACACACACCTTTAGACACGCGATGCTCTCCAGATTGCTCAGGGACGCTGACGTCAAGTGATACTCAGGGGAACTAAGGGAGGGGTAAATTTCAGGTGATAAGTTTGGGAAAATTTCATGTTGTCCTATCCACACAAATGATTCTATTTCTATGTTTTGATTAGTTAGGTGTACAACCATTGACATCTGTTAGAACTGTTTCTTGTTCATGGTGATTCTGTTTGCGGACTAGTCAAACTAAAAATAGTCTCGTTTGTAGGAATCTGACTTACCTGTTGACCTCAAGTGATATATGTTCCGAAATAGCAACCAATTACTTAGTTGGTCTGTGCACTACGTTGCGGTAGGCATCCAATGTGCACTAGTGCGGATTGTGTACAATTCTCTAGCTTATGAGCGATAGGGAGGAACAGCAACCGGAGGACCGGATCTTGCGATCCGCAAGGCGCCCGATTGCCCACTTGGCATTAGGTCCAGAGGGTGACAGATACCTGTTCCGCCAGGGTAGAGAAAGGTTGCAGCAGAAAAGGAGGGCTAGCAGCAGAGGCTAGCAGGGCACTTGTGAGTGAGGCCGCAGCTTCGGAAGCCATGGCCACTTCAACGCAGCAGACTTCTCAAGCCTGTAGTTTAGGGTCTGTCGGGTCAACGGTCGCGCAGACCCAGAGTCAGTCCATTGGCATAATGGTGAGCCAGACATTGGTGTTGACCTCCGATGAGATAGTCCATTGGCGTAATGGTGAGCCAGACATTGGTGTTGGTCTTCGATGAGATCGCCATACAGGAGGCAGCTCTAAAAGAGGCACAACTACAACATGCATTAGGACAGATAAAAGCGGAGAAGGAAATAATGATTAGAAGAAGAGTCAAGATGCAGCGGAGAGAAGCAGTCATTAGTGAGTTAGAGGAGATGGACCTGACGCACGTAACGGATGATGTGAGGATCGTCTGGTCTGTCCTGCTGAATGTAGTGGAGATGCAGGACCAGCAAACATCCATCCTTCATGACATCCAGCAAAGTCTGGCCTTGTTGGTTGGGCGAGCGCCAACAGCGTCGCCAATGTTCGGGCCGGGTGCCTGGCCTGTTGTACATCCTCCTCCTTATGCCCCACCGGTGACTGGGGTATCCCCATATGTAGCCCCATCATCGGTAGCGATCGTTTCCCTGGGCATGCCGCTTTCAGGAGGGGTATCAGTAGGAACTAGTTTGCAGGTTCTTGTACAGAGAGTGTACACCCAATCTCCGTTGCAGGTTGCGCTCACCACGCAGCCTGCTGTCTCGCAGCTTGTGCAGCCGCAGGGCACAGAACCCCAGCAGCTAGCACAGCAACCTGTGTCACAGGGTCCACAACCCGGAGTGATGCAGGGACCGGGACAAACACAGTGGGTCCCAAAGACGGCAATCGCCGCTCCGAAACCCTTCACAGGGGATAAGAGAGGTGAAGACCTCGACACGTGGTTGAGGGCAGTGCCAGTTTATGTCAGGTGTAAACTTACCTTGCCGCACGAAGAAGTGCTTGCGGCTGCTTCCTACCTAGAGGGTAGTGCAACAAGATGGTTGAGTGGTTTACTGCAACTCCAAGGGTATGGTCATCACTTCCGCGCTTGGGCAGTCACCTAGAAATTGGACAACTTCCTTAAGCTGGTGGAAGAAAGGTGGCATGATCCTCAGGAGGCCCAAAGGGCCACTGATGCGATCCTGACACTGCACATGCGGCAGTTTAAGTCAGTAAGTGAAGCCACCAACGCTGTTGAGCGTCTGATCTGTGTCCCTGGGGTGCCCTATGACCCCCGGGTTTTACTTGACTCATACCTGAGATGCTTCTCTTTGCCTCTCAGGAACCAGTTGGCAAGTCAGGCCAACATCACTATGCACAACTTTCCTTCGTTTAGCAAGATGGCCCTAGACCTTGAGGCGAAGATAGGGCATGGATTGGCACCCACTACGGACGGTAGGAAAAAGTCATTGCCTCCCAACTGGAAGGCGAAGGGCCGCCTAATGTTTGTCGATAACGAAGGTTCTACTATTGAGCTAGACGACAACTTCCAAGGAGTAGGTTCAGAGGCGGGCAGCGTAGAAGCTTCAGGGGGTGGAGTAGTCGCTGCTGTAACTCAGAAAGGTAACGCGACCGATAGACGTCGTGGAGGTTTTCGGTCTAGGAGTCAAGTTGACCCCAATGCTCCTCCATGGGAGAAAGCGGGTCTTACAGAGGACGTGTGGAGAGATCGTTATTCACGACAGGTCTGTATTCGTTGTGGCCAATATGGCCATAACTTTAAGTGTCGCAATAAGAAGGTGATCGATAAGATCCCGCCTACGATGGGGCAGGTGTTGGGATCCTCCTATCCCGTTGGTAGCAACGTGGCTAGTTCTTCTTGCAGTGCTCCGGGAAACACGTCGGGCCAGTAGGAAGGGTCGAGGTGGTGGAGACACCCTCACCATCTCGAGAGATGGCCCAAGCTATTGACTCCAGTGTTGTCCCGCAAACACGTTCAGACCCATCGAGGCTCTGTTCGATGAATGTGCTCGAGTCCTTAGAGGAACTAGAAGAGGAGTGGTCTAGATTGGACCTGCTAGCTTCTTGGACGACACTAGTCAAAGCCCCGAAGGCTGAGATGTTCGTCTGCGAGGTAGTCATTGGCGGCCGCAAGGCGGGGGCCTATTATGACACTTGCTCGACAAGGAACTTTGTTAGTCGCGCATGCGTTGAGAGACTGCGTTTATAGGGGCGAGTGCAGCGCCTGAGTCGACCTGTGGAGTCGACCTGTGCCAACAAACAGCGCATGGTAGTTAATGACTACCTCAAGGAGGTTGAGTGTTCCTTCCCGTACGCAGGAGGGGAAATGAGACATCGCGTCTCGTTCCTTGTGAGTGACGAGCTCACAATGGATATGTTACTAGGAATGCACTACCTCTCTGTGGCTCAGCCCCAGTTTGACTGGGACCAAAAATTGGTCAAGCACACTTTGCCAGGTGGAGGGACCGCCAAATTGCACAAGTTCAAAGCTAGTCGTCTGATCGAGTCCCATAGATGCATGCGTGCGGCCGCGTTCTATAACTATTATAAGCAAAATCAGGAGGGTATGTACCTAGTTTATGTCTCTGCTGCAGGCGAGCCGGTGGAAATGCCGCCGGAGATAGAGGGAGTTGCATGGGTCCTGGGGACCATCTCACACAAGTGTGTACATGTCATGCATCATCCTCACACACGATGATCAATAGTCTCAAGTCATAGACAAAGGTAGATGAGAAGAGGACGGACTTTCACAGCTTATATTATTAGAAATATGATTACAAAGTGTTTCAAAGTTCCCCTGAGTCCAGCGCTTATCAGCGCAACACAAATCTCTTGTCAACTCATCAATATGGCACCCCA
>BFEA01000083.1:3307474-3330917 GCA_003427395.1 Chara braunii
GGTTGTGAGTGATGCGAGAGACATACCTGGTGCTGGAAGCGTGCGGCATTGGCCGCTATCTGCTCGTACTTCGGGAGAGCTGTTGTCATCATCTTTGGCATTGTAGTCTAGGCTAGATAGGATCTGCCATCTGTAGTTTGGGTGCCGAGCGCCAGATGGGATATCAACATTGGTTCTTCGTTGATGATGATGAGGAGACTATTCCAGCGTTGTCAATTATGAGCTTTTGGTGTGCTCTTATTTGGTGAAACTCGTGATGCAATTCTGCTATTGGTTCGAGGTCACGACTATCTGGTCTTATGTGTATGATGCTGTTTGTTTGCTGAAGTTCGCTATTGCTCATCTTCCTTGCAATTTGGTATCAGAGCTGTGGTACGTTGCGCTCATCTGGCGCTTGTCTTCTGCCTATGCGGTACACACATGTGGTCTGCTTGGTGAGTCTAGCCGTAGGCGGTGTGTCGACCCAGGAGGAGAGGGGAATCGCCAGGAAGGCTACGGTGTGTATATTGGGTGTTCGCAGTGTGATGAGAACTATCTAGTGATTGACTGATGCTGAGGTGGAACGACGAGATAATGCTGGTTATGCCGATGTAGTGACTGGTCATCGCAATCGCCATCAGGTCATCTGGTGAGAATCTGTTGTTGGGGGCAGCTATAATGAGGTACGTTGCTCTTAACCTTGTGTACCCTGTTCATCACTTCTTACCGTGAGGTTGTGAGTTCCTTTTTGAGAGTCCTCTCATGAGAGGTGTCGTGTGCGCTCAACCTTGAGAGTCGGCATTGTTCACGTGGAGCATCTGGAAGGAGAGGGCGGTGCTTTCTGAAGGGCCCTGGACGGAGCACTGGGTCATGGTCACCATGCTAACCCACCGAGAGTAGAGCACTCATGCTTTGATGCTTTATCCTTGTCTGCTTGCTGCGCTCATAGAGGGGTACTGAAGGGCAGGCCAGCCCTATGGGAGAGACGAGTACCGGGCGTCTATAAATAAACACCAGCTGGGGAAACCATTGGATGTGATCGCCGTCCTGCTGCGACGTAAAATAATTCCTGATGACACTTGGAGGCGGTCGTTAAATTGCCTCTTGATCAGCCAATCGGTGTAAGGCTCGCTGCACGCGAGGGTAAACACAGTGCAGGGCTGGCCAGCTCAGCAGCTACTTGGGGCACAGGGCTGGGCCGTGTGCACACCTTTAGTCACGCATGCCAAACCGGATTGCTCAGGGATGGTGACGTCAAGTGACAATCAAATGGAATTGGGGAAGGGGTAGATTCCATGTGATAAGTTTGAGTAAGATCCCATGCTGCAAACAGACCAAACAAATGATGCTTTTTTTATTTTGATTAGTTAGATGTACTGCCATTAACATCTGAAAAACAACATACTAGAACTGTTTCTTGTTCATTTGTGCATTCTGTTCGAGAACTAGTCAAACTAAAAATAGTTTTATTTGTAGGAATCTGGACTGACCTGCTGGACTCGAATGTTTAGTCTCTAATATAGCCGCTGATTATTTATATCGGTCTGTACATGTCACTGCGGTAGGCATCTATTGCGTGTCCTAGTGTAGACGGTGTGCAGTTCTGTAGCATATGAGTGATAGGGACACGACTTGTGAGGACGACTGGATCTTGCGATCGACTAGACGCCCAATAGCCCACTTGGCCTTAGGACCGGAGGGCGACATATATGTGTTCCGCCAGCTTAGGGAGAGGCAGCAGCAGCAGCGGAGGACCGGAGGGCGACTGGTAGCAGAGACCAGCAGAGCATTCGCAAGCGAAACCGTTGTGTCAGCGGCCATGGCAACTATTGTGCAGCAGAGTTCCCAGGCTAGCAGTTCAGGGTCTATAGGGTCAACGGTTGCACAAATCCAGAGTCAGTCCAGTGGCGTTATGGCAAGCCAGCCGTTAGTGATGACTCCCGAGGAGATCGCCATACAACGAGCTGTTGATCGCGAGACACAACTACAAAAGGATTTAAGAGAGATTAAGTCAGAAAACAAAAGAATGATAAGAAGAAGAGCCAGGATGCAGCGGAGGCAAGCGGACATTAGTGAGTTAGAGGAGATGGACCCAACAGAGATGGAGGATGATGTGAGGACCATACGATCGGTCTTGTCAAGTGTAGTAGAGATGCAAGATCACCAGATGGAGATCTTACAGGACATCCAACAAAGTCTGTCTGTGTTAGTCGGGCGAATGCAGGCGGCAGCATCACCTTCCGGGCCTGGTGCCTGGCCCGTTGTACATCCTCCTCCTTTTGTCCCACCGGTGACTGGGGTATCCCCATATGTAGCCCCAACATCGGTCCAGACTGTGTCCTTGGGTATGCCGTTAACGGGAGCGTTCTCAATAGGTCCTAGTTTATAGGTTTTTGTACAGACAATGTTCACCCAATCTCCGTCGCAGGTTGTCGTAAGCGTGCAGCGTGCTGTTTCGCAGCCTGTACAGCCGCCAGGTACACAGCGCCTGCAGTCAGTGCATCAGCCTATATCGCAGGGTCCACAACCCGGAGTGATGCAGGGACCGGGACAAAGTCAGTGGGTACCGAAGACGGCCATCGCCGCTCTGAAACCCTGTACAGGGGATAAGAGGGGCGAAGACCTCAACACTTGGTTGAGGGCAGTGTCGGTTTATGTCAAGTGCAAACTTACCTTGCTGCAGGAGGAAGTGCTTGTGGTTGCATCCTACCTAGAGGGTAGTGCAACAAGATGGTTGAGTGGTTTTGTGCAGTTGCAGGGATACGGTCATGACTTTCGCACTTGGGCAGCCCACCAGTAACTGAAGGACTTTCTCAAGATGGTGGAAGATAGGTGGCACGATCCTCAGGAGGCCCAAAAGGCCACTGATGTGATCCTGACATTGCACACGATGCAGCTTAAGTCAGTAAGAGAGGCCACTAACGCAGTGGGGCGCTTGTTTGTGTCCCTAGGGTGCGTTATGATCCCCGGGTCTTACTCAACTCCTACTTGAGATGCTTTCCCATGCCTCTCAGGAATTAGTTGGAAGGTGAGGCCAACATCAATATGCACACCTTTCCCTCATTCAGCAAGAAGGCCCTAGACCTTGAGGCAAAGATAGGGCATGGACATAATCCCACGACGGCTGGTAGGAAAAAGTCATTGCCTCCCAACTAAAAGGCGAAGGGCTGCATTATGTTCGTCGACAATGATGGTTCTACCATTGAGTTGGACGACGAGTTCCAGGCGGGAGTAGGTTCAGAGGCTGGCAGCGTAGAGACTTCAGGGGGTAGAGTAGTCGTTGTCGTAGCAGAGAAAGGTAAGACGACCGGTAGACGCCGTGGAGGTTCCCGGTCAAGGAGTCAAGTTGACCCCAATGCTCCTCCATGGGCGAAAGCGGGTCTCAGTGAGGACGTGTGGAGAGACAGGTACACCAGGCAGGCCTGTATTCGTTGTGGTCTATATGGCCATAACCAATTCGAGTGCCGCAACAAGAAGGTGACCGAGAAGATCCCGCCTACGATGGGGGCAGGCGTTGGGATCCTCCACTCCCATTGGTAGCAATGTGGCTAGCACTTTTGGCACTGCTCCGGGAAACACGTCGGGCCTGTAGGAATAGTAGATGTTCCTGCTAGGGTCGAGGTGGTGGACACACCCTCACCATCTCGAGAGATGGCCCAAGCTACTGACTCCATCGTCGTCCCGCAAACACGTTCAGACCCATCGACCCTCTGTTCGATGAATGTGTTCGAGTCCTTAAAGGAGTTAGAGGAAGAGTGGTCTAGATCAGACCCACTAGCTTCTTGGACGACATTGGTCGAAGCCCCTAAGGGTGAGATGTTCGTCAGCGAGGTGGTCATTGGCGGCTGCAAGGCAAGGGCCTATTATACCACTTGCTCGACACGGAACTTCATTAGTCGCGCGTGCGTTGAGAGGCTGCGCTTACAGGGGCAAGTGCGGCGCCTGAGTCGACCTGTGGAGTCGACCTGTGCCAACAAACAACGCATGGTAGTCAACGACTACCTCCAGGATGTTGAGTGTTGTTTCCCGTACGCGGGAGTGGAACTGAGATACCGTGTTTCGTTCCTAGTGAGCGATGAACTCCCCATGGATATCTTGTTAGGTATGTACTACCTCTTTGTAGAACAGCCCCAGTTTGACTGGGACCGAAAAGTGGCCAAACACATTTTGTCAGGTGGAGGGACCGCCAGATTACGTAAGTTCAAAGCTAGTAGTCTGATCGAGTCCTATGGGTGCATGTGTGCGGCTGCGTTCTATAATTACTATAAGCAAAATCAGGAGGAGGGTATGTATGTAGTTTATGTCTTTGCTGCAGGGGAGCCGGTGAAAATGCCGTCGGAGATAGAGGGAGTAGTTGCTAAATACCCTGATCTATTTGAAGAGCCGACAGGGGTTGTTGACAGGGAGGTCGTCCACGCGATAGAGATTATCCCAGGGTCTAGCATTCCAAAGGGAAGGATCTATCGGATGTTTCCAGGTGAGCTTGATGAGCTTCGCCGGCAACACAAGGAACTCCTAGAAAAGGGTTGGATCCCCTTATGGGTCTCCTGTCCTATTTATACCCAAGAAGAAGGAAGAAACAGTTAGGATGTGCATTGACTACAGGGGCCTCAATGCCATCATTGTCAAGAACAGAGAGCCCCTATCGCGCATCAATGACTTGCTAGATAGAGTGCAAGTGTGTCGGTACTTCAGTAAGATAGATCTGAAGTCGGGGTACCATCAGATTGTAATCCGGCCCGAGGATCAACACAAAACCGCTTTTCAGACCAGGTACAGTCCGTACGAGTTTGTGGTGATGCCTTTCGGCCTTTGCAATGCTTCGGGCACCTTTCAGCACGCTATGGTATGGATTTAATTCAAATGTTTTTGTAACCTAAGACTCCAGTAAATTAGGTCACCATCGAATGGACTCTTGGTGGAGCGAACCACTTCGTGTTTGCAACTCTTTTTGATCCAACTCAATCGAATGAGATTGAACTGGTGCCGCTGCCACTTCGTGGCCTTGGACATGTAAGAGTCATACAAACCTCAATTGTCTCGGTATTTCTTACCGGGAAAACCAAGCCAAGTTTGATTTTCAGGGAAGTACTTATGCTTGATTCTTTGTCGCCCCCAGGTAGGGTGTCTACGAAAGACCCATGCACGAAGTTGTTGAAATATCCGAAAATCCATACGGTGAAAGATTGCAGAGCATTCCGAAAGTTTCCCCAACCTGAAATCAACGGAACCAAAGCACTGAATCGGATATTTCATTACTACTCGAATAAGTTTGTCATCGTGTACCTCGATGAGATACTGATTTTTAGTAAGACTGTCGAGGAGCACGTTGCGCACTTGGACAAAGTGCTTAGTCTTCTGCGACAACACAAGTTCAAGATCATCGGTGAGAAGTGTAAGTTTGGCCGCACCTGTGTTTTGTACTTGGGTCATGAGATTTCCGCGGAGGGATTAAAGCCCGATGACGCGAAGGTGGGCAGCATTCGTGACTGGCCGCGTCCTCAGTCTGTGACTGAGATGAGGTCTTTCTTAGGGATGACCGGCTACTATCGCAACTTCGTGAAGAACTATAGTAGTTGCCGCCCCTTTGACTGACCTGACTCGCCTTCACACCCCATGGGAGTGGACAGACAGATGCGAGGCTGCTTTCAGACATCTGAAGCATGCGTTGACGCATCATGAGCTCTTGAAACTTCTTGATCCTAACAAGCGATTTATAGTAACTACGGATGCTAGCCAATATGGCATAGGCGCTGTACTTGCACAACAGAAGTGGAAAAAGTTGAGGCCGGTAGAGTACATGTCCAAAAAGATGTCCTCTCAGAAGTTAGCTAAGTCCACCTATGAGAAGGAGCTCTATGCAATCTACAAGGCGCTCACCCATTGGAGGCACTATCTCTTGGGAGGTTCTTCTACGTCAGGACTGATCATCAGACCTTGAAGTGGATGAGAACCCAGCCTGAGACTGGGATGAGGTCTTTCTTAGTGATGACCGACTACTATCGCAACTTCGTGAAGAACTATAGCGTAGTTGCCGCCCCTTTGACTGACCTAACTCGCCTTGACACCCCATGGGAGTGGACAGAGATGCGAGGCTGCTTTCAAAGATCTAAAGCATGCGTTGGTGCATCATGAGGTCTTGAAACTTCGTGATCCTGACAAGCCATTTATAGTAACTACGGATGGTAGCCAGTATGGCATAGGCGCCGTACTTGCACAACAAGAGGGGGAAAAGTTGAGGCCAGTAGAGTACATGCCCGAAAAGATGCCCTGTCAGAAGTTAGCTAAGTCCACCTATGAGAAGGAGCTTTATGGGATCTATAAGGTGCTCACCCATTGGAGGCATTATCTCCTTGGGAGGTTCTTCTACGTCACGACTGATCATCAGACCCTAAGTGGACGAGAGCCCAACCTGTGCTCTCCGACGCTCTGAAGCGTTGGATTGAAGTCATAGAGCACTATGACTTCAAGCCCTAGTACATCAAGGGCGAGTACAACAAGGCTGCTGATGCGCTGTCGCTTAGACCTGATTTCTCATGTGCGCTGATTATTGAGTTCGACGGACGATGTTACTTGCTCTTTGGTGCAAGCATATCACGAGGACCAGTTCATGTCTGAGATTATATGCAGACTTGAGGCGAAGGATGAGAAGACTTCTGCCGAGTTTGAGTTGGTCAACGGTTTGTTGTTCCTCGAGAAGGCAGGGAATAAACCATTGTTTGTCCCAAATAGGGAGTCTTTGCGCAGTTTATTTTTAGGTGAGTGTCATGATGCCACCGGCCATTTTGGCTATAAAAAGACAGCAGCCAATCTGCTGCAGCGGTTCTGGTGGCCCACGATGATGCGAGATGCCCAGCTGCACATGGAGACGTGTCAGGTCTGTTAGAGAAACAAGCCACGTACTCAGGCTCCTCTTGGACTCCTGAAGCCCCTCCCGATTCCGGAAAGACCTGGTGAGAGTTTGTCCATGGACTTCATGGATACGCTGGTCACTAGCAAGAGCGGGATGAGACATATCTTTGTCATCGTGGACAGATTTAGTAAGTATGCTAGGTTGATAACCATGTCGGAGACAGAAAAACCCGAGTACGTTATCAGACTGTTCAAAGAGAACTGGGTAAGAGATTTTGGTCTACCCAAGTCAATCGTGAGTGACAGGGATGTCAGATTTACAAGCGAGTTGTGGAAGGCTGCTGCTTCCGAACAGGGAACGCAGCCGGAGATGACTTCGGGTAATCACCCCGAGGCCAATGGCCAGGCCGAACAATTGAATCGCGCTGTCCAACACCTGTTGCGGCATTACATCAAGCCCAACCAGGTCGACTGGGACGAGAAGCTTGCTCTCATCGCGAGTCTGTATAACAATGCTGTGCACAGCGCCACCGGAGTGAACCCTAACAGTCTGCTACTGACCTTCAAACCCAGACTGCCTCTAGACTTCTTACTACCTGAAAATCAGTCAACTGCTGCACCCGATACTTTAGAATTTGCATACCGATATCAGCAGAAGATGCAGCAGGCAGTGGAACAAATGCAGAAGGCTCAGGCGGCAATGACAGAATCTGAGAAAAAACATCGTCGCCCGTCTACATTTCAGGTTGGGGACAAAGTCTGGGTTAAGTCCTCAGAACTGGGACAGGAGCACGAGATTTCCCGCAAGCTCATGTCTCAGTACTTTGGGCCATGGGGGGTCTTAGACATTGTCGGGACTGATCCGGATGGGCCGTCTTATGTAATCAGGATCCCTGGTCATCTCCGCACCTATCCCGTCTTTCACGCCTCCAAACTTGCACCTTTCAAGGAAACAGACGAGTTTCCTTCTCGACGCTCGATGCTGCCCCCAACCATGGACGGAGAAGTGGATATTGATGACTTCGTGGCCCAGAGGGAGCTGCCAGTTCCAAGACCAACAGGCAGGGGACATCCTCCGAAACCGAAGCTGCAGTACCGCGTTCGGTTCTGGCATCATATTGATCCAAAGGAGGACCCCTGGTTCACCAGGGAGGAACTCATGCAGACCGCTCCTCAAGTCGTAGCTCAATACGAAAAAGCTCTGCAGAAGGGAAAGCGCCAGATCATTGAAGATTGAACTTCTCAGAGGACTACCGAAGTTATGGAGGACAGAATGCGAGGCTAAAGCCCTGATGTGCCCCTTTCAGGCCCTGCCAAGCAGCACGTCGGCCGCCCTAAGTGAAGGCAGGCTCGACGAGGGCCTGAGGGCCCTGAATTTTGGCCACCACGCAACTAAGGAAATTCAGGCAGTTGCGCAGCGCCGGTTGGTTGAGAGAACCTAGGCCCTGGGTCCCCTGTTTGCATGAATCAAAGGCAGCCCCTGGGCTGGATACGGGATGTGGGCCAGCACAGGCTGATGACAGTTGGGCGCACGCAACCACCACGGGCCCAGGGCCTGAGTTGTTCGGACTGGGCCTCAGCCTACCGGGGCCTACCGGAAGCTTCTTGGGAAAGGCCCAGCACAGCCTGGGACAAACGCAGGCAGGCGACTTCCATATAGTAAAGGGCCTGCCTCCGTATTGGACATTCGGGTGCTGGCTGCATGCTGCGCAAGCGCTGCTGCGCTGAAGCTGACCAGCGCTCACACGCTCACGGGCGAGCTGGAAGGAGCAGGCAGCCATAGCCGAGCTGCGCTGCTGTGAGCTGGGTGTGGCGCAGGGTCTGTCTCTTATACACATCTAGATGTGTATAAGAGACAGGTTGTGAGTGATGCGAGAGACATACCTGGTGCTGGAAGCATGCGGCATTGGCCGCTATCTGGTCGTACTTCGGGAGAGCTGTTGTCGTATTCGGCATTGTAGTCTAGGTCACATTGATTCTTCGTTGATGATGATGATGAGACTATTCCAGCATTGTCAATTATGAGCTTTTGGTGTGCTCTTATTTGGTGAAACTCGTGATGCAATTCTGCTATTGGTTCGAGGTCACAACTATCTGGTCTTATGTGTATGATGCTGTTTGATTGCTGAAGTTCGCTATTGCTCATCTTCCTTGCAAATTTGTTTTTTCTCTCTTTTCACTTTTTGTTTTTCCTTTATTTTGGGGCATGAAACAAATTATTATTTTTTCAGACTCTATTTGTAGATTCTCTATTATGTAAGATACACATACATAAATTTTCACGGCATTTTTCACAGCCAAGAAAAAATGAAAAATCGCCAAAGATGGCGGTGTCAAAAACGTGCTCCACACTCAATAATTTCGTTCTCGTTTTATTTTTTTCAATTTTCATTATTATTATTTATTTTTAGTATTTGATTTTTATTTCAAATTTGGTAAAGAATGTGGATGTAACGTTGAGGCAAATGTTGTTTAGTTTATTATTCTGCATAACATATATTTTTTTTTCAGATTTTTTGGAATTCGTTTTTTTTATTTTTTGGGTCCGGGTTCGGTCGAACGCGTCGAGAGGGGGTGGCGAACGTTCGGGCGTTCAGCCCGTCCCGAATGCCGGCAACCCTGTATATATATATCTATATATATATATTTTTTTCATGTATGTTTTTACCCCCAAAAAAATATCCAAAAGATTGGCTGCAAACTAGGCCTCCTGGCTGTGGCCGCGGCCGACTGCTCTGGCTGCGGCGGCCGAATTGCTCGCGGGTGTCACGTAGCCTGATGGGTTGAGTCGCATCAGTATCTGACAGGTCAGGTCATATCTTTGAGTCTTCCGCTGCTCTACATTGTGCTATTTTTTGTATGCATCTGGATGTACATTGCTTGTTGATGTTTCTCTGATGCTTCTTGAAGACAGTAGCACTGCCTCACAGCCAGCACCGCAAGCTAGAGTGAATGGAAGACTAAAGCAGTGTGGTGGTCCTCTAAAATTGGAAAATGAATGACCTGGTGCTTCCTCGTAGTATAGGTGGCAGCCACTGGCAGAGTCTTGAGGCGCTTTCCCAAACTGCAGAGTGTCACATAAACAATCCTATGGGAAAATAGGCTTCCCATCCCGAAGTCGGTCTCCCAGGCTATATCTGGTCGTGCACCCTATTCTGAACCTGGTGTTGCCGACTTAAACCATCACTACGAGGACCCTTACTAGGAAGTTTGGGCCTGTATATGTGGAGGCTGCGCTTCCAATATACTGGCCTGCCTGCGGTTGGGTTGGATGCATAATGATTACATTTACTTTAGGAGAGAATTGTCCGTCTGGTACTGGTGGTTTAAGTCCAAATCTTGGAGATGTCCTTGTAGATCTAGACACAGGTCTCAATATTCTAGCTAGCTTTTCTTGAGCCATTGATTTGGGCCTTGACCCAGAGTCACTACTCTCCTATTGCCAGTCAGCTACTGTTTTACAGTGTGGCTAGAAACACGAGTACAGACCCCTGGAGAGGCTTCAACCACAGTCCACTGGACTGTCTTGTATGGGTCAGAATCGTAAGATGGAAATATTAGGTTTGACTGATGGTGGTAGGTTCAGGGTACAGACCCCTGAAGAGGCTTCAACTACTGGTTACTGGACAGTCGTGTATGGGTATGAATAGTAAGATGGAAATATTAGGTAGAAAATTGACTGATGGTGGTAGGTTCAGGGTCCTGTTTTAAAATTGCTATATCATTTTCAATATTCAACAGTCAATTGTTTCACTATAGTAGCAGGAAGTCAGGTGAGGAGCAACTGATGGTCGGGGTATTGGTTGTGACAAGGTGGGGTGGAAGGGTGCATGGCATTGGCCTATCACTCTTCGGCCTGATGCCTATCACTGCCTGGTTAGGCCTGACCCAATTTAGACCTAGGCACACCTTATCTTCTACTCACTAAATCATCTGGCACTCAGCAAAGTTTTCTCTAGTGTAATGAACCCAGTCCGGAGGAAACTCGTCAAGTGTTGAAATACAAGATGACTCAGCGCTGATAAATGTCGCCAATAATCGTGAAATGTAATCTGTGATACAAGGTCTCGTAACCATAGGACGAAGGAGGTAGGAGGGAGATTAGACTTAGTGGGTGGAAGAGAATGTATCCATTGATGTCCACGTAGACAGAACACCCTCATTTCCCACTCCTTCAGGCATCACCCCCACATCCACGTCAGGAAAGTGTCCCAGAAATGAGCTTGATGAGATCTGATCACATCATAGTAGGCACTATTCTCCCATGACGATGTCTCTGCAGCGCACAATGTCGACTGCAACAACAGGTAAGTTTCCCCACTCTCACTCGATCAATCCCACAGATCCTGATCACCCTCCTTGTCGCATCCCAATCTGTGTCTAGAGGATGTGACACGCGCCATGTCAGCAATGCTAAAGACAGTGTGGCAAGTGCCACGTCAGCATCGAAGAAGACAGCTGGGGCCAGAAGCAGAGAGGCGCCAGCGCACAAAGCAGCAGTCTCGCATCATTGTCGCACAATGCCAGAATAGAGCCACCGTTGGGCCAGCGTCAAGTCAGCAAGGCAAGACTGAATGCTGACTCCCAGGGGCCAGGTCATTAAATAGTGTTGTCGATGTTGACCAGCCTCTGATCTCTCACCTATGGAGGCTCAGATTGACTCACAGCTGACGGGCTGGATCTCGTACAGTTGCAGACTTCCACTTGGACCGAATGCTGCCTGGATACCTGTGCACAACCAAGTGTGTGTGTTTGATCGGTGGCCTGGACTGGGTCCGTGACGACTTTAACTCGTGAGCCTCAATATTCGGACATACAGTTGACCTGTCAACTGTCGGGCGCAGGGCCTCTAAAGCCACATTTCAGGGGTTTTGTTCCATGCGGTCTGACGCAGGGCCTGAGGGCCAACTTGAGGCCTGCTGTTGCCCCCTTTGGCCGACGACATAGACATATTTGAGCAGGTTATTACATTTGCAAGGAAGATGAGCAATTGCGAACTTCAGCAATCAAACAGCATCATACATATGAGTCCAGATAGTCTTGACCTCGAACCAACAACAGAATTGCATCATGAGATTCACTGAATAAGAACACACCAAGAGTTCATAATTGACAATGCTGAAATAGACCCATCATCATCATCAACGAAGAACCAGTGTTGATATCCTATCTGGCGCTCGGCGCCCAGACTACTTGTGATTGATCCTATCTAGCCTATACTACAATGCCGAAGTTGATGACAACAGCTCCCCTGAAGTACGAGCATACAGCGACCAATGTTGCACGCTTCCAGCACCAGGTATGTCTCTCGGCTTACTCACAACCTCGTTCCCCAACACACAGATGCCACTTGCACCCAAGGACCACCCTGCGCCACACCCAGCTTACAGCAGCGCAGCTTGGCTATGGCTGCCTGCTCCTTCCCTGCTCGCCCGTGAGCGCGTAGGAGCCAGCCAGCAAATAGCGCAGCAGCGCTTGCTCAGCATGCAGCCAGCACCCGAATGAGGAATGTGGAGGCAGGCCCTTTGCTATATCGAAATGGCCTGCCTGTGTCCAGTCCCAGGAAGCTTTCAGTAGACCCCGGTAGCCTGAAGCCCAGCACAATCGAGATCAGGCCTGGGGCCTGAGGTGGTTGCATGTGCCCAACTGCCTTTGTCATGTCTTTGGCCCAATACCCGTACCCAGCCTAGGGCCTGCTTTCCATACATTCACACATGCAGCCCAGGGCCTGGATTCTTTCAACCAAATGACGCTGCGCAACTGCCTGAATTTCCTTAGTTGCGCAATGGCCAAAGTAGGGCCCTGAGGGCCTCGTCGAGCCTGCCTTCACTTAGGGCGGCCGACTGGCTCCAAAATGGGGGCTGAATGGGGCTCATAGAGCCAGTGGCCTCACATTCCGTCCTCCTTAGCTTCAACAGTCCTCTTAGAAGCTCAATCTTCAACCATAGGGCGTTTCCCTTCTGCAGAGATCCCTCGTAGTGGGTTACAACCTGCGGAGCGGTCTGCATGAGTTCCTCCCTAGTGAACCAGCGGTCCTCCTTCGGATCAGTGTGATGCCGGAACCGAACGAGGTACTGCAGCTTTGGTTTCGGAGGACGTCCCCTGCCTGCTGTTCTTGGCGCTGGCAGCTCCCTGTGGTCCAAGATATCATCGATATCCACTTCTGCACCCATGGTTGGGGGCAGCATTGAGCGACGAGAGGGAAACTGATATGTTTCTTCAAAAGGTGCAAGTTTGGAGGCGTGAAAAACAGGGTAAGTGCGTAGGTGACCAGGGATGCGAATAACATAAGACAACCCATCTGGCTCACCCCCGACAACATCCAAAATTTCCCATGGTCCAAAGTACTGTGGCATGAGCTTACGGGAGATCCTGTGCTCCTGTCCCAGTTCTGAGGACTTGACCCAGACTCTCTCTCCTACCTGAAACGTGGATGGGTGGTGGTGTTTGTTCTCAGACTCTATCATCGCCGCCTGCGCCTTGTGCATGCCCAACAGCCTTCTGCATCAGCTGCTTATATCGATAAGCAAACTCCTGGTGCAGCAGAGGTCTGGTGGTCAGGTAGTAGGAAGTCCAAGGGCAGTCTAGGCTTGAAAGTTAGTAGTAGACTATTCGGGCTCACGCCCGTTGCACTGTGGACCGAGTTATTGTACAGGCTGGCGATGAGAGCAAGTTTCTCATCCCAGTCTACCTGATTTGGCTTAGTATAATATGCCTCAACAAGTGTTGTACAGGGTAGTTCAACTATTATGCTTGTCCATTCGCCTCGGGATGGTTTCCTGATGTCATCTGCAACTTCATTCCCTGTTCTGCAGCTGTGGCTTTCCACAATTCACTTGTGAATTGCACATCACGGTCACTTACAATAGACTTTGGCAATCCAAAATCCCTAACCCAGTTCTCTTTGAACAGCTTAATTACATGCTCAGTCATCGCTGTCTCAGGCATTGGAACTAATCTAGCAAACTTACTAAACCTATCCACAATGACGTAGACGTAGCGCATTCCACTCTTGTTGGTGACCAGCGTATCCATGAAGTCCATGGACAGGCTCTCACCAGGCCTTTTCGAAATCGGAAGGGGCTTCAGGAGCCCAAGAGGAGCCTGAGTACGCGGCTTGTCTCTTTGACCGACCTGACAAGTCTCCACGTACAACTTACCGTCTCTCATCATTGTGGGCCACCTGAACCGCCGCAACAGATTAGCTGCAGTCTTCTTAAAGCCAAAATGTCTGGTGGCATCATGACACTCTCCTAAAAATAAACTACGCAAAGATTCCCTGCTCGGAACACACAATCGTTTATTCCCAGGCTTCTCAAGGAACAGTAAGCCGTTGACCAACTCAAACTCAGAAGAAGTTACCTTGTCCTTCGCCTCGAGTCTGCGGATGATCTCAGACATGAATGGGTCCTCGCGATAGGCTACCACCATGGATTGAGTTACATTGTTCGCAAGCCCAAACTTAGTGATCAGCGCACCAAAGAAATCTGCGCACCAAAGAAATCTGGTCTACGCGACAAGGCATCAGCAACCTTGTTGTACTCGCCCTTGATGTACTGGGGCTCGAAGTCATACTGCTCTATGACTTCGATCCAACGCTTGAGAGCGTCAGAGAGTACCGACTAAGTTCTCATCAATCTCAGGGTGTGATGATCAGTCCTGAGGATGAAGAACCTCCCAAGGAGATAGTGTCTCCAATGGGTCAGAGTCTTGTACACCGCATAGAGTTTCTTCTCATAGGTGGATTTTGCCAACTTTTGAGAGGGCATCTTTTTGGACATGTACTCGACAGGCCTCAACTGTTTCCCCTCCTGTTGTGCAAGCACGGCGCCTATGCCATATTGGCTAGCATCCGTAGTCACTATAAAGGGCTTGTCAGGATCAGGAAGTTTCAAGACTTCGTAATGCGTCAACGCATGCTTCAGATGTCTGAAAGCAGCCTCACATCTCTCAGTCCACTCCCATGGGGTGTCAAGGCGGGTCAGATCAGTCAAAGGGGCGGCAATTATGGTATAGTTCTCCACGAAGTTGCGATAGTTGCCGGTCATCCCTAAGAATGATCTCATCTCAGTCACAGACTGAGGACGCGGCCAGTCACGAATGCTGGCCACCTTCGCGTCATCTGGCTTCAACCCTTCCGCGGAAATCTCATGACCCAAGTACAAGACACGGGTGCGACCAAACTCGCACTTCTCACCGTTAATCTTGAACTTGTGCTGTCGCAGGAGATTGAGGACTTTGTCCAGATGTGCAACGTGCTCCTCGACAGTCTTACTAAAAATAAGTATGTCCTCGAGGTACACGATGACAAACTTATCCAAGTAGTCATGGAAAATCCAATTCATAGCGGAGCTGAAAGGTGCCAGGAGCATTGCAAAGGCCGAAAGGCACCACCACAAACTCGTATAGACCGTACCTGGTCTGAAAGGCGGTTTTGTGTCGATCCTCGAGCTGGATTGCAATCTGATGGTACCCGGACTTCATATCTATCTTACTGAAGTACCGACACCCTTGCACTCTATCAAGCAGATCGTCGATGCGTGGTAGGGGCTCTCTATTCTTAACAATGATGGCATTGAGGCCCCTATAGTCAATTCACATCCTCAGTGTACCCTCCTTCTTAGGTACGAATAGTATCGGAGATCCATAAGGAGAGACACTCGGCTGGATCCAACCCTTCTCTACGAGTTCCTTGAGTTGTTCGCGAAGCTCATCGAGCTCGCCTGGAGACATCCGATAGATCCTGCCCTTCGGAATGCTAGACCCGCGGATAATCTCTATCCCGTGGACGACCTCCCTCTCTACAACCCCTGTCGGCCGTTCAAATAGATCAGGGTACTTGGCAACTACTCCCCCTATCTCTCGCGGCATTTTCACCGGCTCGCCTGCAGCAGAGACATAAACTAGATACGTACCCTCCTGATTTTGCTTATAGTAATTGTAGAGCGCGGCCGCACACATGCACCCATGGGACTCGATCAGACTACTAGTTTTGAACTTGTGCAATCTGGCGGTCCCTCCACCTGGCAAAGTCTGTTTGACCACTTTTCGGTCCCAGTCAAATTGGGGTTGTGCCATAGAGAGGTAGTACATACCTAACAACATGTCCATGGGGAGTTCATCGCTCACTAGGAACGAGACGCGATGTCTCAATTCCCCTCCCGCGTACGGGAAACAACACTCTACATCTTGGAGGTAGTCATTGAGTACGATGCGCTGTTTGTTGACACAAGTCGACTCCACCTGTCGACTCAGGCGCTGCACTCGCCCCTGTAAACGCAGCCTCTCAACGCACGCGCGACTAATGAAGTTCCTTGTCGAGCAAGTGTCATCATAGGCCTCGGCCTTGCGACCGCCAATGACTATCTCGCTGACGAACATCTCACCCTTCGGGGTTTTGACTAGGGCCGTCCAAGAAGCTAGGGGGTCCAATCTAGACCACTCCTCTAGCTCCTCTAAGGACTCGAACACATTCATCGAACAGAGGCTCGATGGGTTTGAACGTGTTTGCAGGACGACGGTGGAGTTAGTAGCTTGGGCCATCTCTCGAGATGGTGAGGGTGTCTCCACCACCTCGACCCTAGTAGGAACAACTATTATTCCTATTGGCCCGACGTGTTTCCCGGAGCAGTGCCTGAAGTGCTGGCCACGTTGCTACCAACGGGATGTGAGGATCGTATCGCCTGCCCCATCGTAGGCGGGATCTTGTCGGTCACCTTCTTGTTACGACACTTAAATTGATTATGGCCATATTGGCGACAATGATTGCAAGCCTGCTGTGTGTACCGATATCTCCACACGTCCTCTGCGAGACCCGCTTTCTCCCATGGAGGAGCATTGGGGTCAACTTGACTCCTAGACTGGGAACCTCCACGCCGTCTACCGGTCGCCTTAGCTTTTTGTGTTACGGCAACGACTACTCCACCCTCTGAAGCTTCTGCGCTGCCAGCCTCTGATCCTACTCCTTCTTGAAAGTGTTTGTCTAATTCGATGGTTGAACCATCGTTATCGACAAACATGATGCGCCCCTTCGCCTTCCAGTTAGGAGGCAGTGTCTTCCTCCTACCGTCCGTAGTGGGTGCCTGTCCATGCCCTATCTTCGCTTCAAGGTGTAGGGCCTTCTTGCTAAACGAAGGAAAGTGATGCATATTGATGTTGTCCTCACCTGCCAACTGGTTCCTGAGAGG
Organism: Chara braunii; assembly: GCA_003427395.1. Classification (NCBI taxonomy): domain Eukaryota; kingdom Viridiplantae; phylum Streptophyta; class Charophyceae; order Charales; family Characeae; genus Chara; species Chara braunii. The sequence goes on from BFEA01000083.1 coordinate 3,324,493, forward strand.
CAAAGAGAAGCATCTCAGGTATGAGGTGAGTAAAACCTGGGGGTCATAGCGCACCCGAGGGACACAGATCAGACGCTCAACAACGTCGGTGCCTTCCCTTACTAAAACTGCCGCGTGTGCAGTGTCAGGATCGCGTCAGTGGCCTGTTGGGCCTACTGAGGATTATGCCACCTTTCCTCCACCAGCTTAAGGAAGTCATACAATTTTGTGTGACCGCCCAAGCGCGGAAGTCATGACCATACCCCTGGAGCTGCACTAAACCACTCAACCGTCTTGCTGCACTACCCTCTAGGTAGGAGGCAGCCACAAGCACTTCTTTGTGCGGCAAGGTAAGTTTACACTTGCCATAGACTGGCACTGCCCTCAACCACGTGTCAAGGTCTTCACATCTCTTATCCCCTGTGAAGGGTTTCGGGCCGGCGATGGCCGTCTTTGGAACCCACTGTGTTTGTCCCGGTCCCTGCATCACTCCGGGCTATGGACCCTGTGACACAGGTTGTTGTGCCAACTGCCGGGGCTGTGTACCCTGCCGCTGTACATGTGGCGAGACTGCAGGCTGCGTGGTGATCGCAACTTGCAACGGAGATTGGGTGAACACTGTCTGAACCGGAACCTGCATACTAGATCCTGCTGTGATCCCTCCTGATAGCGGCGTGCCCAGGGAAACGATCGCAACGGATGATGGGACTACATATGGGGATACCCCAGTCATCGGTGGGAGTAAAGGAGGATGCTGTACAACAGGCCAGGCACGAGGCCCGGACATTGGCGACGTAGCCTGCGCTTGCCCAACCAACGGGGCGAGACTTTGCTGGATGTCCTGAAGGATGGCTGTTTGATGGTCCTGCATCTCAACTACATTCAGCAGGACGGGCCGTACGATCCTCACCTCGTCAGTCACGAGCGTCAGGTCCATCTCCTCTAACTCGCTAACGTCTGCTTGTCTCCGTTGCATCTGTGCTCTTCTTCTAATCATTCCTTCTTTCTCCGCTTTTATATCCCCTAGTGCCTTTTGTAGTTGTGCCTCCTGCAATGCTGCTTTTTGTATGGCGATCTCATCGGACGTCAACACTAGTGCCTGGCTTGCCATTACGCTAGTGGACTGACTCTGGGTTTGCGTGACTGTTGACCCGATAGACCCTGAACTACCGGCCTGAGTAATCTGCTGCGCAGAAGTGGCCATGGCTTTCGAAGCTGCAGCCTCACTCACAAGTGCCCTGCTAGCCTCTGCTGCTCTAGCCCTCCTCTGTTGCTGCTGCCTCTCCCTAAGCAGGCGTAACAGATACCTGTCGCCCTCTAGTCCTAATGCCAAGTGGGCAATTGGGCGTCTAGCCGATCACAAGATCCTTCGGTCGCCCTCTTCAGTGTCCTCCTCGTTGCTCATAAGCTACAACCCTGTACACAATCTGCACAAGTGCACTCTAAATGCCTACCGCAGCGTAGTGTGCAGACCAATTAACTGGTGGCTATTTCGGAGAGTTTACGTTCGGGCCCAACAGGTAAGTCAAATGTCAGATGCCTACAAATAAAACTATTTTTAGTTTGACTAGTCCGCAAACAGAAGCACCAAGAACAAGAAACAGTTCTAACTAATGTTGCCTGTCAGATGTCAATGGTTGTACACCTAACTAGTCAAAACATAAAAATAGAATCATTTGTGTGGATAGGACAACATGAAATTTTCTCGAATTTGTCACCTGGAATTTACCTCTCCCTTAGTTCCCCTGGTCCGGCACACAGACAAAAAAGTTAAATGCGTTCCCGAATTTTCTTGGTAGAGGCAACTTCGCTGCACTTAAGTATCACTTGACGTCAGCGTCCCTGAGCAATCTGGAGAGCATCGCGTGTCTAAAGGTGTGTGTCCGGCCCACCCCTATGCCCCGAGTATCTGCTGAGCTGGCCAGCCCTGCACTGGATTATCCTCACCTGCAGAGAGCATTACCACCATTGGCTGATCCGAAGGCAGTTTAACGTCCGCCCCCAAGTGACTCCAGGAATTCTTTTACGTCGCAGCGGGACGACGATCACACCCAATGATTCCCCTTTCGGTGCTTCTTTAAAGACGCCCGGTCTCGTCTCCCTTAAGGGCTGGCCTGCCCTTCAGTACCCATCTAACAACGCAGCAAGCCGAACAAAGGACAAGCAGCAAAGCATGCGTGATCTACTCGCGGTGGGTTGGCATGGTGACCATGACCCAGTGCTTCGTCCAGGGCCCTTTGGAAAGCTCCGCCCATCTTCTCCCAGATGCTCCACGTGAACATTGTCGACTCTCAAGGTTGAGCACACTCGACACCTCACAATGAGAGGACTCTCAAGAAGGAACACACAACCTCACGGTAAGAAGTGTCGTAGATGGTAGATAAGGTTAAGAGCAACGTACCTCAAATAACTGCCCCCAACCATAGAGATAATCTCACCAGATGACCAGATGCCGATTGTGATGACCAGTTATTGCTTCGGCGCAACCAGCATTACACGCCGTTCCACCTCAACACCAATCACACATTAGATAGTTCTCATCACACTGTCCAGACCACATTACACATCTCGTAGCCTTCCTGGCGAACCCCTCTTCTCCTGGGTCGCCTATCACTCGCCTCCGCCCTCCTCACTACACACCACTTACGGCCAAACTCGCCAAGCAAACCGCATGTATGTACCGCATAAGGCAGAAGACAAGCGCCAGATGAGCGCAATCGTACCACAAATTGCAAGGAAGATGAGCAATAGCGAACTTCAGCAATCAAACTGCATCATACATACGAGTCCATATAGTCTTGGCCTCGAACCAACAACAGAATTGCATCACGAGATTCACCAAATAAGAACACACCAAAAGTTCATAATTGACAATGCTGAAATAGACCCATCATCATCATCATCGAAGAACCAGAGTTGATATCCTATCTGGCGCTCGGCGCCCAGACTACTTGTGGCAGATCCTATCTAGCCTATATGTCGAAGTTGATGACAACAACTCCACTGAAGTACGAGCATACAGCGACCAATGTCGCACGCTTCCAGCACACGGTATGTCTCTCGCCGTACTCGCAACCTCGTTCCCCAACACACAGATGCCACTTGCACCCAAGGACCACCCTGCGCCACACCCATCTTACAGCAGCGCAGCTCGACTATGGCTGCCTGCTCCTTCCCTGCTCGCCCGTGAGCGCGTAGGCGCCAGCCAACAAATAGCGCAGCATGCAGCCAGCACCCGAATAAGGAATGCGGAGGCACGCCCTTCGCTGTATCGAAGTGGCCTGCCTGTGTCCAATCCCAGGAAGCTTCCAGTAGGCCCCGGTAGCCTGAGGCCCAACACAATCGAGATCAGGCCTAGGGCCTGAGCTGTTTGCATGTGCCCAACTGCCTTTGTCATGTCTTTGGCCCAGTACCCGTACCCGGCCCAGGGCCTGCTTTCCGTACATTCACAAATGCAGCCCAAGGCCTGAATTCTTTCAACCAACTGACGTTGTGCAACTGCCTGAATTTCCTTAGTTGCGCAGTGGCCAAAGTAGGGCCCTGAGGGCCTCGTCGAGCCTGCCTTCACTTGGGGCGGCCGACTGGCTCCAAAATGGGGGCTGAATGGGGCTGATAGAGGCAGTGGCCTCGCACATTCCTGCCGGCCCAATATTCAAGTTCCATCGCAAAAATTCTTTAGACTTTGTTTTCTTTCAAACCACACTTGTATGCATAGACTATATGAGGAGTAATAGGTAAAAGCTCTTTCTTGCTAACCACCGACTTTCAAATGGGGGTTGAGACTTAAACTTCACCTTGAACTGCTTTTGTGGTCTTGGTCTGCCCCCTATAGAAAAGTATTTTCTCAACTTCATAGCCCTCGTCCATTGAAGGAGGAAACATAGATGGCCTGTTGGGAAAATCATGACCTTCTGCATATGGTAGTAATTTAGATGGGTGAAATACAGGAGTATGTCTTGAGGTGTGGGGGTACATCTATTCTGTATGATGGTTCATCAATATCCCCTATCACCTTGAGAACTTCCCAGGTTCCGTAGTAGACAGGTAGCAGCTTCTATGATACATTTACTTCTAAGGTAAATTCTTTGGACTTTACCCAAACAAGATCTCCTTCTCTGAATGTTGATGACCGACGATGTTTGTTAGCCTGTTCAATCATTCGTAGTTGGGCTTTCTGAATACTTTCCTTGACTTTCTTTATATCTTCTTCATACTAAAGTGCAAGTTTTCGTGTTCCTGGGGGTAGCCGTTGGACTCGGAATCGGGTTAGAGCATCAATGGGACGTAGTGGCTTCTATCCTTTGTGAAGTGCGTTCGGTGTTCTGCCAGCTTCGGTGTGAACACTGTTGTTGTACGCACTTGCAATCTTAGGCAAGTTCTCATTGCAATCTATCTGATATGGCCTTACATACATTTGCAGAAGTTGTTGGCAAAGATGACTCATCTATTCGCTTTGTCCATTTGTTTCTGGATGTCTTCCTGATAACATGGTTAATTGGGTGTCGTATGCGTTCATCAACTTTTGCTATTCTTGGCCAGTGAACTGTACGTCCCGATCAAAGACGATCCCTACACTCATAGAAATTGCTATTTGGCGCGCAACATCTGGCTGATCCGGGCTGCCCGCGGCCTACCGGCCGACGACTTTGATTTCCACGTGATCTTAAGACTTTAAAACTAAGCTCGTGCGGCGATGCAGACCGTCTGCGTTGTCGGACGACCTGGATAGACGTGCGATCTTAAAGTCTTAAGATCGTGCGAAAATCTTGGCCGTCGGCTCAGTAGGGCCATGGGCGGCCTGAATCGGCACGCACGTTGACAAGAGGGTCGTTGCAGGGCGACGCCATGGCCCTGTTCACGTCGAACGACCTGTTGGGTCGAGGGCTGTCCGACTTCCCGGCCTCCGACCACCTTTTCCCACCTCCTCCCACCTCCACGGCCTCCGCCCACCTTTGCCCATCTTTGCCCACCTCTGCCCACTTCCGCGCACCTCTGCCCACCTCCGCCACCTTCGCACACCTCCGCTCACCCTCCGCCTACCTCCACTTACCCTTCGCCCACCTCTGCTAGCCTTCACAAAACTCTGCTTGGCCTTTGCCCACCACCTCCCACCTCCGTCGACCTTCGCCCACCTCCGCCTGTTGTCTCCTCCCACCATCTCCTCCCGCCGTCTCCGCTTTCTTTCCCACCCACCTCCACTCACCTCCTCTGCTAATCTCCGATTGCCCTCCGCCCACCTCCACCCACCTCCTGCCACCTTCGCTCACCTCCGCTTGCCTCCGCCCACCTCTGCGCACACCTCCGCGAACTTCCGCTCGCCTCCGCTCGCCTCCACTCACCTCCGCCTCCGTCCCCTCCCGCCATCTCCTCCCGCCGTCTCCGCTTTCTTTACTACTCCCACATCCATTCCACTGACCACACATCCGCTATCCCGCTGTTCATCCCGTCGCCCTCCTCACCTACGGCTTGTCTACCGTAGCGGTCTCTCTCTCTCTCTCTCTCTCTCTCTCTCTCTCTCTCTCTCTCTCTCTCTCTCTCTCTCTCTCTCTGGCGCGCTCTCTCCCTCTCCCTCTTTGTCTCTTAGTGCTTGGTACGTCGTTCTTGGTAGTTTGTGCCCTACAGTCTTGCCTACGTGAGCTACTGACTTGCCTATGCCCACCTAGGGGACCTACTCGACCTAGGCGACCTACCTACAGCCTACACGATCCATGCGAACTGCCTACGCCCTGCCACCTGTACGCTCTGTCTCTCTCTATGGATCTCCCTCTCCCTCTCTCTCCCCCCCCCTCTCTCTCTCCCTCTCCCTTTCTTTCTCTCAGTGCTTGGTACTTCGTACTCGGTCGTGTTTGGTTCGTGCATCGGTGCCACTTTCGTGCTACTTGGTGCTACTGGGTGCATTTGTGTTACTTCGGGCTACTCCGTGCTTTGTTTGCTTTCGATGCTACGAGCATTGGCGGTTGGTTAGTGGGATCTGTGCTTCGTGCTAAGTGTAACGGTGCTACGTGCATCGTGGAATCGGTGCTTGGTTCAGTCGGACATAGTCGAACCTTTTTTTATGGAGTTGTGTAAAGCGAACATGACGTCACACACTTGCACGCAAATGCATCTTGGGCAGACTGTCGGGGTTCAACCTCCGATGAAACAGTTTGGACAGTCATGCTTCCTTTTTGGCGTGCACGAAGGCATGAGCGAGAGAGAGAGAGAGAGAGAGAGAGAGAGAGAGAGAGAGAGAGAGAGAGAGAGAGAGAGAGAGAGAGAGAGCACCTAACAGATGAAGATTACGAGGAAGATGAAAGATAAGGAGCATGAGCATGATTTACGAGGACAAGGTAAGATAATAATGACACCAATCATCGATTGACGGAATGGAGTGGGTAAGGAAACACAAGCTGCTTCACGTGGGGAGGGTTAGGGGGAAGAGTTGCGTCACATGTCGCAGCCACGTT
>BFEA01000083.1:3337976-3358949 GCA_003427395.1 Chara braunii
AGAGAGAGAGAGAGAGAGAGAGAGAGAGAGAGAGAGAGAGAGAGAGAGAGAGAGAGAGAGAGAGAGAGAAGGGGGGGGACTGTGCCAAGCTGTCCTTTATGTGATTCTGGCACATGCTCCTTTGTTTTTTCATTGCCTTTTGCCTTCCAGGAAATGTTCCAAGATGCACGCCCGACATTATGGCTCTCATGTCAATGCTACTCCCGACAAGTCCCCCACCCGAAGAGCAACTGCCAAGCAGATTGAATGCTGATTGTTTCATTCATACAATGCAAAGCCTGCTTAAATTCATTGTCACTCCTTTAGTTGGAGGTGACTTCCATCAACTTCCCCGGGTCAATTGTCAATGACATCATCCGAGCCCACCAAACCGAGACTCACCCACACGCGTACGCACTTGGACACATAGCGTCTGAACTCAACAAGTAAGCACATGACATACATGCAAGATCGGTTGATCACAATCATATCCAGAGAACACAGCAAACAAAGTCTGAATCAGAATCTTTAGCAAAAACGTCAACGAAACTACTAACAGGATTTTCTTAGAAAAGTCCAGAGTTCTTGCACAGCACAACACAAAAACGATGCTGCAAAGGTAACGGCTCCCCTAACAAAACACTCAAAGATAAAGATAAAAAGGGTTCTGTGGTATTCCCTCCCATTTTTTTGCACGCAGGTTTTTGTATGCTCTCAAACTCTCCTTTTCTTATTGTGAAAGGGAGACATATGATAGGGCAGTTTCTTTTGCTTTTTCTTTCTTTTGTGTTTTTTTCCTTTTGTGATTTTGCGGGAATGGGTCATGTAGTCTTAATTGCCTTTTTTGAAATGTAGGACCCCAAGATCTAACATAGCACCTACTCGTGTACATGCAATCTCAATGTCAACAATCATCAATTCACCCTTAGACTTTGCTTTCTTAGCCCACGAACTTCTCAAAGCAATCGCCCAAAGACCACGAAACAATGTTAGTGTGTTTCGAGTGATGGGCCGAAGAAGAGCCGTCCTCTGCCATATGAGTCGGGGGGTTGAAAGGAGTTATAGGCGCCTTACCTTTTACTGAATCCCTTTAACTGAATCCTCCAACTCAGCAGGAGCAGACGCTACTCCTACTGGCCGCTCCCTTTCGGGTTACGAATGAGAGGGCACCATGCTATAATGTGCCTCGCAGTGCCACACCTGAGACATTATTGATTGTTCATTACTTCTTGCCATTCTTCCCTTGTTCGCAGCCCGTTAGGGGTGCGTTTTCCCCCCTGAGAACATTTTTCGTCATCGTTCATTACACGGTTGTTGGAAGGCTGGAAAAACAAGGCATGGCAGTTTAGGGGGTGGTGGCATCTTATTTGAAACTGCCGGACCGGTAGCTGCTCGTGGGACCGCACGGGTTTTGGTCCAGGACTGCGTAGGACCGGTAGCTGCCAGTAGGAGGCCGAGGAGGCCGCAGTCCTTTTTCGAAATTGAAACAATGTGGGTAGGCCTTTTTCGAAATTGAAACGGTGCGGGTCCTACATGTTGTATTCGAATACAACCTGTACCCTTTCTATTCGGATTTCGAAAAGAAAAAACTCATGTATTCCGATAAAATTATTGCTTCTTTTTGTTGGAGGTCAGCGCCTGCCCTTGTGCTTCCCGCCACTGACATGCTGCATGCTGCAGCTCTCTCTCTCTCTCTCTCTCTCTCTCTCTCTCTATATATATATATATATCACACACACACAAACGCACACACACACAAACACGCACGCACACACACATGCACGCGCATTCTCTCTCTCTCTCTCTCTCTCTCTCTCTCTCTCTCACACACACACACACACACACGCACACGCACACACACACACACACACACTCACATACACATGCACATACATTCTCCTGTCTATTGATGGGGAGCGCCACCTGATGGAAACTGGGTCCAGCGTCCCATGAACATTGTGAATAAGGCATCCACCGGGACCCCACACACACACTCTCTTCGAGTTGTGTATAGCAAACATGACAAAACATACATACAACATATTCACTACCTTACCCTTCTCGAACCACATACACAAATGAACTACGGGCTGCGCACCTGTGCCCTCACGGTAAGTCAATCAGATTCATTTTCTCCCAGGGCCTTCCGGCTGCAATGCCAGGATGCTCCAGGAAGGAGCGTGGTCCTTTCTTCTTACCATATTTACTTGAGTTGGTGAGACCCTTGTTGGCCACAATGGCACTGCCATCACCCTTTCCAGACTCGCTGCCATCGCTTACTCCACCCTCGGCCTCACCGAGAGGAATCTTCTCAATGGTATCATCATCGAGAATGACAAGGGTGTGGTCCTGTTGCTTCTGTTGCTTCTTTTGGCATAGGACATATTACTTCGCACAACGGACATAGGTTCCCTTCACCTGTGCAGTCATATGCTCCCTTTGGAGCGTGAGGTCACAGAACTGTCTATGGTTGTACTTACCAGATTTTGCCTCGGCCACGAGCTGTCCACGGATGGGCACGGGCAAAGCACGAGAGTAGATGTATAGAGCCTGATTGTCCTGCAGGTTCAAACTGGGTACCTGCAACAAACGATCCACTTCGCAAGACAAGGCTTCCAAAATCGGTTTTGTCGAGAAAGTCTTAGCCCACTCACCAATGTCCTTAGAGCCAGTAGTGTTAGCCTCAGACAATACCCACTCCTTGACGACTTCGCCAAGACAGGAGGTCGAAAATGCAACTTGGCTTTCGGCCTCAACAGGAGTGGTACTATAGTAAGTCTGTATTTCTGTTATCCACAATAGCAGATGTTCCCCTTGGTTACCGTTATATTTGAAAGGAAGTTTCATTTAGACTTTCTCCCTCTTGTCTTCGAAACTTCCTTCTTGGTGGGTTCTTCTTTCTTCGCCGGTTCTTCAGGTTCTTTTCCAGATGTCTCAGGCTTTTTTGGTGTCTTCTTAGCACCTTTTATAGCATCTTGCATCAATTTTTTCTGGGGTTTCTTCTCTTCTTTCCCGTCTGCTGCCTCCTGATACACCACCTTGTTCTTTCCTTTGACCAATCGTATCACCTTCTGCAGTTCGGCGGTGACATTGTCAATCTTTATTTATAGGTGTGCAAGGTAAGCCATCATATTTTGCAAGACGGTTGCCAGGTCGGCTTTGAACGTTGTACATAAAACTTTTGCCTGATTTCTTGTACTTTCTTTGCCTGTTCTTCTTTTTCTCTCTTCGCTTTCTGATAGGCTTCTTTCTTTTTCAGTTCCGCAAGTTGTCTGATAGTGTCATTTATGATCTCTTCTGTCAATTCTTTCTTCCTCTCAGATGCTTCAGCCTTCTTCTCTTCTTTACCCTCTTGTCTTTCTGTTATCTTCGCAAATTCCTCCGCAACAAAGTGATCAAGTGCCATTCGCGCCTGATCAATCAATTGCTGCACTCTTCTGCTGGTTTCCATCATCTGGACAGCAGTTTCAGCATGTTTCAGTTCGTCTTCTGCTGCACACAAATCGAACAGGCTGCTGGCATGCTGTCCAGCCTCAGGGCCAATGTCTTGTGCTTCTTGGAGCAATGTGTGAAGACAGTTCAGCACCGGTCGATTGTAGGCCCTTGTTTTCAGGCTTTCAGGCTGAAAACGACACAGGGCCTGTAGGCCCTTGTTTTCAGGCTTTCAGGCTGAAAACGAAACAGGGCCTGTAGGGCCTTTAGCCTTTACTTTCCTTGTTTGGTCGGGCCGTGTGGATTCGCAGTATGCCACACCCCCCCCTCCTTGAAAAACCGAGCTTACCTGCGAGGGCGAAGTTGCCTGTCGGAGGGAGGGACCAAAGTCCGGGTGGGAGGGCCAGGTTTGCGAAGCTTCCTTTGCTGGTCTTCGTCGCTCGTAGTCGGCGTAGATCAGCGGTGCAGATGCTTGCAAATCTGCGAACTTGGTGTCCAACATGTCGAAGGACACGCCCTCGCTTACATGTGGGGCGAAGTACACTGGGACGGGGTCAATGCACCGGTCGATTGACTTGTGCGTGTGACTGTCAGCCAACGTGACTTGCGTGGGCTGCGACTTCCTCCCAACGCATGGCCCCAAGCCATTGCATACCAGAAAATCGTTGCCCATATAGTTGCGAGTGCTTCCGCAATCGATCAAAGTGCTGCAGGTCGCCTCTCCGATCTGAATGCATATGTACAACAATGGCTCGTCGATGTCGTCGTACCGTTGTGTCTTGAACTAGTGGTCGATCTTTGCAACGTAGTCGTGAAGGTCGACAACCTCTACTCTGGCGTCCATCAACGGAGCTGGTACTGCAGTGTGCAAGTAATCCCGCAATTGTGCCTTGAGCACGTTGCAATGCGGTTTCGGCAATTGACCGGTCGTGGGAACGGGCATCCATTGGAAGTCCGCAAACGTCAACGGGTCGAGATCTTCAAGTCTTGACCATGACGTCGAATCCCCTGCGATAGATGGCGGATATACGCCGAATCGGTTGCCGATGGTGGTGAAACCGTGCATGCGGTGGATTGTTGCATGTGGAGTGGTTGGTCCAACAGTGGGACCAAGTGGACAGCGTAATCCTCTTAATATTACAAAGGACTTGCGATGTGCGCCTCCTCCGCAGATGTGTAGGAGGCCGCTAGCAAGGCGGCCAAATCTGTCAGAAATAGAGGTGGAGTCGCCTCACCTCTCGGGCAGCTCAGTTTCCCGAGCTGTGGTAATGGCTGTCCATTTCCGGTCGACGATGCGGTTTTCGCCTTCCCTTCTCCCGGGAGTTGTTGTTGATTCGCGGCTGGATGGCGGCCACCTGATCTCCTTCAGGTGATGCTTGGGTGGCTGCCGGGTCTCTGTCTCTTATACACATCTAGATGTGTATAAGAGACGAGAGAGAGAGAGAGAGAGAGAGAGAGAGAGAGAGAGAGAGAGAGAGAGAGCTGACTTAGTGTGATGTGTGTAGGGATTGGGGAGCAAGAGAGTGAAATATGGTAAGAAATATTGATACCCTTATATACCTGGCACTGGGCAGTTAATCATAAGGCCGCTCCAAAGAGAAAAGACTGATGGAGAATTTTGAGGAATTTTGAGGAAGATCTTGAGGCAGAAGACGTGGTGGTGGAAGAGACAGACAAGGACAAAGAATGTGCGAGGAAGGAAGAGCGAGAGGAGGAAGTGTGTTTGGTGAAATGCGTTTTCTTTTCTCCTACTTCCCCTATCTCCTTCTTGCGCGTGTGCAACCGTGTTGAGGTCTTTGAAAGAAATGGAGCGATCTTGATAACAAATGGAGCGTTTACGTCCACTAGGTAAAGAAAAAGCAGCGCTCTTAGGTCGGGCGTTACGAAAGAAGGGGGGCTGGTCGAGGGAAGAAGGGGGAGGTAGGGAGTAGGACAGAGGGAGGAATGGAAGGAGGAGGTCAAGTGGTGATCGGGCTGAGGAAGGAAGGGGAGGAAGAAGATCGGGTGAGGGAGGATGTTAGACAGAGATCGGGCGAACGAAGGGGAATGAGGCGGCCACGCGGACGAAGGCCAGAGGGAGGCTGAAGAGAAGGCGCAAAGGAGGCTAGTAGACAGGGGAAAGGCGACAAAGAGTTGGGCGGAAACAGGAGGTCAGGTGTAGATCGGGCAAAGGAAGGAAGGGGAGGAAGGAGATTGGGGGAAGGAGGATGTCAGTGCAAATCGGGTGGAGTAAAGAGGAGGACGGAGGAGATAGAGGGAAGGAGGTCAGGTGGAAATTGGGCGAAGGAAGGGGAGTGAGGTGGCCAGGCGAAGGGAGGGCAGAGGGAGGTTTTAAGACAAGGTCCAAAGGAGGCCGGGAGAAAAGGGAGGTGACAGGGAGAAGTATGGCGGTGGGAGGACAAAAAGCAGAATGTAGTTTAGAGGTTGAGTGACATATGGAGGAAGCGAAGAGGTAAGGGGGAGACGCGCATAGGAAAAAGCGTGAAGAGGAAGAGGAGGAAGTGAAAGGAGGGGGGGGAAAGACGGCAGGGTGAAGTCGGCTGGAGGGAGGCAGATGGAAGGAGGGAGGGCAAAAAAGGGAAGAGGTTAGGCGAAGGTGGAGAGAGAGAGAGAGAGAGAGAGAGGGGAATACACAAACGGATTGGTGGGAGAAGGAGAGTGAAGAGGGGTGCGTGAGAATTGGGGAAAGGAGGGAAGAGAAGCGCTGGAGAAGCCACTCTAGGACGGGGAAGGAAAGAATTTGAAGAGGCGCAGAGAGAGAGCGCGGGTGAAGTTGGAGGAAGAGGAGGAGGGGGCGCATGGCACAACGTCATGGGAGGGAAGGGATAGTCGAGGGGTAAGGATGGTACAGTGACAAAGGGGAAGAGCGGGAGGGATAGCGGTACATGTCATGGATGCGGGAAAGATGGGGGGACGGGGAAGGGGATCAGGGCGAAGGTGGAGTGTGGAAGGCCCAAAATCGCGCCGCGTGGCAGCGCCACGAGGAGCGATTTTTTCTGTGTTTTTTTTTTTTCCCCCTTGTGTGCTNCCAAACTGGGAATGCTAAAAGGGCCTTTACAGATTAGACCCCAGATGAATGTCAACAGTGAGGGGCCCTGTCGGCCAGAACTTAAATTCACGAGCAGCAACCCAAAAGACAAAGTTCCTGAGGCAAATGTCGCATCCATAATGAAATGAAAAGTTGTTTTGAGCAGTCACAAACAGGTCCTGCACGAACAGGTATCGGACACTGTTTTCAAGACTGAGTTGGTCATGTCTCCTCGATGGAAAGTCGTGTCTGTTCGGCAACGAGTCAAAGGCCACAGTCCCAGTTCAGTCATAATCCCATGAGTCAGTCCTGATTCAGCCCGATGGCTCAAAGCAGCAGCAGACCATGGGAAAAGATACTGGGATACACACTTTTCAACAATCGGTACTGGGCAGGAGTCCCAGGCACATTTGAGACTGAATGCAGGCTACGCCAGACCAGTCCAGCACTATAAACGACTGGCCAGCCTCCCATTGGACAGATGCTCACTTCGCATGAGAGTGTGGAAGTGCGGTGGCACTTGTGCGCTGGATGTGTGTGAGCTGCGCTAGGCTGAAGAGCAGCGCTATGTGGAAAGGAAGAGAGTGCTGGCTAGAGGGAAGGCAGCCATGGCTGCACCAGCGCTAGTCAGTATGTTAGTAGGGATAGTCAATAGGAGATACCAGTGAGTAGTATTCAGAGTAGATCCTTGTGTGATAGGGAGTGTGCATGCATGATGAGTGACGGTAGACCAGGACTATAGACATAGAGGGAGAGAGAGAAGAAGGCAGACGAGAGAGGGGAAAGTGTGAGCTATGGTAATACTACCTGGTGAGCGCTGTTGACATCTGGCAGCTGGCGCTGATGAGCGCCAGGCTTGCAACTCATGTTGATCGAAGAAGACTTGTAACTCTGTTCAGCGCTATACACTTTGAACTCACGATGTTCTCTCTCTAATTCTGGGTTTGATAACTGAGTTGATTATCCTGGTTCTCATTCATCTTCTATTGGGTTTTGTGTGAGACATCGCAAACTGTGAAATCATTGTATATGCATGTGATCTGATGCACTCCAGCAAGTGATGAATAGTCGGGTTCCTTGCAATGCAGGCAAGGGTTGGGTGGGAGGGAAAATGCAGGTAGTTAACCAACCAACCATACTTTCCTCCCGGTCCTAATCAACAGAGTAAAATAAGAATAAAAAGTTAATGAAGAGGATCACCCCCCCTTTCTCCTTTTTTTTTTGTATATCTGTGGCATACTGCGTAGCCACACGGGCCCTGCAGGGCCCGTCCCGCACTTTCAGCCTAAAAGCCTAGAAAATAGGTCTTACAGGCCCCGGTCGTTGCAGCCTGAAACTGAAAACGAGGGCCTGCAGGCCCTATTCCGTTTTCAGCCTATTTCTGGGCCTTTCAGGCCCAGAGGCTTTTCAGCCTGAAACGGAGGGCCATTTTTGAAAACCAAAATCTTGCAAAGCCTACCGTCATTTCGCTAGGCATATTCGGACATTGCTATATTCTCAGAAACGGGATTTCGTTCTTTTCTGAAAATCGCATCTTTACTCCATTTCACAAAAAAAAATTTCAAGATCGCATTTTGTAAAAGCCGAAACTTTGCGGAAACTAGCCTAGATCTCGTTCATAGTACTCTTCTGACATGTCTCACTCATCATAGATCGACAGATATACAAAAAAAAAAAAAAAGAGTAGTACTCTTTTATTTTTTTATTTCTTTTTATCTGTTGATTAGGTCCAAGAGGAAAGTATTGTTGGGTTGGTTCCTCTACCTACGTTTTCCCTCCCCACCCACCCTTTGCATGCATGTCCGGGTTGGTACAGTGCCACGTCAGCAGTGCCACATCAGCAACAGTGCCATATCAGCAGTGCCACGTTAGCAGTGCCACGATAGCAACAGTGCCACGTCAGCAGTGACGTCAGCAGTGCCACGTCAGCAACAGTGCCATGTCAGCAACAGTGCCATGTCAGCAGTGCCACATCAGCAACAGTGTCGTGCCAGCAACAGTGCCGCGCCAGCAACAGTGCCACGTCAACAGTGCCACGTCACAGTGCACGTCAGCAGTGCCCTGCCACCATGACGGGCGCAGCTCTGGGCATGCCAGGCCAACTGGCCAACGATTCTCTTGCCGAATACAAACAGCGGTTCCAGACTCAGCTCGCATTGATTGAGGCTGAGGAACAGCGCCAGCTGGCAACCGAGGCTGCCCGCCTACAGGCTGAAGCAGCGGCAACAACTGAGAAGCAGCGGCTACAGGCCGAAGCTGACGCAGATACCCAGGCACACCGCAAGGAAGCCCAGGATCTGCTGCAGCGGCATGAAGCCGCCAGCATCGAAAGACTCAAGTTCTGGCACTTTGAAACCAACGGCGACGACGCGACACCGGAAGAGCAGCATAAGGAGTTCCTCTCCAAACTCGTGACACGGTTGTTGTACACTCGCAACTACCAACAGTCCGAGTTAGAGAGACAGAACCAGGAACTGCAGCAACAGTACCAGGATCTGAAGACACAGCACCAGGAGTTGGCGAACCTCCGCCGGATGGTGCAGAGCCACGAGGATGCTACACGGGCACTCAATTCCCGTGTACTGGACCTGGAGCAAGCTGTACCAGGACCAGATGCTGGTGAGTCCAGCAGTGCACCCTCTAACCGCCAACTGGAGCAGCAACGCGTCGACCACGTCGTCGCAATGCTCGGCGACATCAGCACTTTCGCTGGGCGACCACCATCAGCAATCAGTTGGATACTTTGAAGACCGAGGTCCAGCAACTGCAGTCGACGAACACGGATGGCAACAATCCAAAGCAATACAAAATGCCAACTTTTCAACTTGAGAAGTTCGACGACTACACGCATCAGGACCCGGTGCTCTGGTGGGAAGCTTTCACGACTGCAGCGCTTTGATCGATTGCGGAGCATCTCGCAACTACATCAGCCAGGACTTCATGGTGCGCGCCGGCCTTGGCCCACGCGTCCGAAGGAAGCCCCAGCCTACGCAAGTCACGTTGGCGGACGGTCACACGCACAAGTCAATCGATCAGTGCATTGATGACGTCCCAGTGTACTTTGCCCCTCACGCAAGTGAGGCGGTGTCCTTTGACATTCTGGACACCAAATTTGACATGATCTTGGGTATGTCATGGCTGCGAAGCGAGGATTACCCGGTGAACTTCTATCACCGCACTGTTCACATTCGTGATCGGAACGGAATACTAGTCCCATGTACGGTGCCTCTTCCTCATCTTTCGACCAGTTGCCACGTGGTATCCGCCACAAAGATGCGAGCTTCCATCATTAGAGACGACATCGAGGAGATGGGGGTGTGTTTTCTCCATGCCCTCCCGCCCCATGATGCTTCATCGACGGACTCTTCTTCGGATCCACGCATCACCGAGCTTCTCGACGCCTACAACGACGTGTTCGAATGCCCGCACGGAGTTGTACCGGATCGGCCCATCCGCCACGAGATCATCCTCGAGGACGGGGCCGTACCTCCACTCTGTTGCATCTACCGAATGAGCGAGGAAGAGTTAAGTGTGCTTCAGGCACAACTCGACGACCTTCTGGAGAAAGGCTGGATTCGGCCTATCTCATCGCCATAAGGTGCTCCTGTTCTCTTCGTCCGGAAGAAGAACAAGGATTTGTAGTTGTGCATCGATTATCGCAAGCTCAACGCGCAGACGATCAGAAACGCCGGCCCTCTCCCACGCATCGACGATCTTCTCGAGCGACTGGGTGGCGCCAAGTTCTTCTCCAAGCTCGATCTCAAGTCGGGATATCACCAACTCGAGATTTGGCAGGAGGACCACTACAAGACCTCGTTTAAGACGCGATATGGGCATTTTGAATGGCTGGTAATGCCATTTGGCCTTACGAATGCCCCGACCACTTTCCAAGCGGCTATGACAACGGAGTTCCGACACATGCTGGATCGATACGTACTTATCTATGTCGACGACATTCTGGTGTACAGCCGGAGTTTGGAGGAGCATGTGGAACACCTGCGCACCGTTTTGGAGCAGCTACGACAAGCCAAGTAAAAAGCCAACCGTGATAAGTGCGAATTCGTGCGGCAGGAGCTGGAGTACTTGGGACATTATGTGACGCCGCAAGGCATCCGTCCGCTTGCAGACAAGATCGAGGCCCTACGAGTATGGCCCGAGCCCACCAACACCACGGACGTTCGTTCATTCATGGGATTGGCGGGCTACTATCAGCGATTCATCACCGGATACTCGATGATTGCTGCACCTATGACGAGATTACAATCGCCAAAGGTGCCATTCGTATTCGATGACGACGCACGCCGGTCATTCCAAGCACTTAAGACGGCTATGCTCATGGCACCCGTCCTTAGCATCTATGACCCCACCTTGCCTACGAGAGTAACGACTTACGCTTCCGGCTATGGCATTGGGGCAGTCTTGGAACATCACGACAACGACGACTGGCACCCTGTGGAGTATTTCAGCCACAAAGTGCCTCCCATCAACTCGCTTGATGATGCAAGGAAGGAGCTGCTCGCATTCGTCATGGCTCTCAAGCGATGGCGGCACTTCCTCTTTGGGCGTCGTAGGTTCACATGGATTACATACAAAAATCCATTGACCTACTACAAGACGCAGGACACGGTGAGCAGCACGATCGGACGATGGATGTACTTCATCGACCAATTTGACTTCACACTGAAACATCTTCCCGGCCTCTCAAATCGCACAGCAGATGCACTCCCACGAAGACCTGATCTTTGCGCTATGACACATCATGCCCTCGCATTCGACGAGGAGCTTCAGCGACACTTCATCCGGGGCTACGAGTCCGATCCAGATTTCGCCACGCTATATGCGCAACTATCTTCGGATCACCCATCGGTCAGCCACTATCGCATCGCCGATGGGTACTTGCTCCTGCACTCGCGGGGCAAGGACTTACTATGTGTCCCACGCGACCGCCGTCTAAGGACTCGCCTCCTCGGCGAGTATCATGATTCGCGACTCGCCGGCCATTTCGGAGTCAACCGCACTATTGCACGGCTTCGACAACGATTCCGAAGGCCCGACCTCATCACTGATGTCACGAAGTATTGCGACTCTTGCGAAGTTTGCCGACGAAGCAAACCCCGCAACTGCAACCCCTATGGCGAGCTGCGCCCGATGTCGATCCCGCAGGAACCCGGTCTCTCCATTGCCGTGGATGTCACCGGACCATTCCCCTGCGACCGCCTCGGACACGACGACATCCTCACGGTCGTGGACCGATTGAGTAAGTACGCGCGTTTTCTCCCTTGCAAGTACTACTCCACGACTCCCGAGCTGGCACGCCTCCTGCACACCGCCTGGATTTGCGGCCATGGTGTACCGGAAGACATAGTCAGCGACCGCGATACTCGTTTCATGTCGGCATTTTGGACTGCACTCATGTAGGAGTCCAGCTCGAAGATGAAGCCAAGTTCGGCTCGTCATCCATAGACAGACGGGCAGACGGAGCGGGCACATCAAACCGCTCAGATGATGCTTCGTACGCTCATCCGTCCGGACCAGAAAGATTGGGTTGACCGCCTCCCCAACAGCGAGTTTGCCTACAACACTTCGGTGCACCCTGCGATCGGCGTGACTCCATTCGAGTTGCACCACGGTGTACGGAAAGGCCGTATCTTCGCCGACCTTCTCCTCCCACGACCAGCCGACATCGATGTCGCTTGCTCTCCCTCTTCCGTCCAGAAGTGCAGGGAATTGCTGGCTCAAGCCCACGCGAATATGCAAAAGGCTCAAGTCCGCATGCAGCAGCAAACCAACAGGCATCGCGTGCCATGTCCCATCCGCGCCGGCGACCTGGTTAAGGTTTCCGCGGAAGAGTTTGCACTGGAACAGGATGTCTCACGCAAACTGCTTCCCAAGTGGTTTGGACCATGGCCTGTAACATCAGCTGCGGGCGATGAGCCCGATGGCCCTTCATTTGTGATCAACATTCCCCCGCAGTTGACGGTCCATCTCGTCTTTCACGCCTCAAAGCTGGCAACATACACACCAGCTAAGAGCGACGACTTTCCGGGCCGACAATCGCAGGACCCTCCTTCTATGGATGGTCATCAGGAAGTTGACCGTGTCATCACCGATCGCAAGTACGACAGTAAGCCGCGACAGTACAAAGTGACATTCAAAGCCTGCGATCGCGACGACACTCGGTGGATTTCAGGAGCAGATTTGAAAGCATCCGCACCGCTGATCTACGCGCATTATGAGAAGGAAAGGTTAGCTCAGGAAGCTTCACGACAGGCTCCTCCCACCCGGACTGTGGTCCTAGCCTCAGACAGACAGTTTCACCCTCTCAGGTAAGCTTTGTCTTTCAAGGAGGGGGGGGTGTGGCTTACTGCAAGGCCCGTCCCACACTTTTAGCCTAAAAGCCTAGAAAATAGGGCTTACAGGCCCCGGTCGTTTCAGCCTGAAACTCAAAACGAGGGCCTGTAGGCCGTATTCCGTTTTCAGCCTATTTCTCGGCCTTTCAGGCCCAGAGGCTTTTCAGCCTGAAACGGAGGGCCATTTTCAGGCCCTCATCGTTTCAACCGACCCTAGGACTCTGGCACAAAAACAGGGTTTTCGGAATAGGCTGTCTTTAGCCTGTTCCCCACGACAGCTCGAGCAGGAGCTGCAGCTGCAGCCCCTGCCTCCCTTCGGCATTGGCAAGAGCAGCCTCCTGGACTGCCTGGCCTGCAGTCAGGAGGCACCCGGTAGTACATAGGAAGTTCCCATGCACTTCACGGGTAGGTAGTTGGACAGTAGGCACGAGTAGTCTTCAGGATTCGGCCGCAGCACTCAGGAGGAGCTATGCAGTAGTCTTCAGCGCTAGCAGTAGTCTTCGGCGCTGTTCGCCCATAGCTGTAGGTGTAGTCCTCAGCGCTGGGCGCTAGTAGGTGGTAGTAGTAGCGTTGGAGGGAGATGGCTGGCGGAGGCCAGCGGTACTTACCTGTGGCGCCATAGCTCCAGCTCCATCTTCGAGGTACCTGCATCAAGGCGCCAACTTCACAGGTTAGTACTGGACACAGAGAGAGGAAGAGTTCTTCTTCTTCCTCTTCTAAGTCCACCATCTCTTCTCACCCTCTCACCACCTGACTTCTCAGCCTACTACAGAGAGAGAGAGTTGTGACTTGAGACTTGACGACATTGGATCCAGACTCGGCATTTGGGATTCACAAATTTTGACGAGGGACTATTTGGGTCTCTGCAGAAGACTTGGTGTTGACGACATTCCCATCTTCCCCCTCCTCTTCGTCTAACCCCCTTCTCCTTCGTCTGTGTATGGTTGGGGCTGGCGCAGTCTTCCTGTGTGAAACGCCGGACCCCTTTCACAGCATGGAACGATGATGATGATGATGTATGTTCAGGGCTGCATTGCAATATTGATTGTTCGGATCATTGGTATCTAAGTCTTCCGCTACTCTATCGTGTACTTTGTATTGAGAGGTCGGTTCTTGTTTTGGTCTGCACCGTTAAAGTATGCAACAATATCTGTTGATCTGCTATGAGTGAGGCATTTCAGAGGAGTACTATGAGCGAGATCTAGGCAAGGTTCCGCAAAGTTTCGGCTTAAAAAAAAAATGTGATCTTGAAAAAAAAATTGAGCGAAATAGAGTAGAGATGCGATTTTCAGGAAAGAACTAAATCCGGTTTCTGAGAATATGACCTCTTAATATGCCTAAAATCGAAATGCTAATAGCATACTTGCGTCGCATCGCGATGTGCTGCACTGCGCACGTGCGCCGCACCGCGCATCCCGCATGATGTGCGCGCACTGCATGCGGCACACCTCCAAAAATGGGGGTCAAAAAAAAAAAAAAAAGTTGTGAGAGGCGGTAGTAGACCCGGCCCCCTGCTCGCATGAAATAAGAAATGGGCCGCCAAAATTTTTTTGGAGACCGCGCGTTGGCCTGAAAGCTTTTAGTAACCTGTAGTTCGGGTAACACTATGTGTGTATGGTAGGGTTATTGCAGTCTGTATGGTAGGGTTCTTGTAGGCCAGATTCAGTCATGATGACGGTTACGATATCTGGAAACGTTCTCTTCTTATTACTTCTGAAGTAGAAAACGACGGAACTGACAAACGTAAAGGAAAAAAATCAGAATTTATTTGCATGAGTGTCGTCTGGCACGTCCAACCTGTCAGAACCTCAACGGTAATTTTATTCTGTATGGTAGGGTTTTTGCAGGCCAGATTCAGTCATGACGAGGGTCGCGATCTCTCAAAACGTTCTCTTCTTATTACTTCTCAATTAAAAAATGACGGAACTGACAATCGTTTTTCCTGGATTTTTTTGTATTTTTTAATATAAAAAAAAAATCGTAAAGGATGAACATCATAATTTCTTTGCACGAGTGAAGCACGGCGCGTCCAACCTGTCAGAACCTCGGTAATGTTCACCAACGGGCTTGCTGCACTACTCTCGACATGCACAACAAGACATATATGGCAATGTATCTTTCCATGTTCAAGCGGAGGATTCAGTCTTATTTGTTCAGAGATTCTCCAAAAAAAAAAAAAGAAAGGTTCCAGAGATACGTTACATGCTTACCTGATTCATCGGCCCTTCGCTCTCCACCACCCAACGTATGAATGAATCTTCCTCCATAACATGGAAAGATACACCGCCATATTTTTTGTCCTTTGTGCATGTCGCCCCGCTTCCAGATTCATGTTGCCCGTTGATAAGGGCGGTTTCTTCGGTCCGATAGTGTCAGCACGGTTTCTTTTCTCTCTCACACGGTTTCTTCACTCTCTCACACGGTTTCTTCTCTCTCTCTCTCTCTCTCTCTCTCTCTCTCTCTCTCTCTCTCTCACACACACACACACACACACACACACACACACACACACACACGCCGAAAAGAGGCATGGCACACAATGTGCACCTTGCAGGGGTATCGCGTCCCCATGTGCACCTCGTGCGCACTCGCGCGCCCATGCGCGCGCGGTGTCACCGCGCGCATTCCACACGGCGCACCGCACCGCTCCAGTGCGCTGCAAGTATGGCTGATAGGCTTCGCAAGATTTCGGTTTTCAAAAAAAAATTGTGAGATAGAATGGAGATTCGATTTTCAGAAAAGAATAAATCCGGTTTTCGAGAATATGACCACCTCCATCGTTATCCTAATATGCCTAGAAAACGAAATGCTAACATCAGAAATTTTCGGCTATGTATGCAAATATCAGAAATTTTCAGATATTTGTTGCGTGAAAAATTTTGCAGAGATTTGACGAAGTCTTACTTGATTTACTAATAAACAATCAATAGATCAAGCAAGCTGGCTACTTGATTGAGCGGGTCCTCTGATTGAAAGGTCCGCTCCGATACCAAAACTGCAAGGAAGATGAGCAATAGCGAACTTCAGCAATCAAACAGCATCATACATATGAGTCCAGATAGTCGTGACCTCGAACCAACAGCAGAATTGCATCACGAGTTTCACCCTGTCTCTTATACACATCTAGATGTGTATAAGAGACAGGGCTGAAATAGTCCCATCATCATCATCAACGAAGAACCAGAGTTGATATCCTATCTGGCGCTCGGCGCCCAGACTACATATGGCAGATCCTATCTAGCCTATACTACATTGCCAAAGTTGACGACAACAACTCTCCCGAAGTACGAGCATACAGCGACCAATGTCGCGCGCTTCCAGCACGAGGTATGTCTCTCGCCTTACTCACAACCTCGTTCCCCAACACACATGCCACTTGCAGCCAAGGACCACCCTGCGCCACACCCAGCTTACCACAGCGCAGCTCGGCTATGGCTGCCTGCTCCTTCCCTGGTCGCCTGTGAGCTTGTGAGTGCCAGCGAGCTTCAGCGCAGCAGCGCTTTCGCAGCATGCAGCCAGCACCCGAATGAGGAATGCGGAGGCAGGCCCTTTGCTATATCGAAGTGGCCTGCCTGTTTCCAGTCCCGGGAAGCTTCCAGTAGGCCCCGGTAGCCTGAGGCCCAGCACGATCGAGATCAGGCCTGGGGCCTGAGGTGGTTGCATGCACCCAACTGCCTTGGCCTGTGTTTGGCCCAGTACCCGTATCCAGCCCAGGGCCTGCTTTCCATACATTTACACAGGCGGCCCAGGGCCTGGGTTCTCTCAACCAACTGGCGCTGTGCAACTGCCTGAATTTCCTTAGTTGCGCAGTGGCCGAAATAAGGCCCTGAGGGCAGCCAACAGGCTCCAAAAAGGGGCCGTATGGGGCTCATAGAGGCAGCGGCCTCGCATTCCCTTTCCTTAGCTTCAACAGTCCTCTGAGAAGCTCAATCTTCAATCATTGGGCGCTTTCCCTTCTGCAGCGATCTCTCGTAATCCCTTCTGCAGCGATCTCTCGTAATGTGCTACAACTTGCGGAGTTGTCTGCATGAGTTCTTACCTGGTGAACCAGCGGTCCTCCTTTGGATCAGTGTGATGCCGGAACCGAACACGGTACTGCAGCTTCGGTTTCGGAGGACATCCCCTGCTTGTTGATCTTGACACTGGCAGCTCCCTGTGGTCCACGATATCATCGATACCACTTCTCCGTCCATGGTTGGGGGCAGCATTGAGCAACGAGATGGAAACTGATCTGTTTCTTTGAAAGGTGCGAGCTTGGAGGCGTGAAAGACAGGGTAAGGAGATGACCAGGAATCCAGACTACGTAAGACGGTCCATCCGGATCAGTCCCAACAATATCTAAGACTTCCCGTGGTCCAAAGTACTGTGGCATGAGCTTGCGGGAGATCCCGTGCTCCTGTCCTAGTTCTGAGGACTTAACCCAGACTCTGTCCCCAACCTGAAATGAAGACTCACGACGGTGTTTGTTCGCAGATTCTATCATAGTCGCCTGTGCCTTCTGCATTTGTTCTACAGCCTGTGTATCTTCTGTTCATACCGGTAAGCAAATTCTAAAGTACCTGGTGCAGCAGTTGATTGATTCTCAAGAAGGAGAAAATCTAAGGGTAGTCTAGGCTTGGAAGTCAATAGCAAATTGTTTGGGCTCACCCCGGTGGCGCTGCGTACAGCATATTGTACAGACTGGCGATGAGAGCAAGCTTCTCATCCCAGTCCACCTGCTTAGGCTTGATGTAATGCCTTAACAGGTGTTGTACAACGTGATTCAGTTGCTCGGCCCGACCGTTGGCCTCTGGGTGATTCCCAGAAGTCATCTGCAACTGGGTTCCCTGCTCTGCAGCTGCGGCCTTCCACAAATCGCTGGTAAATCGGACATCCCTGTCACTGATAATAGACTTTGGTAAACCAAAGTGCCTGACCGAGTTTTCTTTGAACATTCTGATCACGTACTCCGTCCTTGCTGTTTTTGGCATTGCTACTAACCTAGCATACTTACTAAATCTATCCACGATGACGAAGATGTGTTGCATCCCACTCTTGCTGGTGACGGAAGTATCCATGAAGTCCATGGACATACTCTCACCAGGCCGTTCCGGAATCGGAAAGGGCTTCAGAAGGATACTCCTGTCCGATCTAGACCACTCCTCTAGGTCTAAGGACTCAAACACATTCATCAAACAGAGGCTCGATGGATCTGAACGTGTTTGCGGGACGATGCTGGAGTCAGTAGCTTGGGCCATCTCTCGAGATGGTGAGGGTGTCTCCACCACCTCGACCCTAGCAGGAACATCTACTATTCCTACTGGCCCGTCGTGTTTCCCGGAGCATTGCCAAAGTACTAGCTACGTTGCTACCAACGGGATGGGAGGATCCCAACGCCTGCCCCATTGTAGGCGGGATCTTATCGGTCACCTTCTTGTTACGACACTTGAATTGGTTATGGTCGTATTGACCACAACGAATGCAAGTTTGCCTTGTGTACCGATCGCTCCACACGTCCTCTGTGAGACCCGCCTTCTCCCATGGGGGAGCATTGGGGTCAACTTGACTCCTTGACGGGGAGCCTCCGCGGCGTCTACCGGTCGCCTTACCTTTCTCAGCTACGGCAACGACTACTCCACCTGTGAAGCTTCTGTGCTTCCAGCCTCTGAACCTACTCCCTCCTGGAAGTTGTTGTCTAATTCGATGGTTGAACCATCGTTATCGACAAACATAATGCGGCCCTTCGCCTTCCAGTTGGGAGGCAGTGTCTTCTTCCTACCGTCCGTTGTGGGGTTATGTTCATGCCCTATCTTCGCCTCAAGATTTAGGGCCTTCTTGCTGAACGAGGGGAAGTTGTGAACATTGATGTTGGCCTCACCTGCCAACTGATTCCTGAGAGGCATTGGAAAGCATCTCAGGTAGGAGGTGAGTAAAACCTGGGGGTCATAGCGCACCCGGGGGACAGAGATCAGACGCTCTACAGCGTCGGTCGCCTCCCTTAATGACTTAAACTGCCTCGTGTGCAGTGTCAAGATCGCATCACTGGCCTTTTGGGCCTCCTGTGGATCATGCCACCTTTCTTTCACAATCTTGAGGAAGTCCTCCAGTTTCTGGTGGGCTACCCAAGCGCGAAAGTCATGACCGTACCCCTGTAGTTGCACTAAACCGCTCAACCATCGTGCTGCACTACCCTCTAGATATGATGCAGCCACAAGCACTTCCTCGTGCGGCAAGGTAAGCTTGAGACTGGCACTGCCCTCGACCACGTGTCGAGGTCTTCGCCCCTCTTATCCCCTGTGAAGGCTTTAGGCGCGGCGATGGTTGTCTTTGGTACACACTGAGTTTGTCCCGGTCCCTGCATCCCACTGGGCTGTGGACCCTGTGATAGAGGCGACTGCACTGGCTGCAGGGGCTGTGTACCCTGTGGCTGTAGAGGCTGCGAGACAGCAGGTTGCGTTGTAACTGCAATCTGGCGACCTCCTCGGGAGTCATCACTAATGGCTGACTTGCCATAACGCCAGCGGACTGACTCAAAGCCTGCGCAACTGTCGACCCTATAGAGCCTGTTGACCCTACAAAGCGAGAAGACTGCAGAGCTTGTTGACCCTACAATTCCTGAACTACCTGCCTGAGAAGTCTGTTGCGCAGAGGTAGCCATTGCCTCCGAAGCTGCGGCTTCGCTTACGAGCGCCCTGCTAGCCTCCGCTGCTCTGGCCCTCCTCGGCTGCTGCTGCCTCTCTCTAAGCTGGCGGAACAGATGTCGGTCGCCCTCTGGTCCTAAGGCCAAGTGGGCGATCGGTTGTCTACGTGAATGCAAGAGCCGGTCGTCCTCTCCAGTGTCCTCCCTGTCACTCGTAAGCTACAGCACTGCACACAATCTGCACTAGTGCACTCTAGATGCCTACCGCAGTGTAATGCACAGACCAATTTAAAATAAATAACTAATTAATTGGTGACTGTGTCGGAGACTATACGTTCGGGCCCAACTAGTAAGTCAGATTCCTACAAACGATACTATTTTTAGTCTGATTAGTCCTCGAACAGAATGCACAATGAACAGAGACAGTTCTAATTATGCTGTCTATCAAATGTCATATGGCTGTACATCTAACTAATCAAAACATAAAAATAGAATCATTCGTGTGGAGAGGACAGTATGGAATTTTTCTCAAACTGGTCACCTGAAATCTACCCCTCCCTTAGTTCCCCTGAATGTCACTTGACGTTAGCGTCCCTGAGGAATCCGGAGAGCGTAGCGTGTCTAAAAGGTGTGTGTTCGGCCCACCCCTGTGGCCCGAGTATCTGCTGACCTGGCCAGCCCTGCATTGGATTATCCTCACGTGCAGCGAGCCTTACAACCATTGGCTGATCCAGAGGCAATTTAACGTCCGCCCCCAAGTGACTCCAGGAATTATTTTACGTCGCAGCCGGACGACGATCACAGCCAATGGTTTTCCCCTACCGGCGTTTATTTAAAGACGCCCGGTTCTCGTCTCCCACTTAGGGCTGGCCTGCCCTTCAGCACCCATCTAACAGCGCAGCAAGCCGAGCAAAGGACAAGCAGCAAAGCTTGCGTGCTCTACTCCCAGTGGGTTGGCATGGTGACCGTGGCCCAGTGCTTCGTGCAGGGCCCTTCTGAAAGCTCCGCCCATCTTCTCCCAGATGCTTCACGTGAACATTGCCGACTCTCAAGGTTGAGCACACTCGACACCTCACAATGAGAGGACCCTCAAGAAGGAACACAACCTCACGGTAAGAAGTGTCGAAGAGGGTAGGTAAGGTTAAGAGCAACGTACCTCAAATAGCTGCCCCCAACCACAGAGATAATCTCACCAGATGACCTGATGGCGATTGCGATGACCAGTCACTGCATCGGCACAACCAGCATTATCTCGCCGTTCCACCTCAGCATCAATCAACCATTAGATAGTTCTCATCACATTGTAGAACACCCACATTACACCACGTAGCCTTCTTGGCGATCCCATCACCTCCTGGGTCGCCACTCACTCGTCTCCGCCCTCCTCACTACACACCACTTATGGCCAAACTCGCCAAGCAGACCGCATGTATGTACCGCATAAGGTAGAAGACAAACGCCAGATGAGCGCAATTGTACCACAGCTCTGATACCAAATTGCAAGGAAGATGAGCAATAGCGAACTTCAGCAATCAAACAGCATCATACATATGAGTCCAGATAGT
>BFEA01000083.1:3383147-3394314 GCA_003427395.1 Chara braunii
CGTGATGCCAGCGGTAGATTCATTCGATGTTGTTCATCCTGCCGATGGAAGTAGCGTGAGGCCAGCCGCGAGGTTGAAGGGTTACTTGTTCTCTCTTTCTCTCTCTAACAAGAGAGAGAGAGAGAGAGAGAGAGAGAGAGAGAGAGAGAGAGAGAGAGAGAGAGAGAGAGAGAGAGAGAGAGATGGCGATGCAAGTACCGTTATGCCAGCGGTAGATTCATTCCATTTTGTTCATCCTGCCGATGGAAGTAGTGTGAGGCCAGCCGCAAGGTTGAAGAGTTACATGTTCTCTCTCTCTCTCTCTCTCTCTCTCTCTCTCTCTCTCTCTCTCTCTCTCTCTCTCTAACACATACACACACACACACAAGTGTGGCAGTGTATATTTCCTTGTTCTAGCGCTAGATTCAGTTGCTTTTGCTCACCCTACCGATGGAAGTAGCGTAAGGCCAACTGCGAGTTTGGAGACTTACCCTTTCTGTCTCTCTCTCTCACACACATACACACACACACACACATAAGTGTGGCAATGTATATTTCTATGTTCTAGCGTTCGATTCGTCGGATTTTGCTCATCCTACTGATGGACCTGTTCTATCTCTCTCTCTCTCTCTCACACACACACACACACGCACAAGTGTGGCGCTGTATATTTCCATGTTCTAGTGTTAGATTTGTTCGATTTTGCTCATCCTATTGATGGATGTACCGTGAGGCCGGCCTCAAGGTCGGAGACTTACCCGTTATCTCTCTCTCTCTCTCTGTGGAGGCGACATTTGCAGCTGAAAACTCCCTAGTCGATACTCACACGGGGATTTCTTTTCAATAGCATCATAATGACAGACGATCTTCTGGCCTCTCTCTCTCTCTCTCTCTCTCTCTCTCTCTCTCTCTCTCTCTCTCTCTCTCTCTCTCTCTCTCTCTGTTTGTCTCTCTCTCTCTCTGTGTCTGCGTGATGGTGATGATGGTGAAGAGGAGTCGAGGACCCCTAAGAAGATTCAAGAGCAGGGTGTGTGCAATGGATAGGACAAGTGTAATTGAGAGGGGAGAAGTGATTGATGGCCGTCTAGACGGATGCCGAGGGCGGGGAGGAGAAATGTAGTTATCATCCTGAGGAGGGATGATGGTTGGGACAAGACAAGGGAGGGGGAGCAAGATGGTGATGATGGTGAAGGGGTCTACGAGGAGGATCTGAAGGGGTTTACTTTTTTATTTGGTGACAGGGGGTCCACGTTTTTATTTGGTGAGAAGGATCACGATGATGGTCACGATGATGGTGATGATGATGGTGATCATCAAGACGATGATGGTGACAAGGACCACTAAGACCGGGGAGCAGGATCGCAATAGAAGGACATCGGGATCGGGGAAGGTGGGAGGATCGAGGCCGGGTTAGAGGGAAGCGGTATTGGAGCAAACATCGACACAAGTAACAAGTGGGATCGGGATAGAGGGAGGTGGGGATCAACGAGGTGCGAGGAGAAAGAGGTGTCAGACTGGGGAGCAGGATTGGGATAGAGGAAGGTATAGGATGAAGGCCGAGACAGAGAAAAAGGAGACAAGAGGAGTAGTCGCCTCCCCCTGTCTGCCACTGCTGCTCCTTCACCCGTTCTGCCACCCTGCGCAACATCCCCTCTTCTGGGCCGCAGCGTGGCTGGGGCGGGTCCACTTCTGTACTACTAAAGGAAAAGCCGGGTCTCGCGTGACATTGGTGCCAGACCTGGTGTCGAGCGCATCGGTCTTGCGCAGGGCGGGACCCTCCTGGCTGCGTCACGCAAGAGTTGGTCTACCTCGTCGCGATACGCATGGAGCTTCCGCAAGCGGCTCCAACGGAGTGCGCTAGCCCTACCTCTCGCGAGCCCCTACGATTGGATAGGGCCTACGCAAGGGACGACTCACCTCCACCTACGGGAGCTGTCACCTCCCTTCGGTGGGCGTATCACCGCCGAGCTACCAGTCCATAGTACGAAAGCTAATCAGTTGCAATCGCAGAGGTGGACCAGCCAAGGGCGTATCTCGTTCGTCGTAGCATAGGGGGTACTCGCGGTTTTACACCTCTATCGGACCCGCATGCAAACCGACGCACTGTGGGTGTTGAAGTCCCAAGCGCGACTCATCGTCGGTCGACTAGGACGCATCCCACTCACCACGCATTAGACCACACTTAAAGCATAAAAATAAAGCACACACTAACAAAATGTGACAACACAAACAATCCTAGTCCCTTCAGTAGCCATCCCATAACTTCCCAATGCAGAAATCGGATAGGCGTCGCGGGCAAACTTAAATATAAAATCGTCCGTGCGGACGCAGGGTTTTCTCATATCAACTAGCAATGCATGAATATGCAAGCAATCGCAATGATGGCGTACTATGTAGTGCCCCTAATCAAGCGTTCCCTCGTGGAACCGAGTATCGCTTACGATACTTGAGTATCAATCCCGAAGTATCGTGAGGGTCGAGCCCTTCACGATATTGCACGGCCGAAGGAACAGCTGTTTGGGCCCCGCGGCACCTTCGGCCCTTAGGCTGAGTGTCCCGGTGGGCAGGGCAAATAGGCTCTGCGCGGGGGGTGATCCCTTCCGCACGGAGTCTAGCACCAAGGATGTCCCGGACAAGGACCACACATCCGAGCCCAGGACCAACGTCCGACTAAGAAATTTCAAGAAGCAAAATGGTGAAGGAAGGGAATCTCCTTTCCTCTCTCAATCTTGGCCCCAATTAAACCCCTTAATTGTGGGCTCCTTAGATCACGCGAATATATAAACATAGGTATGTACTTATATATATAAAGGGGAATAAATATGTGAAGATCACTTTTCACAATCACAGTGGGACTCCTCTCAGCCATATATATGTATGTGACCACAGACAGTCAATTTCAAAGTCCGAATCACAAAACATATATGCAATCACATCAAAGAATCAACCAAAGGTCCATGCACTACACGGAGTCAACTTCAACCATTCTCTACACTCATACCCCTTGCTTTAGCCATGCAAGCCCCAACCTTTGTCCAACCTTCCAAAATAAGTACTCAGCACCTTTGTTAAATGGCCATTCAATAAACGTCAGGGTGAAAACCTTAATAAAACAATAGAAACCACCGGGGCTAAACCTTTTAGGTTGGGTAATGAGAATGGATTGGAGTTGAGTCGTAGACTGATAAATCGGCAACCGACGTGTTATTAGTGAGAACAGAAGATGATCCTTGTAGGATCAAGTTGAAACTAGTCCAAATCTTGAATCAGAATGATCATAAGGACCTGTACCATAAAGCAGGTCAACGCCCAAGCTAAATCATCAGTGTATGGGGAATAAATCTCCATAGCACATCCTTACCCAATACTGTCTGCCAAGTAAATCTAAGTCTACCCCTAAGCCAATATCCAAGGAAAAGGTAGTCCTTTGGCAGAGTCTCCCCTATTCAGGGTGGGTTGCTAGAATCGCCACCTCTCGAAATATAATTTATCTCCACGAAACTAAGGAAATTTCGGTAGCGCTTCCCGTAGGAAAAGTGCCTTTTCAGATGAAAACTAAAAGAATATCTAACTTTGGAAAATCAAATTTTGTCTAACTCCCTTAATTAGTAAAAATTTGGGCAGCATCTCCTTTAGAAAGGTAGACTTTCCAGATTTATACTAAGTCAGATATGAACTCAAACATTAGACTTGTGTGATCAAACTCGTCCTATTCACACTTTTTATGCACGCGAACGGCAGCATAGCAAACTGGCGACCTGCGCCCACATAGTACTCAGAGATATGGCTTCCAGGTAAGAGTTCACTTCCACTGGCTATGGCGACTCAGCGCCCAACAACCCACTGTTCACACACACTGGATCACCCTGGATATCCCACACACGACACTCTGAACACTCACGCATCACACACACACAACACCCTAAGCTACARCTATGGCAGCGCTAGCCGCCTCTACCCTATCGCTATGGCTACGTCGTCACTCTCGCCCACTTCAGCTTCGGGCCTACTACAGACCTCCACGCACAAGACGCTGAGGCATCGCTTCCACATGGCTTCCGCAGGAATGAATGAATGGTCGTGCGCGGCCTCTTGATTTATACTT
Source organism: Chara braunii (assembly GCA_003427395.1). Taxonomy (NCBI): domain Eukaryota; kingdom Viridiplantae; phylum Streptophyta; class Charophyceae; order Charales; family Characeae; genus Chara; species Chara braunii. Next base: position 3,387,232 of record BFEA01000083.1, read on the forward strand.
CGGTGACTCGTTGGTCTGCCCTGTTTCCCTGGCCCACGGTGCATACAGGCCCAGATGGTACTTGCTTGACTGGACCGAACTGATTGGACTGGGACTGCTGACTCTGCGTGGTGGACCTCCACCACTTGCCCACTTGCCTCTACCTAAATTGGGGCTGACTTCGAAAGGCCACTTCTAGAACCATCTACTTGGCCTTTCGGTACCGTAGCAGCGACGACTCTGCCCTTTCAGGTAAGTAGCAGCTACAACTTTGATCTTTCGGAAAGTCTACAGCTACGACTCCTACCCGACAGGTCTACAGTTTGAATCCCCTATACCCTGTAACCTACGATGTCCTACCTACCACTGGCGGTCCTACAGGTCGCAGGTTGAACTCTACGTGTTGACACAGGCACTGTACACAGGTAAGGTGGGGATCTAGGGATTGAGCCCTGGGATCGGCATCAGCTACTGCGAACTGGTGAATACCGTTTCACTCCCGCCAGCCTAAATTCGAGCTCCTCCGAGAAAATTTTAGTCCAAGGCAGGACCTTTACCTTTTCTATCCCTTTCATAAGCCTTGACTATATCGGGAGCTGTCTCTAGAAGTTCAGTTCGGGTTCCTGATATGCAAATCGGACCTTGTACTGTTTTTGAGGACGACCTCTACCTCCTGTTCTAAACACATCTTCACCTACAATGCCGTCAATGTCATATCTTCCATCCATGTCTAGTGGGATCATGGATCGTCTAGACGGGAATTGATCGCTTACTGTGCACGACAACAACTTTGACGCATGGAAAACTGGGTAGGTGTGGAGGTGTAATGGGATCTCTATTGAATATGACGGACCATCCTCTCCGCCCTTGACTTCTAGGACTGGCCACGGTCCTCTATACGCGGGCAGTAACTTTTGTGAGATGTTCTCCTCAGGAGCAAATTCCTTAGCGCTGACCCAGACTAAGTCGCCTACCTCGAACTATGACGGGCGACGATGTTTGTTAGCTTGCTCTATCATCTTGTGCTGGGCCTTCCTGAGGGTGTTTACAACCGTAGCTAGCTCCTTTTCGTGCTGTATAGCGAACTCCGTAGTACCAGGCGGTAGCCTGTGAATTTGATCCCGGTTAAGCCCTTCAAACGGTCTGCGCGGCCCCGTGCTCATTGACCCAATGATAAAAAAACTTGCGGATGACTAACTCTGTGCGTGCCTCTGACGGCAAAGGAACAAAAACAACATACTTGCTGAATCTATCGACTATCACCATGACTACTCTTGACGCCTACGTCCATAAAGTCGATGGACACTGAATCTCTGGGCTGATCAGGAATAGGCAAGGGTCTGAGAAGACCTAGCGGAGCACGCGTAGTGGTCTTATACCTCTGGCAGACTTTGCAACTGCGAACATACTCTATGCAGTCATTCTTCATACCCGGCCAGGTGTACGAGTGCATTAGATTGGCCAGAGTCTTTTGCCAACCGAAATGACCCTCTGTGTCATGGCATTCTCCGAAGATCAGGCTACAGATCTCTTCGCTATTGGGAATGCACAATCCGTTAAATACGTTAGTCTTCTCAAAGAGTAACCCCTCAGGAGTGCGGTAATCTCGCTCGGTCTTTGGGGCCTCCTTTACTTTCTTAAGAAGGTCACCATAGATAGGGTCCTGCGCGCACGCTTCTCTAACCTTTTGCTACAGGTCCTTCCTTATGTCCAGATAGTGAACTATTGCTCCAAAGTAGTCCGCTCTCCTACTCAGAGCATCCGCAACTACATTATCCTTCCCTTTTACTGGCTTGAGCTCAAAATCGTACTGATCTATCTCCGCGGCCCACCTAGTAAGCTTAGGTGTCATCTTGGCCTGGGTCTTTAACCATCTCAGCGTCTCATGATCTGAATAGACTTTGATGTGCCTCCCAAGCAAGTAGTGCTTCCAGTGGTCCAATGGTTGCTTGAGAGCGTAGAGTTTTAGCTCATAAGTCGATGTCGCTACCTTTTCTGAAGGCATCCTAGCAGACATGAACTCTACGGGTCTATAACCATTGCCATCGTCTTGCTGTAGGACAGCACCGATTCCGTATTGACTTGCGTCAGTCGTGATGACAAAAGCTAAAGATGGGTCGGCCACTTTAAGGACTGGAAATTCTATGAACGCCTCTTTTAACTTCTTCATAGCAGGCGTACAGTCCTTGTCCCACTTCCAGATCGCTTCCTTCTTCAGCAATCTGTGAAGGGGCGCAGCGATGGTAGAGAAGTTCCTCACGAACTTCCTATAGTAGTTAGCCAGGCCTAGGAATGACCGCGATTCTGTCAATGTATGCGGTGTGGACCAATCTCTAATCGCTGCGATTTTGCAGTCTTTTGGCTTGACGCCATCCCCGTCTAAGACGTGGCCTAGATACAACACTTGGGTCTTCGCCCATTCGCACTTCTTGGCATTGATCTTGAAGTTAGCTTCCCTTAGCTTCTCCAAGACCTGTCAGAGATCACCCTGATGCTCTTGGAGGGCCTTATTAAACACTAAAATATCGTCTAAGTAGACAACAACAAATCTATCTAACCATGGCCTAAACAAGTCGTTCATACAACGCTGGAACGTGGCTGGCGCATTGGTCAGTCCAAAGGGCATCACTATGTGCCCATATCTAGTCCGGAAAGCTGTCTTGTACTGATCATCAGGATGTACCTCTATCTGATGGTATCCGGACTTTAAGTCTATCTTAGAGAAGTATTTGGCCCCTTGCACTCTATCTAGGAGATCATCTATTCTAGACAGTGGCTCAACATTCTTCACTATGATAGCATTCAGATCCTTATAGTCTATACACATTCGTAGCTCTCCCTCTTTCTTGGGAACAAAGAGAACAGGGGCTCCAAATGGAGACGAACTGGGCCTAATCCAACCCTTCTCAAGGAGCTCGTCTAACTGCTTGCGAATTTTCTCCAACTCCCGCGGGGACATCCTGTACACAGCGCCCTTAGGAGTTCTACTGCCGGGCTCTATCTCAATGGAATGCTGGATGGGCCGCGACACTACTCCGGACGGCGGCTCAACTAAGTCTTTAAATTCCTCCAGCAGTTTGGCAATAGCAGGGTCGATGGGTTTTTCCTCTCTAGGCTCAGTCACTGGCCTAACATAGGCAACAAAGACATGTTCCTCCAGTTGCTCTTTCTTCACTAATCTTGCGAATGCAGGAGCACTAAAGCAGCAATGTGCCAGGGGGCTCTCTACTCCTGACACATGAAACAGGCGGGCAGTCTTAGCGTCGCCTGAAGGGCTAGGGAGCCTACACTCATGCTCTTTCAAATGGAGTGTGACCCCGGCTGCCTCTCCCCAATCCATCTCCAGGACAATATCGAATGGGAGGTGTCTTCTACGAGGAGAGTCAGGGAGTGGAGGACCTTCTCCACTTTCCCATCTTTCTCTAGGCGGAAATACGCTTGGACTCCCTCTACATAATCCTCTACAACCATCGTACGGTTGTGTGCGAGGATACTAACTATGGAGACTCCCAGCTTTTACTTCTGCAGCGCTTTCTTACTGATATAGCTGCGGTTGGCCCTTGAATCTACTAGGGCCCCTACTCTGCCTCTGAAAATCTCTACATCTACTAATATGAGTTGTCCTTTCTGTTCCTTTTTCATCTTGGCCCAGACAGGCATCCTCTCCTTCAATTCCTCAGCCACGCCTGTGAGGGAGGTGTCTAAAGAGACCCTAACACAAGCAGTCTCTGGACAGCTATTTAGACACCGGCCTGCAACCTCTGCCATAGGCWCATGTGGTGTGGGAGTCTCCTGCCGGTTAGCGCTAATTTCCTCACATGGCCTAATGGTAGGGGCATTTGCCACCCCTACCGGCGGCTGTTGTTTGACCCTTCAGCAGCCGATCGGGCCTCTCTGTACTTAGGACAATATTTAATGATGTGGCCCGGGTCACCGCAATAAATGCATTGGCCCCGGTCCACACGCTGTTGCCATAAGCCCTTGTCCATACCCAAATCTTCCCAAGGCTTACCTTGCGGCAGCCCTGGGTGCCATCCACCTCTCCTATAAGGAGACCTATTCCCAGAACGGTTTTGCAAGGGACCTTGACCCCTGCCTCCTGCTTGGCGGTTCTCTCCTCTGCCGCCAACCCCCTGAGCGCCCTGAGATCGGTTCCCTGGGGCTCGGCCCCCTTGGCCCTGGCCTCGTCCTCCTCCTTGTGGCCTCCCTCCAGCCGCGAGAGCAGCATAAGTCCTCCCTTGACTTGCCCCACTGTCCTCATCTTCTAACCCCCACTCTATCTGATCGTTGGGGATCTCGTCAACACTACCTTCGTCTAAAGTAAGGACAAGAATATCCTTGGTCTTAACTTGTCCTGAGGTAGTGGGACCCTTCCACTTCTTTCCTTTGTCCAGGTCTTTGTGCCAGAAAGTGGAAACTGACACAAACTTTGCCTCAAAGGCCACCACTTCCTTGCTGAGTGCATCTTACGTCATAGCAGGATCTTGACTCTTCGCAAAGAAGTGGCCACGCAGCGATTCGGGCATGGCCCTGTAGAAGAGGTTGACCAACTAGGTCTCTGTGACCCCGTGGTGAGGAACAACTACCCACTCGTCCATAACACTCTTGAGTGCCCTGACACTCTTCCATTGACGAGAATGGATGGTCTAAAGCCTATGGGAGGCTTTAACACTGCGGGCGACATCAGCAAATCGCTCGCGCAACAACTTCATGAAATCTACGAGGGGGGTGAATGACGAGTAAGCAACTCCATCCTCGTTGCAATTGGCAGAGCGGACTAGGGACCTCGCGAAACTGGCAGCCTCATCTCTAAGCGCATGGATCGCAATCAAGACGTGCTGATCTGGGGAGACCTGTTGCAAATGCACGTAGGTCTTGACATAGGCCTCCCAATTGTCAAAGTTTTCTTCCCTCTTTCCACTCTAGGAATCAGGGAACTTGACCTTGACTGGCTCCCTACGAGGACATGCCTCTTCCTCCTTGGGAGCTGTCGCCTTGACGCCTTCAATGGCGCCAATGCAGAATCGTTCGGTCTTCTCGAGCCGATGGTTCACCTTTGCCCCAACTGCTCCTACCAGTTCGTGGGCAAAATCCCGAAATCCCAGTCGCATCGAGCGCACAGCCATGTCCTGGCTTCTACTAAACTCATATTGTTCCTCGTGTACTCGGGCCAAGCGCTCGACACTCTGGGCAATGATCTCTACCCTTCGTTGGAGATCTACTTGAGCGGTCAACTGTAGAGTCACTCTTTGACCGCTTCACTCGCCGCATCCACCCTCTTTTTCTTCTCCCTCATCATCCTTAACTTCCATTCCATTCTCTTCTCATCTTTCATCGCCTGCCGCTTCAAAGCATCTCTTTCTGCATCCCATTCCTTCATGGCGGCCTCCTGCTCGTCCTTGGGGATATACATGGCTACCTCCTCCTCTTCTCCCAAAGACAAGTTGGCAACCCATTCCGAAATCCTCTTTTCCACTGCCACTGTACTGCCCTCGTTGCTCTCTCCTTCTTTCCAGGTGCTGTTCCTCTTCCTCCTCTTCCTCTTCCACCTCTTTTAGTTTCGCCGCCTCTTCTTTCTTCAATCTTTTTTTTCTCTGGCCATGTTCTCTATCTTCTTCAACTTCGCCGCCTGCTCCTCCATCAGGGCATTTTTCTTGGCCTCTTTCTTCTCCTGCCTCTCCTTCAATATGGTGGCCATCTTTTCCTCCTCTTCCTTTGTGTAGGGCTTGGTAGAGGCACCACCCCGGGTATCTACTCTACACGTGAACGTGTGCCAAAACCCCAAGGGAAAGAGGAGACGCCAGAGGGTCCCCCAGACAGAGAACCCAACAAGTAAACCATACATGGGGTAGTCAGCCATGGTGGTAGGTGCACGACAGGACCGTCCCACTCCTCACCACTTGGACCAACCCACAGACTCACTGACTAACTGACTCTCTAAGGACCACAGGGTAGAACCTCGTCAGCTATGGTCACTAGCCTAGACCTACCCTAAGGTTGTCACTACTGAACCAGAGGCTGATCTGGAGGCATTTAAGGAGATCCCCCCTAACTCCGCAAGAATTCTTTAACGTCGCAAACAGGACGACGTGATCAGCTTGGTTCTGCCTGTGCTTTCAGCCCACAACTCAGCCTTTCCGGCCTACTGTGCCAGACCGAGCAGCCCGCCGGTCTGTACTGGTCCTTGGGAGGGTTCGTATCCCCCGGGACAGTCGAGTCGTCAGACATAGATCCTCAGCCTTACTTGGTCCGGTAAGGGAGTGGTTCAAACAGGCCCTCAACACTTATAGATTGCCTGGTGTGTCGGCCCTAACTGCCGTTCAGGCCCACTGAGTCCTACCAACCGTTTCCAGCCGGTCAGCACCGGTCCTTGGGAGGGTTATGCCCCCCTGGAAAGTTGGATCAGCCACAGTCTCAGCCCTACAAGGTCAGCCTAGGGTTTCGTCATCCAAGCACTATCCTTCATCCACAGAGTGCTATCACCTAGGACAGAAGGGACTCGATGCAGAAAGAAGAGATAGACAGACTCAGACTCAGCAAGTACCGCCGGGTGAGTGCACATCCACAGGGTGAGGGGATAGGCTAAGGGCTTGGCGAGATGTTACCAACTCCAGCTTGGTCAAAATCTTGGTCAACGGTGCCGGTCAAGTCTTCGGTCAACGCAGCAAGACCCCGGTCAACGTCCTGGTCAACCCTCCGGTCAACGCTCGGTCAACCCTCCGGTCAACTCTCCACCTCGGCTATGGCTGCCGGCATCTTCACCTTCGCCACCCTTGTCTCTCTCTTCCCCTTCCTTCACCTTCTTCTTCCTTTCTTTCTCTTTTTTTTTTTTTTTTTTTTTTGTCACATCGGCTATGTCTGTCTTCTTCTCCGATATCCCTTCCTCTATCTCTCTCCTCGGTCCCTCCTTCTCTGTCCTCCTTCGTCACTATGTGGTACAGCTCCGGGGCTATGGCCGCTTTCTCCCTCCTTCGGGGGTTTGCTCAGCTCGCTTCACAGGTAAGTGACAACCAAACTTGTATCGCTCATCTCTCTCTCTCTCTCTCTCTCTCTCTCTCCGTAGCGGTATCTTCAGCGCAGCGGGTAGTAACCCAATCTTGTATC
>BFEA01000083.1:3400878-3447188 GCA_003427395.1 Chara braunii
ACACACACACACACACGCACACACACACACACACCAATGAAGATTTGTAACACTGAAAACCAATGTCAATGAGAGCCTGCTCTCGCCACAACCAACATGAGTTCAAGGCCCTATCCTCCAACTTGGCGCTCGGTGCCCAGCCTACTTCCTACACAACTACTCTGTGCCTACTAATTGACAGTGCAACTGTTGACGTCAGCAACCAAGAAAGTACTTGAAGATGTCGCCCATGCAGACCATCGCCAATACCAGGTATGTGCCCTCGCATCACCATCATCATCATCCTTCTCTCTCTCTCCTGTCTTACTCCCACGTCTTTCTGTACACCCGAAGAACACCCCTGCGCTTCACTGTAGTCCAGGCCCAACAAGCTATGGAGGCTGGGCTATGGCGCTGCCCTCAGCAGCGTCCTGCTCCCTGCACGACCGCACGTGCTAGCACCTCCCCTCTCAGCGCCAGCAGCAGCCCACGAGCGTCCACTCCAGCAGTGCTGAGGCTAGCATGTGAGTGCTTGAATGAGGCTTCCCGTGGCGAGCTCTTTCCTATATGGAAAGAGCCTCCTGCCTTCGCAGCCTAGCTGGACTGGCCTGGGCCCAGAAGCTTCCGGTAGGTCCCATGATGCCAGTTTGTGTTGCAGCTACTGGGCCTCTTTCGGTTGGGCCTCACAACTGTCAGTGTACGAGGCTGCGATTCTCGCCCGAGGTCGTGGAATGTCGTTGTTGCTCGGTCTGTATTTCCCTTAACCAACGGGCGCGTTGAACTGCCTGGACCCCCAAATACGAAATTGACAGTCGAGGGCCTCTCGTTACTTGTTAGGCCCGCCTTCACTTGGGGCGGGCGCGTATGCAACAGGGGGCCCTCAGGCCTACCGAGGACCCAAATCCTCACACTTTGAATGCTTCCGTGTTTATCTTGTTGTCTGAAAAGAACCCTCCGGAATGGGGGAAGGGAGAAATTGCAAGTTGCATGTCAATGAACTCAAGAGTGGAGAAGATGGTAAGGCTGCAGAGGCAACCCGATGGCAGTTGGAGCAGATTGAGAAGTAGAAGGAAGGTTGGGACAATCCAAGGGATTGAGGAGGGAAGAAAACACCTCCTAGGATGAAAGTTTGACTTCAATGGCGGACAAATTGTCCATCATAGAAACTAAACTTTCCTCCCTTGCAGATTCCTTTGATCATTTTGTGGCAGTCATCGATCTATGTTTCCTCCCTCCCTCCTACTCCCACAACTACTACTACTGCTACACCCCATTCCAATCCGAGGTCCTCAACTGCTGCATCATCCCAAGCAAGTAGCCCCAAGAGCAGACCAGCCACACCTCTGAAGGTGCAGTCTCTGCAGCTTGTGGCTGGGCACCCTAGGACTTTTGAGGCTAGGCCAAAAGAATTTGAGGCGCCCCAAGACAGTCCAACCTGACACATTCACTGGGGATAACCCCAAAGTGGATGTAGCAGATTTAACTGCCTCGATGAGATGGTATCTCAAGGAGCTCACTTGCCCAGAGGTTACGAAGGTGCAGCCCAATGTGGCCCGTTTCGGAGGGCCTGCACTTCAGTTGGCTACGTCTGAGCCCAACAAGGCCCAAAAACAGCCGGCCGACTTTGCTGGTACAGTAGGATTGGACCACATCTTTAAGGGCCTGAAGGAAACACTAACCTCTACACCTGGGTTATCCATGTCAGACCAGGACAAATTGCAATTATTTGTCCAGACTACACCGGTAACTTATGTACAAACCCTATCCTTGGATATGGAGGTCAAACTCCAAATCCAGTCCACTTCCGAGGTAGGAAAAACCTCCCCTTCTCGGAGTCAGCGGAAGTGCAAAGGGAGGTGGCATGCGATGGAGTTTGCGGAAGACTCTGCACGATTTGACCAGAGAGGATTGACTCCCTCAGCTGGTCAAGGTGCAGGAGGGTTCACAGACCAGGCTTTTTTGGCTTTGGCTCAGGAACTGGTAAGCGCCATGAAGGGTGCAAATCAGCTCCAAAGACAAAGGTCCCCCTCTCCTATGGGCTCTGGTGAATGCCCTTGTGGACCTCAGAAGCAGAATCTGCCCAAGTTTGCCAAATGTCCAGCTAACTCCATGGATCCTTCCTCTCTCCCATGGAGGGACTTGCGCAATCTAGACGGGCTATGGCAAAAGAGAAAGGATGCCGGTGTCTGCCTCAAATGTGTTGGGGAACACCTTGTCAAGTATTGCCCTTCTTGGGGCAACCATTACGGTGTAACCTGACCCATCGGGTTCTGCTGAACTGAGTGTCCTTTTGTTAGAAAGGAGCAGATTCAGTTTTATATGTGTGTTCAGCTGAATGAAGTCTGCTCATTGTGTAGCTACATTGATCCTGACTCCTTCATTTATCACCCCAACTTGCCTGTGCATCACCTGTACTTGTGGAAGAATCTGCTAAGTTTCGGGCTGATCCCATTTCTCAAACACCGCTGATGGACAGACTGTAGTTTGACAAGAATTTCATTGTGGGTTGCAGTGAATCCTTGTCTGACTAATCCCCTGTATATGCTTTGAGCTGGATTCCTTGTCTGAGCAAGTTCATGTGCTCACACTAAACTGCACTCATTGGATGGATGACCTGTGTTTGAGAGAGAGTATGAGTACAGATCTTACCTCAAATTCTCCTCCATGGTCCTAAGTTTTGCTCTCTCGGGTAGAAATCAGATTCTCAGTGTTTCTTTGTGGTTGCACACTTGTAGCAACAGTGTTCTGAATTTTGAAACGGTTTTCATCTCTTTTCAGTAGCAGACGCAGATCCCAGGGTTCGATCCCTAGACCTTGCCCTATCTGCGTACAGTACCTGTGTAGACCCCGAGAGTTGAACCTGTGACCTGTGTACTCGTAAACAGTTGATAGGCTGTCATAGGTCCGAAGGTAGCAGGGGTTCAATCTGTAGACCTGTAGGGTAGAAGTCTTAGTGAGTTCCAGAAGTCCTAGCTGTAGCCCTTCTAGAAGGTCAGCAAGTGGGCAAGTGGTNGTTCCAGAAGTCCTAGCTGTAGCCCTTCTAGAAGGTCAGCAAGTGGGCAAGTGGTGAGTCAAGTGGTGAACTAAACTGCAGTGCAATCGCAGTACAACTCCGGTAGGTTAGCAGTGAGTCCCCACTCAGTCAGCGGTAAGGTCCAGTCAGTCCCAGTCCGGTCCAGCAAGTACCACAAGGGACTGTGAGCACCATGGGCCGATGGAAAAGGGCAGACCAACGAGTTTCAGAAGTATAAATCAAGAGGTAGCGCCCAGCCATTCATTCATTCCCGCGTGAGCCATGCGGAAGCGCTGCCACAGCGACTTGTGCAAGGAGGTCTGCAGAGAGCCCGGAGCTGAAGTGGGCGAGAGAGAAGGAGCGTAGCATAGCGATAGGGTAGTTGCGGCCATCGTCGCCATAGCTAGAGTTAGTGTGAAGTGTGTGTGGGTGTATGTGTGAGAGTTCAGAGAGTCGCGTGTGGGATATCCAGGGTGATCCGGTGTATGTGAACAGTGAGTTGTTTGGGCGCTGAGTCGCCATAGCCAATTGAAAGTGAACTCGTATCTGGATTGCCATATCTTTGAGTTTTGAGTGGGCGCATGTCGCCAGATTGCTGCGCTATTGTTTACATGCATGACAAGTGTGAGTGAAAGCGAGTCTGATTGCATTGGTATCGGAGCTGGTACCCGCTATTCCATGCGCGTCGTCGCGTGCAGGGCCTGATGCGCCATAGCTGAGGTGGCCGCCGAGAGTCATAGTCTGCCATAGCGGACCTGAAGGTTGGAGAAGCCGCCGCGCACCTGCAGAGAAGACCACGACGAAGAAGAAGATAGATAGATAGATAGATAGATAGATAGATAGATAGATAGATAGATAGATAGATAGATAGAGAGAGAGAGAGAGAGAGAGAGAGAGAGAGAGGGAAAGGTTGAGCGATACAAGATTGGGTTACTACGTACCTGCCGGGCTGGAGATATCTCTACGGAGAGAGAGAGAGAGAGAGAGAGAGAGAGAGAGAGAGAGATGAGCAATACAAGTTTGACTGTTACGTACCTGTGAAGTTGCCGCGCAGTCCACGAAGAAGAAGATTGGGGCCATAGCCGCGGAGCTTGACCACGGAGTGACGAAGGAGGGAGAGAGAGTGGACAGAGGGGAAGACTGAGAAAGGAGAGAGAAGCCATAGCCGAGGAGGCAAAGAGGGAGACGATAAGGAAAAAAAAAAAAAGAAAAAAAAAGAGACAGCCGGGGTGAAAGGAGGCGAGGAAGGTGAAGGGAAGAAGAAGGTTGGTAAGGGAAAGGGAAGCCGACAGCCATAGCAGACTGAAGGGTTGACCGGGAGAGTTGACCGGAGGTGTTGACCGGCGTTAACCGGAGTTGACCAGGGCTTGACCGGGAATTGACCGCAGCGTTGACCAAGGCGTTGACCAAGACTTTGACCAAGCTGGAGCCGGTAAAATCTCGCCAAGCCTTCAGCCTATCCCTCGCCCTATGGATGTGCACACACCCTGTGGTACTTGCTGAGTCTAGTCTGTCTGTCTCTTCTTTCTGCATTGAGTCTCTTCTGTCTAGGTGATAGCACTCTGTGGATGAAGGATAGGGCCTTGTTAACGAATCCCACACGGGCTGAGTAGGGCAAAAGACTGTGTCTGACGACTCGACTGTCCCGGAGGCCTAACCCTCCCAAGGACCGGTACTGACCGGCGGGCTGCGGGCTGCTCGGTGTGGCATGTTAGGCCCAAAATCCGAGTTGTGTGCTGCACAACAGGCCGTCTAAGTGTTGAGAGACCAGCTGATCGCGTCGTCCTGTCTGCGACATTAAATAAGAGGGATCCGTTAGCCAGTGAGCTAGTGGCAATGGAGGACCCTCTGGAGCGGAGGGAAAAAGAAGAAGAGAAGAAGTTGGAGTGGAAACTGAGGATGAAGAGGGAGAAGAAGAGAAGAAGGGATGAAGTTAACAGGCTGACCAAGGAGGTGGCAAAAATGAGGGATTGTAGACAGGAAGTGCAGGCGCAGACAGATATGTCTGCCAAGATGGATAAGGTGTTGGGTTATTGAGAGGTGTTGAGCGCGGTCTGGTTGGAGGAGCGCCAAGCCAATAGGGGTCAAGATGTGGCCCTGAATGCCATGCGGTCAGGCTTTAGAGATTTCGCGCGCGATATGGTCACCATGTTGGACGCGAAGTTAGGCGACTGCGGGACAACACGGGGAAGTTTTGTGAGGGCGCCATCAAGGGTGCCAAAGCAATAGCCGTTGTAGAGGGCGAGGCCAGGCCTCGTAAGGAGCCCGTTAAGCTGAAATTCCCAGATGCATATGGGGGAAAGGAGGAGGAGAACTTTCATAACTGGGAGGCGAGCGTCAATATCTACGTGTACTCACAACACATTCTAACTGAGGAGTAAGTCCTCGTCGCCTTCCAGGTCCTCAAAGATGAAGCGGCCAGTTTTGTCAGATCCGTTGCGCGCGCAGCCGGTTGTGAAAACAACATGGTTGCATATTCTAAGACTACCACCCTTCCTCAATTCTTCAAGGTCCCGAGGGAGAGATTTGAGGACCCAACGAGAGGCGTTAGAGCCTCTGATAAGCTACAAACCGTCCACTCACAACAGTGGAGGAGTGCAAGAGCACTCAAGGGCATCATGTACGACTTAGTAGTCGTCCCAGACCATGGGTTCACTGAGACCCAACTGGTCCAGTTGTTTTATCGTGCCATGCCAGAGCCCCTGCGTGGGCACTTCTTTGACAAGTCTCAACAGGCCGGCATCACGTATGATGTGTTGAGTAGGGAAGTCGTCGTGTTCGAGTCAAAGTCCATGCCAGTGTCCACTTTCTGGCATAAGGACCTGGACAAGGGGAAGAAGTGGAAAGGCCGTACCATCTTAGGCCAAGTGAGGGCCAAGGATCATATGATCCTTACCTCAGAGGAAGGTGGTACAGATGAGGTCCCATATAGTCAGATCGAATGGGGCCTTGAGGAGGGGGACAGTAGCGTGGGACAGGGGAGGTCCTATGCTGCTGTCGCGGCTGGAGGGAGGTTGCAAGGTAGAGGAGGAGGCTAGGGCCAAAGGGGCCAGGCCATGGGAGGTCGAGGACCGGGCGCACAGGGGGTTGGCGGACAAGGGAACCGCCAAGTGGGAGGTAGGGGTCAAGGTCCCCCGCCAAATCGTCAAGGTTCTTGTCGGTCCCCACAACGACGAGGTGGAAGGCCACCTCAAGGAGGATGGCACCCAGGCTTGCCACAGGGCAGGCCTTGGGAGGATTTGGGCTTGGACCATCGTATATGGCAGGGACGCGTGAACTTGGGTCAGTGCGTGTTTTGTGGTGACCCGGCCTACGTTATTAATTTTTGTCCTAAGTATAGACAGGCCCGTTGGGCTGCCCAGCAGTCAAAAGGCAGCCGACAGTAGGGGTCGCAACTGCCCCTACTTCAAGGCCATGTGGGGAAGCGAGCGCACGCATACAGGAAACTCCCAAACCACATGAGCCTATGGCAGAGGTTGCAGGCCCGTGCCTAGGTAGTTGTCCAGAGACTGCTTGTGTTAGCGTCTCCCTAGGCACATCCCTCACAGGTGTGGCAGAAGAGTTGAAGGAGAGGATGCCAGCCTGGGCCAAGATGAAGAAGGAGAGCAAGGGGCAGCTAATCTTAGTCGATGTAGAAGTGTTTAGAAGTAGAGAAGGGGCCCTTATAGACTAAGGGGCCACCCGCAGTCACATTAGCCGTACAACGCTGAAGAAGTTGAGGCTAGGATTCGTCAGTGTCCTCGCAGAGAACCGCACCATGCGAGTTGAGGACTACGTAGAGGGAGTCCAGGCGTWCTTTCGCCTAGAGAAGGATGGGAAGGTGGAGACTGTTCTCCACTTCCTGACTCTCCTAGTTCAGAATGACCTTCCTTTCGACGTAGTGTTAGGAATGGATTGGGGAGGGGCAGCAGGGGCCACACTCCACTTAAGAGAGCATGAGTGTAGACTCCCTAGTCCGTCAGGCGAGGTTAAGACTGCCCGCCTGTTTCATGTGTCAGGTGTAGATAACACTCTTGACACATTCCTGTCTCAGTGTTCCCACGTTCGCGCGACTAGTGAAAAAGGAGCAGTTAGAGGATCAGGTCTTCGTAGTGTATGTGAGGCCTGTCACTGAGGCTAAGGAAAAAGATAGTTCCACAAACCCAACCATTGCCAAGCTGCTTGAGGAATTCAAAGATTTGACTGAGTCGCCGACAGGAGTAGTGTCGCGACCCATCCAACACAGGATAGAGATAGAGCCTGGTAGTAGGACTCCTAAGGGAGCAGTCTACAGGATGTCCCCTAGATAGTTAGAGGAGGTACGCAAGCAGTTAGACGAGCTCCTCGAGAAAGGTTGGATCAGACCCAGTTCGTCTCCTTTTGGAGCACCAGTCCTGTTTGTCCTTAAGAAGGAAGGAGAGCTTCGTATGTGTATAGACTATAGGGGTTTGAATGCAATTACTGTGAAGAATGCTGAACCGCTGCCCAGGATAGACGATCTTCTAGATCGGGTGCAGGGTCTTAAGTATTTCTCTAAGATAGATTTGAAGTTTGGATATCATCAGGTAGATGTCCATCCTGATGAGTATAAGATTGCGTTTCGGATTAGATATGGGCATTATGAGTTCATAGTGATGCTCTTTGGACTAACCAACGCGCCAGCCACCTTTCAGCGTTGTATGAATGATTTGTTCAGACCATGGTTAGATAAGTTTGTAGTGGTCTATTTAGATGATATATTAGTTTTCAATAGGACCCTCCAGGAGCACCAGGGTCATCTGAGGCAGGTCTTGGAGAAATTGAGAGAGTCAAACTTCAAGATCAATGCGAAGAAGTGTGAGTGGGCCAAGACACAAGTCCTGTACTTGGGCCACGTATTAGACGGAGATGGCATTAAGCCAGAGGACAGTAAGATCGCAGCGATTAGAGACTGGCCGATGCCCCGCACGTTGACAAAGTTGCGGTCGTTTTTAGGCCTAGCTAACTACTATAGGAAGTTCGTAAGGAACTTCTCTACTATTGCCGCTCCCTTGCGCAGGTTGCTCAAGAAAGAAGCAATCTGGCAACGGGACAAAGATTGTACGTCTGTGCTAAAGAGACTAGAGCGCGCGTTAATAGAATACCCTGTCCTCAAAGTAGCCTATCCGTCTTTGCCATTTGTCGTCACCACGGACGCGAGTCAGTATGGTATAGGCGCCGTGTTGCAGCATGACGATGGCAATGGTTGTAGACCCGTAGAGTTCATGTCAGCGAGGATGCCCTCAGAGAAGGTTGCCACCTCGACGTACGAGAGAGAACTCTACGCTCTCAGGCAGGCTAAAGCACTGGAAGCATTACCTGCTTGGGAGGCACTTCAAAGTGTATTTTGACCATGAGACGCTTAGATGGTTAAAGACTCAGGCCAAGATGACACCTAAGTTGACTAGGTGGGCCGCGGAGATAGACCAGTATGACTTTGAGCTCAAGCCAGTGAAGGGCAAGTACAACGTAGTTGCGGATGCTCAAAGTAGGAGATCAGACTACTTTGGAGCCATAGTACACTATTTGGATATAGGGAGAGACCTGCAGGAGAAAGTGAGGCAAGCGTATGCGCAGGACCCTATCTATAGTGACCTCCTCAAGAGAGTTAAGGAGGCCCCAGAGACCGAACCACACTACCACACTACAGAAGGATTGCTGTTTGAGAAGACAAATGTATTCGACCGCCTATGCGTTCCCAACAGTGAGGAAATCCGCAGTCTGATCCTAGGGGAATGCCATGACACAGAGGGACACTTGGTTGGCAAAAGACATTAGCCAATCTGATGCGTGCGTACACCTGGCCAAGGATGAAGAACGACTGCATAGAGTATGTTCGCAGTTGTAAAGTATGTCAGCGGAATAAGACTACTACGCGTGCACCTCTAGGTGTTCTCAGACCTTTGCCTATTCCTGATCAGCCTGGAGACTCAGTGTCCATAGACTTCATGGATACTCAAGTCAAGAGTAGGCATGGCAAGAGCCAAGTCATGATCATAGTTGACCGATTTAGCAAGTATGCCGCTTTTGTTCCTTTGCCTGCAGAGGCACGCACAAAATTAGTTATTCAGAAGTTTTTTGATCATTGGGTTAGTGAGAATGGAGTCCCATTGTCAATCGTTAGCGATAGGGATAGTCGTTTCACCAGCCAGAACTGGCAAGAACTCATGCGAGTTTAGGGATCTAGGTTGTTGATGTCATCAGACCGAGCAAATGAACAAGATCCTACAGCAAGTTCTGCGCATGTACATTAGACCCGATCAGATCAACTGGGACGAGATGTTACCTAAGGTAGCTAGTGCATACAATAACAGCGTGCACCTATCCACCTGTCGCACTCCCAATGAGCTGCACAAGTCCTTTAGACCGCGCAGACCGTTTGAAGGACTGAACTGGGATCAGGTTCACAGGCTACCGCCCGGTACTAGGGAGTTCGCGGTACAGCACGAGAAAGAGCTAGCAATTGTTGTTGAAAAGCTCAGGAAGGCCCAGCACAGAATGATAGAACAGGCCAATAATCACCGTCGCCCATCGCAGTTTAGGCGACTTAGTCTGGGTCAAGTCCAAAGAATTTGCCCCGGAGGAAAACATCTCACAGAAGTGACTACCTGCATATAGAGGACCGTGGCCGGTTCTAGAGGTCAAGGGCGGAGAGGATGGGCCGTTCTATACAATAGAGATTCCAGCGCACCTCCACACTTATCCTGTATTTCATGCCTCAAAGCTGTTGCCGTGTGTCACAAGTCAACAGTTCCCTTCAAGAAGGTCCATGATCCCCCCCGGATATGGATGGAAGTTATGACATTGACGGCATTGTAGATGAGGATGTGTTCAGAACAGGAGGTAGAGGTCGTTTCCAGAAACAGTATAAGGTCCGGTTTGCTTATCAGGAACCGGAAGACAACCGCTGGTTTACAAGGACAGAACTTCTAGAAACAGCTCCCAACATAGTCCGAGCCTATGAGCGTGATAAGAAAGGTAGAGGTCCTGCCTTGGACTGAAATATTCTCGGAGGACCTCGAATTTAGGACGGCGGGAGTGAAACGGTTTTCATCTCTTTGCAGTAGCAGACGCAGATCCCAGGGTTCGATCCCTAGACCTTGCCCTATCTGTGTACAGTACCTGTGTAGACCCCGAGAGTTGAACCTGTGACCTGTGTATTCGTAAACAGTTGATAGGCTGTCATAGGTCCGTAGGTAGCAGGGGTTCGATCTGTAGACCTGTAGGATAGAAGTCTTAGCGAGTTCCCGAAGTCCAAGATGTAGCCCTTCTAGAAGGTCAGCAAGTGGGCAAGTGGTGAGTCAAGTGGTGAACTAAACTGCAGTGCAATCGCAGTACGACTCCGGTAGGTTAGCAGTGAGTCCCCACGCAGTCAGCGGTAAGGTCCAGTCAGTCCCAGTCCGGTCCAGCAAGTACCACAAGGGACTGTGAGCACCATGGGCCGATGGAAAAGGGCAGACTAACAAGTTTCCGAAGTATAAATCAAGAGGCAGTGCCCAGCCATTCATTCATTCCTGCGTGAGCCATGCGGAAGTGCTGCCACAGCAACTTGTGCAAGGAGGTCTGCAGAGAGCCCGGAGCTGAAGTGGGCGGGAGAGAAGGAGCGTAGCATAGCGATAGGGTAGTTGCGGCCATCGCCGCCATAGCTAGAGTTAGTGTGAAGTGTGTGTGTGTATGTGTGAGAGTTCAGAGAGTCGCGTGTGGGATATCCAGGGTGATCGGGTGTATGTGAACAGTGAGTTGTTTGGGCGCTGAGTCGCCATAGCCAATTGAAAGTGAACTCGTATCTGGATTGCCATATCTCTGAGTTTTGAGTGGGCGCATGTCGCCAGTTTGCTGCGCTACTGTTTACATGCATGACAAGTGTGAATGAAAGCGAGTCTGATTGCAATTTCTCCCACAGAGCTGCAAATTCCTTCTAATTACTGGGCTTTGTCCTAGTAATGTCTCAGCCTGATTGGCCAGAGTCAAATCTGTTTGTGACTCAACTCTCTACTCAGATAGACCTACAATAAACATGATCATGTCACTTCAAGCGTTATTGCTGAATATGGTCAGGCTTAGTCCCCCATATACAGATCTTGTCCGATCCTACCCTATTCTTCCCTTGGGAAGAATCTGCATATCATGCTTGCAAATACATAGATCAGCAGCTGAGGAGTCTAACTAATACCCAGTCCTGACAGAAATTAATCAGATTTTCAGAATTAATGGGTTACAGCAAGGTTGATTACTAGGCTAACACCCTTGCATTCAACAAGAAGGCCCATGCTGTTAATCTAAACATCGATCATCTGATTTTCTGGATGTTGTTAGCTATCGATGCTGATTACAAGGCTAATACCTTAAACATCAATCATCTGATTTTCAGGATTTTGTTAGCTATCTATGAGAGCTGATTACAAGGCTAATACCCTTGCATTCAGCTAGCCAACACTCGCTGATAATCTGAGCTACAACCCGTAGATTTTCAGAAGCCGATTGGTTGCTTAGAAGTCGATTACATGGCTAATACAATCGCTTTCAATTAATCAATCTAATTTTATATGCTCGCCATAACCCTCCGAGACTGAGGTTTTTGCGGTCTCCACCACTATGGACGTTTAGCGATCGACTAGCTAATACCTCTCTGCCAATATGGCTGGTAGTTGGTTATGTAGCTCGTGGGTCCTCGCTCCCCTGGAGGGTAAGAATGCAATAAATCGCAGTTTCCTAGTGGGGCTGTACAAGTTTTCGGCTTTGTAGTTTGTTTACATGTTTTGAGCCTTTCGGGACTTGATCCCTTGACCTGTATTATGTTTTGTTTGTCAGTCTTGAGCCCTATTGGCCTTGATCCCTGAGTCTGTGTGGTAGCCTATTGGCCTTGATCCCTGAGTCTGTGTGGTAGCCTTAGGCCAGTCCGCCTGTTCCCTTTTGCCTTGTTATAGTTTCGCCCCCCTTTTCCCCCTATTCTGGCAAGATACAGAGAGTCCTAGGCTGCTGTCTTAGGAGTCTGTCTAGGTCTTGTCCATGAGTAGAAGTAGCGGGCACGAAAGTAGTTTCAGCCCTTTTGGGTCTTTTCACATTTTCGTTGGCTGGGGAAACTCTGCCTGTCCATTGTTGGAGCGCTGCTGCTCATTTTGGGCGAGGTCATCTTCTTCATCGAAGCCCAACCATGCTGGGGTTGTGTTACATGCTGCACCTGCAACAAGAGCCATTTTCAGGCCCTGTGTCGTTTCAGCCTGAAAGCCTGAAAACAAGGGCCTACAGGCCCTGTGTCGTTTCAGCCTGAAAGCCTGAAAACAAGGGCCTACAGGCCCTGTGTCGTTTCAGCCTGAAAACCTGAAAATAAGGGCGTTTCCGCCTAAAAAAGGGCCCTCCAGGCCCTAAGTCTTTTCAGCCTGAAACGGAGGGCCATTTTCAGGCCCTCATAAGATCGACCTGCCCTGAAACTTAGGCACCAGACCAGGGTTTTAGCACAGGCCATTTTGGGCCTGTTTTCAAGACCAGCTTCGTCTTCGAGGTACCTGCAGCATGGCACCATCTTCAGAGGTTAGTGCCTGGCACATGACAGAGACACAGAGAGAGAGAGAGAGAGAGAGAGAGAGAGAGAGAGAGAGAGAGAGAGANAGAGAGAGAGAGAGAGAGAGAGAGAGAGAGAGAGAGAGAGAGAGAGTTCTTTTTCCTCCTCTCAGTCCACCATCTCTTCCTCACTCTCTCACTATCTGACTTCTCGGCCTCAGCAGACTACGAACGAGAGAGAGATTAGTGACTCCCTTTCACCAGCGCTAGGAATTTCTCACATGGGGATGTTGACGACATTGGGATAGAGACGTTGACGAGGGACTATTTGGGATCGGTACCAGGGACACTTGTGTGACGACATTCCCATCTTCTCCCTCATTCTCGTCTAATCCCCCTCCTCTCCGTCTGTGGATGTTTGGGGCTGGCGCATTCTTCCTGTGTGAGCGCCAGGCCCGTTCACAGCTTGCAGTGATGCATTGATTGGGTTGATCATTGGCATCCTAGCATTCCGCTGCGCTATCTTGTACTATGTGAGGTCGGTCCTTGTTCTGGTTTGCACCATTACAGTATGCAACAGTTTGGTATCTCCTCCTCCTCTCACATGTGTGAAGTATGATGGGATGTCCTGTCAGTCCCGGTCAGGTCAGGACTTATATCCAAGTCTTCCACTGCACTACGAAGTGCCATTTGTATGTATCAGGATGTACACTGCTTGTTGAGATTCCACTAACACTGCATTGTCCATTCAGTCCTTTTCATCACCTTGCGGATCCTTGGTGTTGTTTAAGGGAGATTGGGAGACCTACCGAACTTGCAAAACTCGGGATTTTTATTAATTTCTCGAATTTTTTTTCTCTGCAAAATTTCTATCTTTTCTTTTTGAGTAGTTGCTCCTTATCTGGGCGATTTATTCCATTCACCCCTTCCCACGTATGTTGTTGCGCCCTCTGGTCATATCTTCTCTATCTGTCTCCGGGTACCCCCTGTGGCGGCATCGGTGAGTTGCCACGTCAGCAGGCCATGTCAGCAGACCACATCAGCAGGCCACGTCAGCCGACGGCCGTGCCACGTCAGCAGCCGAACAGTGCCATGTCAGCAGTCCTCCGGCCTGGTCTATGCTCACACGCTTACAAACAGCCGGCATGGATGAGAAGTCCGGGGATGAGAGAGGGAGGGAAGGAGCCTGGAAAAAAGTTTTTTGTTGACTGTGTGGTCCCGTGGATGATTGTTCACTACAGGACTCATTCGGTTTCCAGCCTGTGGCTTTGGGAAGGTAGTTATCTGATATTCTGCAGAATTATGTTTCTGACACTGCGGCACTATATGCGATACTCTTACCACTGGTGTGTTTGCTGTGGGCCTGTGGCCATGGCAAGATTATTGAGATATTGCTGAGGTGTCTGCTTTGGCCACAGCTAGATTCTGGTTAGGGAGGCTATGTTTTGGTTACTCTGTTCTTGAGACGTTGGCTGTGGCTGCAGCAACACTCTGGTTACTCAGGTTATGACCTGCCCGTAGCGGCGGTTGCTGCTGGGGTATATAGGAGAGAACGTATGTGCTTTGTTTAGCAGTGGGGCTTCTGTTAATTGCATATGGGGTCTGAATCCTTAGACAAGCTGTCGATTTATGCTGTCAGGTGCCTGAAAAGTCAAACTGCTATGCTTCAGTTGCTGGTTTGGAGCTAGCTGCTATGCTTCAGTCACAGGCTCGGAGCTAGCAGCTGCGATGAGGCTGCTATGTTGTTGGACGAACTTTCTTTATTCTCTTTCTAGCGGGATCTTTGCGGTGTAGGAGAGTGCACGTGTGATTTTGCGAACGGGAAAGTGGTCACCTCCAGTTCAACCACATAGGAGTAGGGAACCTTGCAATTGCTACAGCGTTTGTGGCCTTTGTTCTGGGCTGATGGGGTGCCACCCATATCTGTCTCTCCTCCATCGAATAGAAATGCCTAAGCAGGGCAGATATGAGAAGTCAGGCCAAATTTCAATTCGAATTGACAGTCTGTGCACTACTGGCTGGCCTGGATTTTGCGTTGATGGAACCTGGGAAGCTATCAACCGGAGTACAAGCCGCCAATAGCATGGATCTGACGGTCCCAGCAAAACCTCAATGGTGGGGAAGTAGACTGATGTGAAATGCTGTGCCTACACTGCCTAGGTGTATCTTTGTTTATTTCTAAATTTATTTTCTCGTTCTTTTCTTTTCTTGCAGTCTTCTAGAAGGATATGAAACCGAGTAGACTAAATCCTTCGGCGTCACCTATTGATGGAAGCTGGCGAGCCATCAACCGGAGTACAGGCCGCCAATAGCATGGATCTGACGGTCCTAACAAAACCTCGATGGTGCACTAATGTGAAATGTTGTGCCTAGGTGTGTCTTTGTTTATTAAACTATATTTCTATTTTTTTTCACCTCTTTCTTTTCTTTTCTTGCGGTCTTTGCCCCAACAGGTCTTCGAGAATGATATGAAACCGAGTAGACTACCCTTCGGCATCACCTATTTCAAAACCTCAAAAGGAATGTTGCAGAAATGCGGGGAGGTGACGAGACCAAGTTTGAGTAAGAACTTCAAAGAAAGGGAATGTCATGGAGGTGGAGAAGGATAAAGAGAGACAGAGGACCACTAGATTGACAACTTGTCCTTTCGGAGAGCTGCGAACATTTGAACAATACAAAGAACTGCAAGGAATATGAGTGGGAAAGATATACAGAAAACCAAGTTGTGAAATCACACAGATGTCCAGGTAGTCGTGTACAAGCAGAGAGAGCACAAATGCACTGAGATCCCATCCAAACAAGAGCAATACAATGAAGTAATTAGCCAATGTTCAAGCACTCAGGCCACACCAACACAGTATCCAAAGTCGCTCCCCTCTGTCTGGCGCCCAGTGCCCAGCCTACACTACCTGACTATCCTACCTACATCAGCATTCTCGCAGCAGGGTCTCTTCGACTCTCGCAGACCAGTGCACACGACGTCAATAGCATAGCCGACCTCTTACATGTACCAGGTACGTATCTCTTCTCCTCTCATCAGACCCTGTCCACCCACTCTCGCCTCCTTCCAGAAGACCACCGATCGCCCTCTTATCCCCTAGCGCCCTGCAGCGTGACTATGGATATTTGCACTCCGCTGCCCAGCAGCGCCCACAGGAGCCCGCACGCGCTCTGGCCCCAGTGCAGCATGCAGGCCCTAACGCAGCAGCGCAGCAGCATGACCGCATTGCCTGCGTGGGCCAGAATGCCAAACCCTGGCTTCCCTCCTTCTCTTTGTAGGTGGCAGCCCCTGCGTTGCTGCGTGTGGCCTGGCTGGAAGCTTCCAGTAGCTTCCTGTTGGGCCCCAGTGCCTGCACCCCGGCCCGCGACTAAAGTTGAGGGTCTGGTCCCTTTACAGTTGAGCACGGCCTGAGTCTCCAGACTTGGGCCATTTGCTGCATTTGCACAGGACCCCCGGGGTAGGTACGTCGACAATACTGCTTTTGCATAGGCTTGTGGCCATTTCATGATGTATCGGCCCTGCTTTGTGTGTATGTGCCCAGGCACAACTGCCAAAGCCTGGGCCAACTGTACGACACAGCTTAGGGAGGCCCACGCGTCCACTAAACCAACTGGCAGGCTGCAACAGCCTGAGTACCCATATTTGAAAATGTCGAGTTTTGGCCTCTAATCAGGCCCGCCTTCACTTAGGGCGGGCACTTGGCTTGCTGCTTCTGCCCAGAACATGTGTATGTCTGATAAGGGCCCGGTGATGGCTCGTTGCTCGCAGTAAACGAGCATGGCTCCTAAACATGGGTGACACACAAATCCAGGAATGGTTTGCATTAAAAGAAAAGAGAAGTGGGAAAAGAGTGGTAGTGAGGGCATGAAACAGGACTGTTGCACATGTATGATGTGTAAAACTCTATAGAGAGCCCAACAATCTCTCTCTTCTTTTCATTTGTGCAATAAATCGCAGTTTCCCAGTGGGGCTGTACACACTGTGTTGTTGAGACTGGCGGGACTTGATCCCGTGACCTGTAATTTGTATGTTTTGTTTGTTAGTTCTGAGCCCTATGGGACTTGATCCCTAAGTCTATCACTACTAGTCTCTGTTTGGTAGCCTTAGGCCATTCAGTGTTTTCCTTTTGCCTTGTCATAGGTCTAGGTCCCCTTTTCCCCCTGTTTCCATCTAGATGCAGATGAGTATTGGGTTGTTGCCTTTGGAGTCCGTCGTAGGTCTAGGCAGAGGGTAGAAGTAGCAGGTAGGAAATTTGGTTTAGGTCTTTTCACGTTTTGTTGGCTGGGGAAACTCTGCCCGTCCGTTGTTGGAGCGCTGCTGCTCTATTTTGGGCGAGGTCATCTTCTTCCTCGAAGCCCAGTCATAGCTGGGGTTGGGAAACGAAGTTAAAGATCGCAGTGCTGCTATTTTGCAGCTCTGCATGAGAGCTTCCACAGGACTGTGTTGTTGGCTTTGGGTGCTGCCATCTTCCACTTGGCAGCCATATCTGCTGTTCCTCCTCTCGAGGAACTTTGTCTTCTTCGAAGTGCTGGACAGGTTCTCCTTCTTCATCAGGACTTCCAGCGCTGCACTTCTGTGCGGGTGCTGAGCTGGCGCTGTTATCATTAGGGTTGCTGGTTCAGATTGGCACGTTGTGACAGCTGTGGGGTTACTGCTGCAGCCGTAGCCAGTGATATGGGGTGGCGAGGAGGAAGAAGAAGACTCCTGCATACTTCGTTGAACACTTGTTTCTGGTTGTTCGGGGTTGTTGTAAACGCGGTTGTGATTCTTGGAACAAGTACTCTGGATTGATGGGAGGAGGATGAGGGATGTCAGAATTGAAATTCGTTTTTCAATTCTCTGTGTATTTTGAGCTTGCGCTGTGCGTATCTTCTCTCCGGTTTTGTGTGGATTTGCCTCCTTCGAGCCTACTCTGCAATTGCATGTGTGTATGGGAACGTGTGAATTCGTTGTGGACTGAAGTTCAATCGGGCACATAACATTTGTCTGTCTCCCACAATTTAATTTAATTACGTCCGATTTTGCTTAATTGTCGTCGTCTTCTCTGTATGTCCATTACTAATTTTTTAGTCTTCCGAACTCCTCTCTCTCCCACCACGAGTTGTGGTCAATACCGTAGGTTGTTTAGGATCGTTTGGTGAAAAATTAACTGCAAAGTGGTCCTGAGGCTGATTTTCCTCCTGGTGTTATTCACTAGCTGTTATGGACAGATCCCAGATGAAAATTGCAAAATCTGTCGCTGAAGTTGCTTTTTCAGTGTTCTTTTGCCAACCAATTGCTCCGATCCTAAGCCCTCTGTTCCTTGCATTGGCTATTGATGTACAGCTTGGATTGTCTTTTTGGCCTGTCTTTGGCTTGGGGTGCAGAATTAACTGCCCGGAGGCTGCAATGAGGAGCCTAAAGCTCGCCCGCGATCATGCAGCGAGTGATCAAGAGAGGTTGGTGTATGAGGGGTGGATACTGTATGACACGGGCAACCGTGCAGCAGCACTTCGGAAGGCGAAGGAGTCCATTGCTATCCAAGGATCGTTTGAAGCGTACTTCTTGCAAGCTTATGCCCTTGCCGATTCGAGCCTTGATGCATCACAGTCAGATGTGGTGATTGAGCTCTTGGAGTGGGCCTTGAAGTGCCAATCGGATGGGTTGAGAAAAGGCCAGGTGTGTTATCATGAAATCCCGCTTTTGTATGTTTTGTTCAAGTAGCAAGTTGCTGGTAAGGCGTTGGGTCTGTACTCTTCACAGTGTGGGTGGGTTTTGGATGGATCTGGTGTTGATTTTAGGTGATCCCAACCACACACTGGGTTGAGTGGACCATGCTATTACTTCCAGACATATCGCCACTCATGGGAGTGAGTGCTAATCTGATATCTACTGTGCAGGTGGGCATTAAACCACCAGTACATGGCCCCAGGCAACTGGAGAACCTGTTTTGAGCCTCTCCAAAAATTTTGGAGGCTGAGCGCCGTAGATAAAATGAATCGGTGGTGGGGGGCCTCCGAAAGGGGCCTGCGGCCGATAGCTGGCATGTGCTGGTGCTTTGAGCGGGCTGATATGTGGGCACTCCTTGCTCAACTATGCACATATAGATGCAATGACTTGCTGTTTTCTGGTTGCCTGTAGCCTCTCTCTGTTGAGGCTGTACTATAGGTAGGATAGATTCATAATGTTGTTTGGCGGAGGGCTAACCGAGAGACCTACCTGTGAGGGAAATTCGAGAGGGACATATCTGCAAATTCAGGAAAATGCAGGCCCTGTACTAACAGAATTCCCTACCGCTACCCTAACTGCGAATGGCAGGCCTGGGCTGCCACTAGGACAGACAGGCCCTAAGGGCCTATTCTGATAGACAGTCCTATAGCCTATAGCCGGGTCTGGTAGAGGCTGGAAGGCCGAAACAGAAACGATACCGGTCGGTCAGTCAGTCCGGTCTAGGTCGAGTCTAGACTAGGTTAGGTTATAGATAGAATGGGCACATCGGTTCAGGGCTTTTGGCAGTTGGTACCGAGTACATCGCTGCTGCGCTATGCGTGAACCGGAAGTGGTGACGGCTCAGTGTGGAAGGAGACAGGCATAGCCCGACCTTCGGAGCGTCGGCCATAGCTGGGACCTGCGCTGTACTCTGCCAGCACGCAGGGGCTGACTGAGGTATGGGCTATCAAGGTCTGCTGGAGGCGAGAGAAGTTGGTGCCCTGCTGGACCCTCCTCCGGAGTGGGGTTCCAAGGTGGTGGCGCTGCAACCATAGCTGCAGCTTCGTCCTCAGAGGTCATCTTGTCAGGGTTTGGTGGCGCTGCTGCAGACTTCCACCCGGGAGTCTTCCGACACTTCGTCATCATCAGATATTGTGGGGCTGGTCTTCTTCTTCATCCTCTGAGTGGCGCTTGGCCTCAGAGGCCTGTTTCAGGGTGGCGCTTCCCTGTGGAGGCTGTATCTGGGTGGCGCTTGATGTTTCAGGGACTCAGGGGTGTTACGGGTGCTAATCGGGGTTGGGGAGTGAAGCACTGCTCATTTCTGAGCAGCGCACAGTACTGAAGTTATCCTGACAATTCGAGACTCTGAGTTTAATAAACAGTGTGTAACTGGGTTTGGACTATCATCGTTTCATTGTGTCCTGGATGTGATCTGCTCGACTTTTCTTTATGAGTGGTTGTGAGGATTGAGTGGAGTGAATTGCACTTTCAGTGTACCTTGTCATATCGCATGGTCAAGTCTTCCGTTGTGTATACCCCTCCCTGTGCGGTGTGATACTCCTATCCTCTCCCCTACCTTCTGTGTATGTATGGGCATACTTGGAAGTCTATGTGAGTGAGTGTTGGTCTTCAGACTGCAAACAACCAGAATCATAACAGTTGGTATCGGAGCAATTGGATCCAGACTCTGGAGCGCTTGATGAGTTGGAGCACCCATCATCATCTAGCGAGATACTGGAGTTGAGTCTCATGACGATTCATCATCTTCAAGGTTGTTGTTAGTAAGGGTGGTGGCTGTGAGTGTGTGGCGAGAAGAATTGGACAGAGGGTGACTCACTCTTGATTAGGGTTGTGCAGGAGTGGTTGGCGGTTGGTGCTCAGAGGCCTGAGAGGCTCTGGGAGGCTATTTTTAGCCTAGCGATCCACTGGCGATTGGCAAGGAAGTGATCCTAGGAGTTTGCGATTTTGGAATAGGGTCAGGATCCCCAATTTCCAAGCAGCGCAGTACAGGGTGATGTGGGGCTGCACTGACTTTGTCAATTATTGGCACTTGGGAGTCCGAATTCTTTGAATATGTCATGTGGGGGTGAAGAGCCTCAGGGTTATCTACTGGATCACCAAGTTTCAGGCAATTTGGTACGTGGGAACACTGGATATTGTCAGGAGATGAAACTGGCGAGATGGGGTTGACCAGTCAGCCATAGCCAGGGTTTCATGCATCTTCTTCAGAGTTGACCCTGAAGTAAGTGTTCTCCTTACTCCATCCTGTGTGGCGATTCTGGGACTATTTTTAGAATAGCGAAATTTGGTCTGTCTGTCAGTGTCCAGTTGAAAATCGAAATTCAGACTGTGGGACAGCCATATCCAACTTTCCCTACCTATCTTCTTTGACTTCTACTAACCCTGTCTGACCTTCTTTCTGACTCATATTTCATCTGTGACTGCTTCACAGTATTGCGATTTATACGATGTAGTGAATTGGTGAATTCAGGGTCCTGTTTTAGTAATAATGCAAATTTGAATTCTGCGCTGACATAGCTAAAGCTTGGCTAGACTAGGGTCAGTCATAACTATGATTTTGTTCGTCAGAATTCAATTATGTTAGTCCCTGGTTAATCGCAATTGAATACTCGGTCTGTGTTTGAAATCGCACATCCAGATTTGATGTTCTGAGTTAGTTATAGTGAAAACTGTAAGTCACCATACCCAGGGTATGGCATACAGGGTCATACAGTGGTGAAGTCTGTAGGGTAGGTCTAAAAATAGGGTTACCTGTAAATCGCTACATCTTGGTCATCAGTGGACACCTATCAAACCCCAATTAGTCACTCTGTCTAATTACTCATTAACACTAATTAGTCCAAGACTGCATCCTGTCAATTATTAAAGCAGGATTTGCAATTACTGCATGCAATTGTTGTGTCAGGGCAGGGATGGGAAAATCGTGAAATTGATTTTTGCTGAGTGTACTCTAAAGTGACCCTGACGGTCAAGCGGTCTGCTGAGACTGAGCAGTCACTTGCTCAGAATAACCAACCTTCTCTCTCCAGGCAGGTGACAGTAATTGAGCGAGTATTGAAGGGAAACCTCAATTCCTGTTACCTCCCGTTTTGCCTCTGGTTAATTGTTTATTTTATTTTATGTATCTGCATTGTGGGTGCCCAAAATGACCGATTCTGAGAAGGGCGAAGTGTCTCAGAAGGCTGAGACTTCTGAGGTGAAGCCTCAGATATCGCCCAAGCCGCCTGTTCTGCTTGACCCTAAAGAGGCTGAACTGCGGGCCCAAGAGGAGGTACTCCGCCAGCAGGCCAAGGCAGTTGAGTCTCTAAAGGCTGAGTTGAAGAGGAAGGAGGCGTCTGCAAGAAAAGAAACGAGAAGGCAGGAACTGACAGCAGATGTAGAGAAGGTGAGAACGAGTGGCAGCTCCAGTCAGTACAATAAGGACATAGCTGAATTCGTCCTTATGCAGGATGAAATTCATCAGTCCTATTTTACTAACTGGGACGCCAGGATCACCAGTCTGGAGGACAACATGGCTGGGCGTACTCAGCAGCTGAAGGATATTTCCTCCAAATTGGACCGTGTCTTCGTCCATCTGCACATCCCACCTGCTCAGACAGCCCCTCCCTCTCCTGGGCCTTCTCAAGCAGGCTTTCAGCAAATCCCACAATCCAGACCCTCATCTCCATCCTCTACCCCCAAATCAATAGCAGCTTCATAGCCCTCAACACCACTTGACTTCCAGCGGCCCAAGCTGACACCTCCACCCATGTTCTCAGGTGAGGACCCAAAGGTGGATGTTAAAGATTGGGTCACTGCCCAAAGAACCTACCTGATTGGGTTCAAATGTGATGAAGACGTCAAGGTGTCTGCCATCCTTGCTCGTTTGGAGCGGACTTCACTGAAATGGTGCATGTCCACCTCCAACAAGCAAGGAATGGAGATGTCCGATTGGGCACAGAGGTTGCGGGTGGCTGGTTTTCTGCAGGCCCTGCATGATAGGTTTGCAGAAAAGGAGCAGGCCAGGAAAGCAGCAGACAAAATTCTGCGCCTGGGCCAAAAGAAATTTGATGGCTCCTTGTCCAAACGTTATTCCACCTTTGAGAGTTTCGACTCCAGGGTTAAAGATGAGTGAGCAGGATGTGCTCATTCATTTTTTGCGTGCAGCGCCTGAGCAATACCAGCTGGCTTTATTCTCTCAGGGCCACAAGGACGGGCGGTCCTTTGGCAGAGCAGCCCTGGACTTGGAGTCCAAGCTCCATGTTCAGGAAGCACCTTTTGGAGGAAGGAAGGGACCCTCCTCCAAAGGGTGAAGGAGGAGGAAGGGTGCCCTGTTTGCTGCTGCAGCTGCAGGATCAGATAGTGACGCAACATCCCAGGGTGGGAGCCCTTGACCTGGGACTGCTTCATCATCTGCTGTAGATTCTGTTGTTCTTGCCCTGGCTGATGCTTTGATGGGCCTGACAAAGGGCAAGGCCCCATCCGAGAAAGCATCAACCAGCAAACAGGGGAAAGGAAAGGGACGTGCCTCTTCCCCTGGTGCCCAGAGAGTACCTTTGCCACGTGACGTCCGATGGCCAGCTGATCTTCTTGATCCTTTCACCTTCCCCTGGCATGCACTCGGGATCCAGGAGGGGGTATGGAGGAAGAGAAAGGACAAGGGGGTCTGCCTGAGATGCGAGGGGGACCATTTCTTGAAGGACTGTCCCAACATGCCTCGTAGGTCAGGCAACTCTAGTTCAAAAAACTAGAGCAGAGAGAGGTGGAAGCAGCAGCTCCTTCCACCAGTGCTGATTCACTTTCTGATGGGGGTGAATCTTCACATTCTCTCGCTGGTTTTCTTCTATTTCTGGAGTTACACCTTCAAGGTCTTTCACTTTTGAAGACTCTGAGTTGGGTGAGACGTGGGAGGAGGACGATGCTCAGTGCCTTGCTGATCTTTTCCGGTCCTTGTCCTTACAGGAAAAGAAGAAAAAACATTGGTCTGAACTCATCCTACTTCGAACCTTTATCCTGGGAGCCACGATCAAAGGGCTCTTGGACTGTGGGGCTACTCGCAACTTCATTTCTCCCAAGGCAGTTAGCAAGTTGCACTTGGATCAGAGGTTGGTGAAATTGCGACAACCTATAGAGGTGCGCATTGGAGACTCTTCCACAGTCAGGATCACGACTGTTGTCAAGGGCCTACCTGTGTCCTTTGACAAGCAAGGAGAAATCAGGCACCGCATGAATTTCTATGTGTTTCATAATGTTCCCTTTAACCTTGTGTTCTCTATGCAGTGCCTTGGTGCCACCAACCCTAGGATCGACTGGTGGATTCCTAGGGTTGAGCTACCTGACCGGCATGGGGTATATCGCCCTTGCATGCTCGCTTACGAGTACCATCTGACCAATAACTGTTATTGCATGAGTGCTCGCAGATTTCTGCGATTTTCACGCCAGATTTATCACGCCCGTCTGCTCGTGGCCTATGTCAAACGGACTGACGTGGAGACTGCTCCCTGTCCCTCTCTGATTCAGCAGGTTGTAAACAGTTTCTCAAATTTTATGGAGGAGCCTACTGGACTGGTCCATAGGCAGACTAAACATAAGATTGAGATCCTGCTTGGTTCGGTCCCTCCCAAGGGCCGAGTCTATAGGATGTCACCTGTTGAACTTGAAGAGTCCACGAAACCGTTAGAGACCTTGACCAACAAGGGTTGGATCAGGCCCAGCTCATATGAGTTTGGGGCACCTGTCCTCAAAGGGGAATGGTGAGTTCAGGATGTGCATGGACTACCGTGGTGTCAACAAAATCACGAGGAAGTCTACAGAGCCCCTTCCTCGCATTGATGATCTGTTGGACATGGTGCAGGGCTATACCATTTTTAGCAAGATCGACCTCAAATTTGGCTATCACCAAATTGAGATGACTGAAGGCGATGTCCACAAGACAACCTTCGAAACCAGGTATGGCACATATGAGTAGGTGGTCATGCCCTTCGGTCTTTGCAATACCTCAGGTACCTTCCAAACAGAGATGCCTCGCATACTCAGGCCTTACCTGGACAAGTTCGATGTTGTCTACCTAGATGATATCTTGGTATTCAGTCGTTCTGTCCAGGAGCATGCGCAGCATCTGGCTCTGGTCCTCCAGGCCTTACGTGATAACCAGTACAAGATCAACAGAGAGAAGTCCTCTTTTGGGGTTCCCTCTGTAGTCTATCCGGGTCACGTCATTTCTGGAGAGGAGTTGGGCTTCTGAAGCAACGAAAGTTGCTGCAGTTCAGGACTGGTCGTGACCGGCTAACATTCGTGATGTTCGGTCATTCTTGGGACTTGCATCCTATTACCGGAAGTTCATCCAGAACTTCTCGTCTATTGCATCTCTCTTGACTGATCTCACAAAGAAAGACACTTCCTTTCGTTGGACATCAGAATGCCAGGAGGCACTTGCACGTCTCAAGGAGGCCTTGATTCATGCCCCTGTTTTGAAGCTACCTGACCCTACCCTACCTTTTGTGCTTACTACTGATGCTAGTCAATATGGTGTAGGGGCGGTACTTCAACATGATGATGGGAATGGTCTGCAGCCTATCGAGTATATGAGCAAGAAGATCAAAACAAAGAAGCTGCAGGACTCTACCTATGAGAAAGAACTTTATGCTCTTGTGTCAGCGCTCAAGCATTGGAAGCATTTCCTCCTGGGCAGGCACTTCAAGATCTTCTCAGATCACTCCACCCTGCAGTGGATGAAGTCCCAGGGAGAACTGAATGACAAGCTTGCTCGCTACATCCAGTTCATTGACGTGTTTGACTTTGAACTGAGACACAAGAAGGGCTGCTACAATCGAGTCACAAATGCCCTTTCCCGTAGGCCTGACGCGCTTTTCCTGATTTCCTTTACCCACTCATTTGGAGAGAGGACTCGTCACACGATTGCCCGATTGCTGCCCCAGGATGAGATTTTTGGGCCTATTGTGAGGAATCTTCAGGATGATCCTGCCTCTGAACCATGATGTACTCTGGTTTCAGATCTGTTGTACACCTGCAGCAGATGTGAGGAACGCTTGTGCATTCCCCAGGACCGCAAGCCGAGGACACTTCTGATGTCAGAGTGTCATGATGCTCGTGGTCACTTGTGCAGCCCTGTCGCAGCGCTTCTTCTGGAAGGAGATGAGGAGTGGCATGCTGCATTATGTAGAAACCTGTGAGTTATGCCAAAGGAACAAGGTTGTACGTCGACCTCCCCTTGGCCTACTCAAACCACTACTTATCCCAGATGCACCTACATAGTCAGTGTCGATTGATTTTACTGACTTGGGTAGGACCACGCCCCGTGGTATGCGTCGGGTTATGGTATGTGTGGACCGGTGTCGGGCGGCTCCAGCCTTACGCCGCCCTTTACTTCCTTGAGGATAACACTTGATGGGGACTAAAGTCGGTCAATTTGCCTGGCAGGATCGCAGCCGACACCAAAGGATATAGTATCAGATCCACGTGACAAGAATCCAGGCCAAAGCGTTAAGGAGCAGCGGATCCCTGAGTTCTAGGTAAGCGCCCTCCTTACGCGCACTATTGAGACTTATCATTGTCAAGGCACGAAGGGGCGGCTGCTACAAAGGGAGATCGAGGGCTACAAAAGACCGACATGAACAAGGAGACCACGGTTACTTTGAGTGTCGGGGCCATGGGCCAGACAAAAGGGGCTTTTGGGTCTTTAAGGTGGGCCCTCAAAACTAATTGGCGATCGGCGCCGAGGCTCATCATGGAGGTAGAACCGAGACGGGATTGCTGCTCGGGCATGCTTGGGGCCTGGGCACGCGGCCCTGAGAAAAAGCCTAAGGGGAGCTACGGGCCTAAAGCGGGGAAAAAGGGTCACTGAATTATTAAATCCGGAGTCCGGCTTGCGAAATTTCATAAGGTCGGTACCCTTTGCGTGGGGACCACGTGAGCACAGACCCGGACCTAGGCTCGGCAGGAGGCTCGGTACCAGGGCACTACAAAAGGTCGGGTACCCGACAAAAAGGCCCCATTCACTAGAAAACCCCTCGGGGGCCCAAACAAGCCCGGGCGCAGGCCAAGTACCAAGGCGCTGCAACTTGTCGGCAACCCAAGAGCACACGAAGGCGCTGGGGCACATCGAGAAGAGAGCCCAGCAAAGGATAAAAGCCCAACCGGGCTCAAGGTCGGGGCCTTTTGGCGGATGCGCATATACAAGCGCACAGATACTTCTCGCATGCACGGGAGGAAAGGGCGAACTAAGGAGGAGGCGCACTTCAACACACACGGAGAGAGAGCGATAGGGAAACGCACGGGAGAGGTAAGCGACGGACGCACACTAAGGGAAGCCCATGCACCACCAGGTGCACGCGGGAGCACACGTGCGCAACCCACGCACTACCAGATGCACGTGCGCACACACAGGCGCAGCCCACACATCACCACGCATCACCACACCCCGCGTGCACCAAAGGGCGCAAGGGCGCACGCACAGGCGTACATACGCGCACTCACCCGCGCGCCACAAGGCGCAAGGACACGCACAACCACACACGCCCCGCACACCCTCGCGCCAAAGGGGCGCAACGCCGCATGCACGGGTGCGCAGCTCCGCGCTGCCCCCGCGCACGAACGTGAACACCGCTTGCAGGGGCGCGCTGCTCCTCGTTGCCCCTGCGCACGAATGTGGGCGCCGCGCGCACGGGCGAGCAGCTCCGCGCTGCCCCCGCGCACGAACGTGGGCGTCGCTCGCACGGGCGAGCAGCTCCACGCTGCTCCCGCGCACGAACGTGAACGTCGCGCGTACGGGTGCGCAGCTCCACGCTGCCCCTGCGCACGTACGTGAACGTCGAGCGCACGGAGGCGCAGCTCCACGCTGCCCCTGCACACAACCAAGGACACCGCACGCACGGGCGCACGGGCGCAGCGCAGCCCTCGCGTGGGTGTTGGAGCGCCTCGCGCACTGGCGCGCAGCTCCGTGAAGCCCCGCGCGCACGAACAGAGGCCTCGCACACGAGTGAGCAGCTCCGCGCAGCCCCACGCGCACGAGCAGAGGCCACGCACACACGCGCGCAGCTTCGTGTAGCCCCGCGCGCGCATAGAAATCGCGCGGACGGACACGCGATACAACGCAGTCTCTGCGCGTGTGTGGAGGCACAAGCGCTGCGTCGCACTTCCCCCTCGGGGTGCACGCTAGGAGCGCACGGTCGCACACCAAGGGTGCAGCCCAGAGGCGCATGGGTGCACACCGAGGGGACACGAGTGCAGCCCAAGGGCGCACGGGCGCAAACCAAGGGCGCACCAGGGGTGCACACCAAGGTCGCACACCATGGGTACGCCAGGGCCGCGTACAAGGGTGCACGTCGAAAGGGCACGGCGGGGGCGTGCCCCGTCTAGAACGCGTTACACAGGCGCCGTGATGATTGGGCCGTTTGAGCAGGCGCGTTGAGATTCGATACGGGGGAGCGGATACATTGAGAGCAGGCGAGTTGGGCGAAAACACGGGGGAGTTGAAACATCTGAAGAGGTATACATTATGAACCGGGCCTTTTTGAAGAGGTACATTCTGAACCGGGCTTTTCTAAAGAGGTACATTGTGAACCGGGCTTCTGAAAGGAGCGATCTAGTTAAGGCTTTGTGAGACGCACTTGCTTGTGAGATCGAGACTCAACGCACCGGGGACTTGCAGAGGAGTTCCTGAGAAGTGAGGAGGGCAGTGCAGGAAGGAATGGTCATGGTTGACCTTGAGCTTTGGCCCTAGTGGGTGCGAGAAG
Organism: Chara braunii; assembly: GCA_003427395.1. Lineage (NCBI taxonomy): Eukaryota > Viridiplantae > Streptophyta > Charophyceae > Charales > Characeae > Chara > Chara braunii. The sequence goes on from BFEA01000083.1 coordinate 3,428,813, forward strand.
CTACTTCAGATACGGAAAGTTCGAGCTCGGTTCCTTGGGATCGGCGGGCACGTTACCGACGTTATCTCATTGGGCGGAGAATCCGACCTAGACTGTTAGTAAGATCAGTTGGGACTTTAACTGATTTCCTTGATCTAGGAGAGGGAACTACTATTGGAACTGGGAACAACATAGTGGACCCTATCATTCTAGACTAGATGGGAATGCATATATTATTTCTTCCGAATGCTGGTTCGTGAGTTTCTCGTTGTCGCATCTTCTTTGGATTTCAGTGGTGGTTGTGTGGATCTGCACTAACCAGGTTTTCTTGCAGGTTACCGGAGCCCCGACCAAATCCTCCCGCGGGTGACAAACGCGTCGCGAGGTATAGGGTTTGGACGGCGTGTCGCAGACCCTCTCTACCGGTCGATAGTGGCGTCGTTGTCGGGGAAGGCTGCCTCTCGGGACTTCGGTCGCGCCTGTAACCGCTGAGGTGAGGAGGATTTAGGAGCGGGGGTTTATTACTTGACACTTACGGCATACATTTCTTGGTGTGTGCAGGTGCGACGTACGGGCGAGTGAGCGGACGACAGACGACCCACCTGCGATCGATGTTCCCTGGTGAGACTTGGACTTTTGCATTTCGCGATTTCATCGATTCTTGCATTCTCGTGATTTCATGCATTTTCTTCTTGCATTTTCCTTGTGAACGAGGGAGATTGTTCTGATCTTTCCCTACTCTTTCGTCAGTCTACCCTGATCTGATCTAATTCCAATCGAGTAAATTGTGAGCAGGGGACGAGCTGAAGGGATTGAAGGGGAGGGGAGAAGCGCCCCGGATCTGCAAGGAGCTGGGTGGGACTAGATAGGCTAGTTGATTATGATGGATAGCTGGGGGGTATGAACCACAACAGGTGTCGGGGTGAGACCATGCCTGAGGTGGGCCGAGTAGAGGCATGGGTAGGAGAGTGAGGATGCACGAGTGACACACCGCCCCTTTGTTCGCGTGTGACTTCGGTCCACCCTAGGACACATGAGTTGGCCAATTCGTGTCCAGGTTGCGGCGAAGGTGGTAGGCCAGCGATGATGGTACGCTGATCAATCCTTCTTGACATGAGGGTAGGGAGAGATACGACAGAGGGCGGTTCTGTTGACGTTTTGAGGGGATATAGGAGCGGTGGGGGCCTATCGTGGGGGTCTGTGAGCTCATGAGTCCGAGAGTGGGCACAGGAAAGGAGTGTTGAGAGAACTATTGGCAGTTGATTAGGAATGGTATTTATTGAATCAGATACTCAAATTCATCTTAGACGTGAGGAGGGGCTGTTTGATGTCGTAAGCCTACCGCTGGAAGGGAAAAGCAAGTATAGACCCACAAGAGAGCAAGGGCTGATAGTAAGAGTAGTTTTTTTGTGGGTGAGGATCGAGTGGCGCTCTGTGTGAGAAGGGATAGAGAGAGTGAGCCACTTATCGCGAAGGTGAGCGTTAGAATATATTTATCGTTCGATGAGTGGAGGTTCCTAGTGATACACATTGTGAGGCATTGTCGAGCACTTTTCTGGCTAATATCTCTCAGCCGTAGATACGGATCTCGATTATTCGGGGCATTTTCGGCAGCATCTGATACTATAGCTTGATACTCGGTTCGATACACATACGATTGGGAGCTCCCTAGAGTGACTGTTGTTAGGCCTACAACAGTGCCTAGGTTTCTGACGGAGCTGATCTTCGGGAAGGTCGATAGTCATCAAAGGTTGGTCAGAGCGCTTAGGAAGGTCATCCAGTTTAGGGCCTCGATAGCTGAGCTAGCGTGGCTGGCCACGTATTGTCTGGACAGGGCGGTACCTAATCGTAGGGAATTGAGGTAGATCTTTTTTCGAACTAGGGCTGAACTTCGTCGGGGGGCGATCACAGGGGAAACGGACAGGGCTAGGATTTTAAACGTTGGGCCTGTCGACGACTAGATGTCTCAGTACAGAGAGGAGTACCCTGTTGAACTCCGCCAATTCGAGTAGAGGGAACCCAAATTTATTGGTGAAGATTGGATAGAATTCACCCTGCCAGGACGAGCGGTCAAACGAGTCGGCCAAGGGAGAGTGGATAAAGTGTGGAGGTCGGTCTTGTTAGGGTCCGGGGCCTGGTTACTAATTGCGACTTCAGTCAAATTTGATCGTGACAAGAAGGGAAAGAAAGTAGTGGGGTCGGCCACGCTAACAGTGGACGGTCTCCTATACTACCGTACTTCTGCATTACGAAATATTGTCCTTAGAGCGTTGGAACAAGGTTGGAAAGATCCGAAGCTAGGGATCGTGCCAAGCCTAGACGTCGACACCTGGCCTGACGAGGGAATGGCTCGGGAAATACTTCAGAGCGAGGTAGGGAGATTCTGGGGGGAAGAGCTTCGCTTGGGGGGCGGATTCAGGTCGATAATTGTCTCCTTGAGGCTGGCTGAGCACGGGTTCTTACCCCGGAGGAGGCATTGTGACTTCCGGTTCCCGTTTTTGTGCTAGAAGAATTTTTTGGCGGACTAGAACGTTTGATGCGAATCCACTGGTCCTTCCTCCAATTGGAGTGTTTTTTTGTGGAATAGCGACGCACACCACGTCTATTACGTGTTGTGGAAGGCGGGGCCCAGGTTTGGGGATTCGACTTTGGAATTGGTGGAGGTAATCCATTCGGTCTCGCCCAGGGTACTCGGGAAGTCACCAACGGACGACCAGCCTAGAGAGTTTTGGGTCTTCCTTGACAAAGTTATCAAGGAACCATCTGAGCACATAGCCGGCTTGACCGAGTTGTACAAGACTTGGGTTCCCCTCGATAGCCGACAAGCCATCCTAGGTTTCTTTGAGTTGCGCTCTTACTATCGTAAGGTAGGGGTCTATGAAGACGAAGAGGAAGTATTTTGGGAGGGTGAATGAAACCAAGCTGAGTAGAAAGACGCTAGGAACAATCATGGGAAGTGGGAGGACTCGCACAATTTCGCCAAGAATAAATTAGGGTGATTCAGGAACTCGGGTAAGGCTGAGTTGAGTGTCAAAGAGTCGTGGTTTGACCAGTGACCAGAATGGATTTGAGGACTAGAAATGAGTGAGCTCTTGACAAGTGGACTCTTGGGAAGAAGGGTTAAACTGGGGATTGCCGTCGTCTAGTGATCCAGCCATTAAAGCCCTATTGAAAGACCGGACTCCTTTAACTTTGGGTGGACCTTTTCCGTACGTGATTGAACACTTCACCGCCATTGAAATCGTGACTAAGTTTGTGGAAGCCAACAAGTACGATATAGGGGTTACAATCAGAAGGGGAGAAGATTGACAAGCGCATTGTGGGGGGGTCGGAATTGGGCTGAGACGATAGCATATGCCTATAAGAGAAAGTTGGAAAAAGAAGGGAAGAGGGTTACACTGGGACTAAAGGCGAGAGAATATGGCATTGCCCCTTGCCCGCCTATTCTTGATAGTTACCTCGATGGGAGCAACTGGGAGCCTATGATAAATATGGTACTCAGGGCGAGATGTTGGGGGAGGTAAGTGATGAGTTAGGGGAAGTGGATCTCGAGTGAAGAATTGGAAGTGAGAAGAGAGAAGTTCCTCTTAGGAAACAGGCCACCGAGATCAAAGTTTGAGGATGTTTGTGCGACGCTAAGTTCGTTAGGAAGAAAAGAGTCGATTCCGTACGAAGTTGAGACATACGAGTTTGTTGATTGCGACTGGGAGAAGATACGCCTCTATGTGATGAGCGTGCGGTTCCTCGGGACGGGGATGCACGACATACGGATCTACTTGCCCATAGAAAGAGAAATCGACCTCGTCTATGGTCGATGTTGGGAAAGAGAAAGAGCAGTGGTGGAAGATGAGAGGGATAGATTACTCTCGATAGGTAAGGATGTAGGATAATGACTTTTGACCGACTGCCGAAACCTCCGGTCCCTTATGGGGCCTTGAGAGATGGGAAGCAAGTAGTAGTGGTCGAGTTCGTTTTACGCCACTGTGCCGCTAATGGCTAAGAGGGAGGCTGTAGAACAGGAAGCGGGAACATAATTCGGGAAGGACGAGGGCGAAAACTTGATAGGAGGATGTCCGACGATCTGTACAGACTCCTGAGGGCGTGGACCTGGGAAGATCTGTGTACATTGGGGACCGCGATCTGTAGAAGGGTAAGGTGCCCAAGAATCGGAAGAATTGAAATAAGGAGGGGAGCCGCCTGTCTCAATGAACAAGAAGGCGAACTGTATCTAGACACGGGCCTGTTTGGGGTAGAGGGCCAGCATGAGATTAGGGACGACAGAGGAAAGTTGGTAGGTATCTTGAGGGCTGTAAAAAATTAAATCCAATGAGTGGGGTCCTTCCTTTCCGACCTTGGTTTCCTCGAAGCAGGGGAGCTGGGAGATTGAGTAGAGAGGAAGAAAAGCGACTTTTGGATTCCTTGAACAAGTTAGCCTCGAGAGAAGTTTTCCCTTACGTAATCGCGAGGTACAAGGCTTTGAAGAAGCTCGGGTTGAGGAGCCAATGCCTTTATGTGTCGACCTGTTACTTCATTGATCTGGACGAGTGCGACACGTGGATCTATGTGCCGAATGATGGATATAAGAAAAAATGATGTGGTAGTTGTTGGGAACGGGCAGTTGGGATAGTTTTGGAAGAGAAGAGGAGATTGGAGCAAGACAGCGAGATTCATGTGTGGAGCACGAAAGTAGTGCCTTTTGAAGGGATACCTAAACCCCAGCCTAGCATGGAAGCGCTCCGAAGGAATGGATGGGAGGGGATAATACAATTTGTACGGAAGGTTAAAGGCGACAAGCCTACGGATAGTAGCGTTGTTGAAACAGGAAGTGAGACCGAGAGCGGTGCCGGGAATGATGATTGAAGAGGAGGAAGTGAATAGGGTGTCTTTCGCCGGAAGGATAACGTCGGTTATTCGAATGAGGTCAACAAGATCCCTGGATGAACGAAGTTGTAGGCGTCTAGCCGAAAAGGCAATAGAACAGGAACGGTCGAGGCTGCTGACGTTAGTGGTAGCTGAAAGGCGGATAACTTATGACGTAATGGTATGGTCACAGGGATGGCTGAGGCACGAAGTGGAGAAAGACGAGACCGTCCAGGAAGCACGATCCCCCCTGTAAAAGGGAGTGACGTAAAAATTAACTCGCTCGTGGAGCGGTTTTTGGATCCAATAAACCATAGGGTAAATGAGTTATTGGGATTGTACCAGGAGTGGTGGAACTCCACCGACGAACCAGGACTAGTCGAGCTTGAAAGAAAGGTTGGGAGGCTTGTGGTTATTTAAAAGGAAGAAAAGGAGAGGATATGGAGCTGGAAAAACGATTTCTTGGCTAGAAATATGAAAGAGATTCGTGATGAAATAACCGAGAAGAGAGATGGCTAGCAGCGAGTTAGGGGGGAGAAAGTACCGATTGAGCGCTCGAGCCGAGATAGAAGGATCACTGGTACAAGTTAGGATAGAGGCAGTACATGAGGAGATGTTAGATCAAAACGACGAAGCGGAGTGCTTTAAGAAAGCAGCAATAGAGGCCAGGAAGTGCGCAATCTGGAAAGCGGCGAACAAACTTCTTTTGGTAAGACTTGAGATTCAAACTTACGCCATTCGAAGGAGAGACGAACTTCCGAACGTGGAGGGAGACCATAGCCGCGTCCAAAGAGAAGTTAATAGAAGACGCGAAGGAGTTGGGGGAGTTGGGGGAGTTGGTGGTGGCCGATGGACTTTCCCTGAGAACTCTAGAAGCTAACTCTCGCTACTCTCAAGCAGCCCTGACTACCGCCTTGGTTATTAGAGTTGAAGGGAAGGACGAGGACTTCGAGGTGTTCCAGGAGGTTTTGGAGGGATCGATAGAGAGAATTTCAGCAGCCTTGAGAGGATTGTTAGAAGACTAAGAGAAAAGGATGGACGCCGAGGGAGCTTATCTGACTTCGTTAGGAGCCGACGTAAAGACGCAAGAGTCGAGAACGAATAGTCCAGATAGGAAAATTGGTGTAGAGTCTGTGAGTGATGCTGAGAGACTGAGGAAGGCCTTAAGAGAGATGGAGAATCGGGCCAAAGAGCTCGAAGGGCGTGGCACGAAGGACGAGGGCTGGAGGAAAGAGGTTTTGAATAGGGCCAGAGTGTCGAGATTTACGGATTCCGGCATTCGGGTCCCTTGGAGAGAAGCCCCTAGTGAGCCTTACAGAAGGAACCCTTACTCTATGGCGTACGCGTCGGGCTTCTACGTGTCTCCTTTTATTGGGCCCCCGGTGTACCCTTCCCCGACGTTGACCAGGATCCAAACAATCTTCATGGGAAGGAAAGTCTTTGAGTTCCTGAATGATTGGGAGGTTATTGGAATGAGAGGGGAATGGAGTGATCAAAAGATGATTGCAAATTTCCTTCACCATACGGCACCAAAGATAGGCCGAGAGGTAAGGAACGCCATCCCGGACAATGGTCGTTGGCTGACGTTCAGGGAAAGGGTTACTAGAGTCTTCGCTTGTGATGAAGTCTGGTACTCGGTAGAGGATCTGAAGGAAATGAAAAAGGAGGAAGAGGAAAGTCTGGTAGCATTTGCGAGGAGATACGAAAAGGCCTCGAACCTGGAGAGGTGCGGGATATTCCTAGGGTCTCTACCACGGGAGAAGCGCGAGATGATTGTGCAGGACCTTCCCTCTAAGGGCGTGACGTTTGCCCAAGTCAGAGCCTTGGCCCACGATACAGAGGGGCAAAGTGCAAAGGTGCATATCATGAAAGTTCTCGATAACCTAGGGAAGGGAGTGACTACGGAAGGGGAGGAAGGCTTCAATCCGAAGATAGGAGGCCCAAAGTCGAAGGTAGGGACACCAATACGAGCTCACCTAGGAGAGGGGAACCTACTAGGAGCGATGACGAATGGAGGAAGGGAAGCCGAGGAGATTGGAAAAGGAATGAAGGGGAGTGGGGGACCTCCAAATGGTCCAACACTAAGGATAACAGGTGGAAGCCCAAGGATGAGATAGAAGCGAGGAAACCAGAAAGACGTGAGGAGGAAATGGCAAAGGAGATTAAAGTTTTAAAGGCGGCGATGGGAAAACTGCAAAATAGTAGTAAGAAAAAGAAGGAACCTCTTGTTCGAGCTACTCCGTGGCCGGAGGGCCGAGAAAAGGGAGATCCTAGCCCAAGACGGACCTGGAACGTTAAGGTGTGTATGTACTGTGGAGACGAGGACCTCAGGAAGAGGGACTGCCAGGCAATGCTAGATGCGCTAAAGGAAGGTATCATCGAATTAGATGATAGGAAATATGTGATGTGGGCTGATGAGGGGAAGCTTGTGCCCTTCCTACCTTCGATGAAAATTAACGTGGATATCTGAAGGAGAAGAACGAATGAAGCTAAGGGGAAACAGGCGCAGGCACCGACGAAGACAAAGGTTTCCCGAGCGACTTTCGAAGATGAGTTAGGTGAACCACCGGAGAGTCCAGAGATGAGGATTTCCTCCATTAAGTTTGAGGAAACAAGGAGTGATAGCGAGGCTGACATGTGCACCCAAGGGGTGGGAGAACCAAGTAGCGGGAAGAAAGAGGACCAGGATCAACCGGTGACGGATGAACAAGTGGACTCGCCAAAGTTGCCCCAGTCCCCTAGGAAAAGAGGGGCCAAGAAGTTCCAGCTAAAAAGTTTGTTGGACGAGGTTGATTTGAGGGAGCCATTGAGAAGGGCAACGGATATGCCAATCCCTATCACTCTCAAGGAATTCATAGCTGGCTGCGGGCCGGCAAGAGATGAATTGATAGGGATGATGAAGAAAGCTAAGGTGCCGCTGGCGGAGACAGGGATCTCTGAGAACCCAAAAGTGGAGGTGAAAACCTATGTCTTGATAGTTGAGAAAAGGGAGGAGGAATAACTTAATTGGAGGCAAGGGCGACTACTTTTACGGCCTTGGTAGTGGAAAGTTAAATGCCACCATGAATGGAGTAAGGATGGAGGCTATAGTGGATGACGGGTCCGAGTCTACCGTCTGCGAAGATAAGGTCGCGCGAAAGCTTGGACTAGAGGTGGACAGGAGTGTCGCCATGACTATGGTATCTGCCAATAAGTTGAGGCAGTCGACACTTGGGGTGTGCCATAAGGCCAAGGTTGTGGTAGCATGAGTCGAGGCCACCGTGCCAGTCTTCACGGTGGAGCATTGTTCTTCGGAACTGATCCTTGGAAGGACATGGATGATGCATGTCAATGCCACCACCGAGAACAAGTGAGATGGGAGCCAGACAGTCACCATATACATATATCTATTTTTACTAAATTATTTATAAATATATACAATATATGTATAGTAAAAAGAATATAGGTATAAATATAGGAGGTATAAATATAGGAAATTGATCACACTATTGAGCCCGAAGGCAGCAGGGTTACATTGAAGACCTTAAATGAATTTGACAAACGACACAAAATTTCCCTGCAAAGTAAAGGCCAGCTGATGACGAGGAGTTGCCAAATAGTCCCAGAGGAACTAACCCTAGGGGCCCATAAAATAAAAGAAAAAAGGATCGAGGTTGAAGAATTGGACGGCAAATATGTGGTAGATGGGGCTACTTATCCAAAAGAAAGCGACGACACAGAGTTTGGTGGGTGCATAAGCCCGACTTTTTTGGAGGAATTTCCCCACACGGCGGGGGGGAAAGATATAAAACCGTAGCTCAAAAGGTTAAGTCGACTGCCGTTAGCCGTGATTGGACGGGAGAGAGAGGGATCATTGAGGAAGAAATAACTCGGATGATCAGGGAACGGAAGGCCACAGAAGGGCAGGTAACTCGGATGATCAGGGAACGGAAGGCCACAGAAGGGCAGAGAATAACTGACGAGCGCTTGAAAGGGATGGGCATAGGGGATGGAAACATGACCATGGAAGAGAGAGAGCTGATAATAGAGACACTAAGAGCATGCGACAAGGCGGTGACCTTCTCTGACGCGGAGAGAGGGCGTATAGACCCACGGTATGCAAAACCGGCCAGGATCTATACGGTTCCCCATGTGTCGTGGAATGACGATGGGTGGAAATGTGCTCAGAAGGAAAAGGAGATGATAGTAGACTTCCTGAAGGAGAAAATCAGGACGTTTGTAGCAGAACCGTGTGAGAGTGCCTATGCGAACAGGTGGTTCTTCATACGAAAATCAAATGGGAAGTTGCGATGGATAGAAGACCTGCAGAAAACCAATGAAGTTATGGTTAGGGATGTCGGGTCTATTACGAATGAGGATCTCTTATCCGAAGCGTCGGTCGGACGCTCAATCTACTCCGTCTGCGATCTCTTTTCAGAATACGATGAGATTCTGCTTGACTATATGGACTGACACTTAACTGCGATGCACACGCCATTGGGATTAATCCAGCTGATGGTAGTGTCGATGGGGTGGACCAACGGTGTGGCTGATTTCCAACGAGCAATGGTGGGAGTGTTGGGAGAACTTGTACCAAACCTGATGGAAGTTTTCCTAGATGACTTTTCGATCAAAGGGCCATATGAAAAGGATGAGATTGAGGTGAGGCCTGGAGTGAGGAAGTTCGTTGGGACTTACGCAGAGGACATAAAAAAGGTGCTAGTTAAGCTAGAGGACACGAATCTCACGGTGAGTGGGACCAAAAGTAGATGGGCAATATCTTCTATTAAGATCTTGGGCTATATGTGTGACAAAAATGGCAGGTGGCCGGATCCAGCGAAGCTAGAAAGACTTATGAACTGGCCTACTCCACTTCGACATATAACTGACACACGACAATTTTTAGGAGTGGTCGGGTTCTGGAAGAATTTCATAAAAGGCTATGCTGAGAAGGCGGAGCCATTGAGAAGACTACTTCGCAAAGGGGTAGAATGGAAGTGGTCGGGTGAACAAGAGGATGCGGTAAAGTCGTGGGTGTCCCTTGTTTTGAAGATGAAGAGGGGAGATCGTTTGTGGTATGCACCGATGTAGGGTCGACATCCATCGGCGGAGTATTGGCTCAAAAAGATTATAATGGTAAGCAAGACCTCTTAGATTCGAGAGTAAGACGTTGAACACTACCGAAAGAAACTACTCACAATTTAAGAAAGAGGTTCTCGGAGTGTTGCACTGCTTGAATGTCTTCTGACATTATATTTACGGGCGAAGGTTCACGCTCCGAGTCGATCCCACAGCGGTAGCTGCTGTATTACAAAAATACTTTTTTTTGACAGACCCCACGATTACTAGGTGGCTCATTCACATAAGGATGTTCGATTATGTTGTCAAGCTGATATCCGGGGCTAAGAACTCGGTGGCTGATGGACTGTCGCGGATCACGTTGGAAGAAGGGGACCTAGGATCACCGGGGGGGGTTGACAAGTTCCTGCAGATGGAGATAGGCTCCTTAAAGATGGAACCAAGTGCTAGTTGCGCCTCTATGTTCCTAGAGAACCTCTATACTGGTAAGTACTACCAAATAGGGAAGTATCTCATAGGGGAGATTGAGGTCAATGATGAGCTTAGGAAAGAAGCTCAGCAGTAATGTCTCAGGGCAGGCCACCCCTTTGAGAGACCGCCTAAGAACGATATGCCAATGAGAGTAGTCTGCGACGAGGGCGAATAGAGAGAAATAATAACGGAACTTCACGATGGAATCGTTGGAGGGCATAGAGGGGTGAAATGAACCTTTGAGAAGGTCAGGAATCTTTACTGGTGGGATGGCTTATATAGGGACGTTGAATCCTATTGCCAGACATGCGTGGAGTGTCAGAAAAGAGCCATCGTTAAGTACAAGGAGTCGTTGTTCCCTTCCTATCCCACCGCGATAGGGGCAGAAAGTTCACGTGGACTTAGTCAAAATGCCCAAAGGTGAAGGAGGAATGAACTACATCATGGATGTCAGAGACGACCTTACTGGATTTGTCGAAGCATGGGCTCTGCGACAGAAAACAGGAAGAGTCGTTAGTGAGTGTCTGACAGAATATATCACTCGATATGGGTGTGTCGGGAAGATCGTCATGGACAGGGGGTCGGAGTTCATGGCTAAAGAAGTCCAGGACTTAGTCGAGAGGGCTGGTATCCGAGTGTCACTAACCTCGGCATACCACCCTTAGACTAACGCCCTTGTCGAAAAGGGGCACCAATCCCTAGTGAACGCGCTCGCGAAATGGTGCGGAGGGAAAGAGAAGAAGTGGTCAAGGTACCTTAGATTCGCGGTTTGGGCAGATAACGTTACTGTTCGATCTACCACTGGATACCCACCCTACACTTTATGGTTCGGAAGGCACTGTCCCTTACCAATGGAATTTGATATGGACTCCTGGGCAAAAATTGACGGGGAGGAGATATCGACTAGGGAGCAATTACTTAACGCCAGGATAAGGCAAATAGCTGAGACACTCGAGGATAGCACCCTGCAGGGTATAGAATAATTGAAAGTGCAAAAGGAAAAGGAAAAGGAAAGGTGGGACAAAAACCTCCGAGTTAGGCAGGAGGGAATAGGGACCGAAAATTTGGTCTTACTCTATGATTCTGCTCTGGAGAGGACGTGGATAGGGAAATTGGCAAACAGATGGATGGGGCCATATCGTGTAACAAAAAGATTAGAAGGCGGTGTCGCACCAAATACCCTTACAAGAGTATTTGGCGTGTTTTCTACAAGTCACGCAAGTGCGGCCTCGCCCGTCTGACGGCACGCACGCGAGAGGAAGCTTAGGTCCTCGCTTGGGTAAGCGGCGCGCGCGGGGTATTGACGGCAGGGCGCAACCATGCTTGGCATGGGTATGCGAGGTGTCGCAGGCCAGCGGGACATGTAGCCCCCCGTCCCCTTAGCTTTTGTGTTCCCGCGCTTTTGTTATTTTTATGCATTAATATTTTTATTATTCTTATTATTATCCCTACCTTTATTTTGTGCCTTTGACTCGGTGGTCGGCTCCGAGGCCGACGTCGGGACCAACACGCCTGGCTCCGTTACGGTATTGCCGGGCACGGATGGCCGTCGCGGCAGTCGAGGACCTTGAGTGCGCGCCCTTCGGGTTGGCCCACGGCCCAGAAGAAAAGGCTGAGTGGCGGGGCCAGCCGATGCGGTGCATTATCTGCTCCGTACCATCTGCTGTGAGAGGTTAGGCAGGGCCCATCTGATGCGAGTGTGAGCGTGCCCATTGAGGACACGTAAGGTGGTGAACTATGCCTGAGTTAGGCAGGGCCAGAGAGCACCAGTGGGAGGCTGCCGCAATTTTGGTTGTGCGGCAGGCTGGCCCAACAGCAGGGGCGCATAGAACCCACCCCACCTCGGGCTTCATAATTTTTACCTGAATATTTGCTACTACCACAATAAATCTGCACCGGGCCCGCTTCCACCTAGGCCTACGCTTTAGGCTTGGTGGTAGGCCGCACCCCTCCCACTCGTCGAAGAACCAGCGTCCGACTGGCGCCTTCGCAGATTTAGCCTACATGACCACCAGCCCGCTGCCGGTATCAGTCCGCCCCACTGCGGTATCTGGGATAGCACATCGTTCGGCGCAAAAAGCAGGCGATGGGCCGGCAAGGGAAAAAGAGGAACGGTGATATGTACCTCGTCCGGTCTAATGTGCAAGATGCATGCGCGGTAGGGAGCAAAGACAGGCAGCGCAGAGCTAAGGGAGCAAAGACAGGCAGCGCAGAGCTAAGGGAGCAAAGACAGGCAGCGCAGAGCTAAGGGAGCAAAGCAGGGTAGCGCAGGGCCAGCGCTAAGGCAACAGGCAGGAGTGGGGAAAAGCGGAGTGCCACTGAGCAAGGTAGGGTAAGAGAGAGGTAACGGGAGAGCTGAGGCAGCGGAGTAGACAGGCGCTGAGGCTGTGAAACGAAACAGTGAAGAAGACAGGGCTCAGCGGTGAAAGGGAGGAAGGTGGAATGCACCTGGCTGAGGTCTGTGCCGAGGTGCATTTGAAGAGGAGAAATGGTAGAAACAACGAGCAGGGCACAGCCAGAGAGAAGTAGCTCTCTCGATCCTTAGTGGAATCGAGAGAGGTAAGATACTATCCCGGGGTTTTGACCGCGGGCGAATCTGTTTGTGATGTCAGTTTGGGTAGAAAGTGAGAGGGTTGAGAGTTAGTAGAGAAAAGAGATGCGCGGAGATGGCGAAAGTGAAGGAGAAGGAAGTTGGGAAAACAAATAACTCGCTCGTTTCTCTATGAAATCGAGCGAGGGAGGAACCAAAATCGGGGTTTGGGAGGGCTGCGAGTTAGGATATGAATTTAGTTTTTGAGTTAGATTAGTAGATAGAGGGGTAGAAGAGAAATGGGCTGCGTCGAGCTATGGAGGAAAGGCAAATGAAGGGAGAGGGAGGAGACATACCGAGGTCGACTGTGAATGGAATCAAGGAAACAGAAAGGTCACTTCGATGTTTTGAGGCCGGGCGAATCTACTAGTAAGGTTAGTTTTGGCAATCGATTAGTAGAATAGGAAGTTAGTAGAAAGGGGGTGCGTGGAGATATGGCGGGAGCTGTTTATGGCGGGGCTGTGGAACAGAGATTTCACTCGTTCCTTGAGGGAATAACGAAGATACTAAATGGGGGTTTTGGAGCCTTGCGGGGAAAATGAGTGTGGAAGATTATTGGTTTGGGCAGTGGACTGGGCAGCATGGCCATCGGCAACTGCGTGCGGATGACAGCATCGAAGTATGGATGCACCTACCCGCCTTCTAGCGGAAGATTCATTCGATTTTGCTCATCCTACCCTTGGCAGCAGTATGAGGCTGACTGCACCAAGCAAAGAGAAGGGAGGGAGTAAGTCAGGGTTGAAGACTTACCTGCGAGCAAGGAAGTGGCCTCATTCCTTGTCGATCCTGCGGTGCCATGGCCATCTCAATTGCAGACGCACCACACTGGCCAGAGTGTTGTGCACCGTACTAGGCAAAGCGACTGTGGATGGGCTGCAGAGCATGAGGAGTCACTTACCGACCGATGCACTGCTCCTCCTACCACATGAGGCAATGCGGGTCGGGCTGAAAGGTTGTTTGCTGATCGGTATGCTAGCCGACTTTTGAGTGAAGTGGAGCAAGGGATAAAACTACGGGCCTGAAGACTTACCTGTCGGTCGTATGCATCGCCATCTGATCACCGACATTAGAGAGAGAGAGTCTTCTTCTTCCTCCTCTCAGTCCACCATCCCTTCCTCACCCTCTCGCCCCCTGATTTCTCAGAGAGAGAGAGAGAGAGAAAGAGATGGGCGACACTGGGATTCGACGAAAATGGGGCTCAGACTCAACATCAGGATTCAGATCTGGGGCGGGTGGTATTTGGGACTGTATCGAAGAATTGATGTTGGTGACATTTCCATCTCCTCCCTCCCCTTCATCTCATCCCCCTCTTCTTCGTCCGCGCATGATCGGGGGACTGGCGCATTCCTTCTGTGTGAGCGTTAAGCCTTCCGTCGTGCTACCCTGTACCTGACAAGAAAGGTCGGTCCTTGGTCTAGTCTGCACCTTTACGGTATGCAACAATGTCGCTCATACTGGCCGCTTCAGCAGGCTGCAACTGCTGATGGTTGCTGACCATCGCTGCGGATTTAATTGCTAGCTGTCGGGAATTGCCGCAGAAGGCTCTTTTGTCTGTCGGTGTTACCGTAGTTGCTGCCGCGCTCCATGGTACCTCGCGGGTGTGCATGGTTGCTCTGCATCTCTATTTCTATAAGGCTTGTTGCATCCCCCATGAGGGGCGGATCCTATTTGAACGCTGCACGCTCTGGTAGAACAGCGGCCTGCTGATTAGTAGGTGGGGCGCCGCAACTTGGGGCAGTAGTCAGACTCTACAAGAAGGGGGGGGGGGCGCATGTGTGATAGCCCAGGCAGAGTTAGACTGCAGTAGCATCTGCCTGTGTTTTGGGCTCATACTCATGATGTGTGATTCGGGGAGCAGAGGGGAATAGTCCTGGCCTGTGGGTGGTAGAAACTGACAGCTTGCTGGATTTAATTGGATGAGAGCGGGTGATGGGCTGTTTTGCTCCGTGTTGGATGTGTGGGCGACCTCGTTTTGCGCCCTGCTGCTGTCCTGCTGCCTGTGACCCGCTGGTCCGAGTTCTTCCAAAGACGGCCCCTCGAAGTGGTCGGGCACAGGCAAGGTTTGGGAAGGGCAGGCCAGCGCTGGTGATTCGCTGATGCGCGAGGGCAGACTGCTGTTGACGCTGAATCAAAAGTTGCGGTATTGCTTACTGCCCTTTTTATTGTGACCTCCGCGGGTCGCCTCGGCTGCTGTGCTGCCGCGGTGGTTGCTGAGTTTATTGCGGACGATTGCACTACTTTGAGTATAACCGCTTAGAGTTGTGTGACTGCAGGCTCACCACGGGACGCGATGATGTACCGTTGGAAGGGAGTGTTCGAATTGCGAAGGAGGTTGGTGCGAGAGTTTGGAAAGGCGGCTTAGACTTGGGAAGAAGGGTTAATGCGACGAAAGAGGGGTTCGTCAGGAGGGGCTACTTCAGCGGTTTGACTTCGTTGACCGGGCTGTCACTTGGCCACCATTGCGGGGCCCTCAGGAGCGTCAAGGTTCCAAGGCCCTCTCCTGCGAGTCTAAGCGCACCTCTCTTGGATCTGAGAGACTAAAATTTTCTCTTTCTGTCCTTCTAACTCCCAGTCTAGTCATTGGTTACGAGAGGAAGGCGGCAGGCGGGATTGCAACCCGTAGGACCGCAGCAAGACTCTGTGGGGAGTCTGCCCACCGATTGCGGGAGCTTTGTCGGAGCCTAGGCGAGGTTCTGGAGGCAGGGAACTATCAGGTATATCATTCTTTATTTGTATGACCCACTATACCCATGTCTGCATATCCCCCTGTAGTTTGACTTACGTATGCTTAAGATTGTCCCTATGATTCTTGCTTTCTGTTTAGGACATAATCAGATTGAATGGAAGGAATGTATGAGAGTGAAGCTTAAGTTTCTCTTGATTCTGCTGAAAGCAGACTAAGGGATGAACTGGGGGAAGGTGAGAGGAAGGCAGACTGCATGAGTTTGATTGGGTCAACCAAGGACTGGGCATTGTTTCTGAGTTGAATGACCCAGGGCTGTGTTTATTTGGCCGTTTTCTGAAGGGCCAGGCATTGTTTCTAAGTTGAATGGTCTGGTTGCCATGTTTATTTTCTGAGGGTTTGCCTGATGTGAAGGGGTTTTCTTGTTTTATTCTGAGGGAGGATTCTTGGTCTAAGGCTGAGCATTGTTTCTAAGTTGAATGGCTTCTTAGCCTGAAAACCACGCACATAAGTATAACCTGAGTATAAAATGAAGTATTCTTCTTATATTTGCATGTGAACTGACAGTTGGGCATTGTTTCCAAGCCGAATGGTCCAGCGCTAAGCCATATCACTAAGAAGAGAAGGGAGAGTACAAAGTATAATTGGAAATAATATGGGCAAGCTGAACATTGTTTCCAAGCCGAATGGTTCAGTCCTCTGCCCATATTTTCATTTCTTTTGAGAACAAAGTCAGAAAGTTAGTAAATTTTGGATATTAAACAGTTCAGGGCAACTGGAATTGTCTAGTCACATGCCCAAGGAAGAGAGAAGTAGTTGTGCAAGCTGTTTGTGTATATCTTAAGGCACACTGGGCATTGTTTCCAAGCCGAATGGTCTAGCGTTATGCCATATGTAAGTTGGGTATAAGGGTTGAATTACCTGAAGGCTCATGAACTATTTTATATAAATGGACTTGGGATGGTGAGAGTACTTACCTTTGTGGTTTGGCCTGCATGTGACTGAGTGCGACCACTACTTAGTTTGAGTTTCAGTTTGATAGGTAGTTGCTTTAGTTGCTCGCCACGTGCTAGAGCCATAGGAGTTAGTTTCAATTTTTGTATTTTCTGGGCTAAGTTTATTTTTACTTACATCGATTTCTGCATTTTCTGGGATCATTTATTATTCTTGGTCTTGTATAAATCTTGGAATAACGCTTTCTCTACGGGAAGCGCTGCCGAAATTTCTACAAAACCAAGGAGTTAGTCAGATTTTGTCTTTTCAAAGTTCAGTTCGTCTGACTTTTATATATGACTTAGTAAAAATCTGGAGAGTCTTCTTTTCTAAAGGGAGTGCTGTCCATATTTTTGCTAATTCAGGGAGTTAGATAAAATTGGACCTTGAGAAGTCGAAATCATTTTAGATTCTGAACTTGGCTTTGTATAAATTTTGGCAAGTTACTTTCTCTACGGGAAGTGTTGTCGAAATTTCTGCAAATTCAGGGAGTTAGACAAAATTTGACTTTGGAAGGTTAAAAATTATTTATGTTTTCATATTTAGGCTGATATACATTCTGGAAAGGCACTATTCCTACGGGAAGCGTTGCCGAAATTTTCTTAGTTTAGAGGAGATAGATTATATTTTGACAGGTGGCGACTCTGGCAATCCACTTTGTATGGGGGAGATTTTGCCATATGGTCTACCTTTCGTTGGGCACTGGCTTAGAGATAGACTTAGGCTTGATTATCAGGAGGATTTCTGTAAGAACAGGGTATGGAGATTATCCCTTGTGTGCTTATAAGTTTAACTTGGACATTGACCTGTCTTATGATACAGGCCTTCTTTGGACATTCGATTTAGGATTTTGACTAGTTCCAGCTTGATCTTATGAGGATCATCTTCTGTTATCACTGATAACAGGTCGGTTGGTTGATCGCCAATTTGTCGGCTCACGACACAAGTTTGCTTACACCTGTACCTCAACTTGATTGCCTTAGCTCGGATATTGGGTATGTTTCTTTGAGGGTTTTGACCGAACTTCTTTTAATGGTCATTATAAAGAACTTATGAGATTTATGGAAAGATTGAACTATGACTGGTGCTTGAGTGTGTGAGGCATGGTGTGAGTTACAGGGAACAGTAAAGTTGACCACATTGGTGTATGGCAATGTGGCTATCGTGTGTGCCTGTGTTTTATGCAGGTTAGTATTTTGGAGCTTGGTATATGGGCCATACCTTGGAGGCAGTGAGAATGACAACCATGTGTCGCACAATCTGCACACCTTTTGGGTTTATGTTTCCCCCTTTTTGTGGTTTATCTCGAGTCCTAATTTGATATTATGAGGGTTGGGATGTTTTGTTTCTTGATTGATTTTGCTTGTTAATTCTTATAGTTGGACATTGTAGTCCGTGGCAGCCGTCAAAGTCAAACCCCTTGACTTCTTTCCAGACCCTGGATGATAGAGCTGGTCTCCAGGGCAATAAGAGACGATTGCCACCACAGGTATGGACCTGTGTACCACCCACTCTCCGCAGGGTGCAGAAGAGGGTGTGGTTTTCAACCGCACTTGGCGATTGTCCAGCGTCGAGAGATCATTCCTCTAGGCGCGTGTCAGTTGACACTTGAGTGTCGAATGCGACCCTCGCGATTAACGAGGACCGCACGAGTATGGGTACTACATAGTACGCCATCATTGCGACTGCTTGCGCATGCTTGCATTGCGAGTCGATATGAGTTGACCCTGCGTCCGCGCGGT
>BFEA01000083.1:3447338-3469815 GCA_003427395.1 Chara braunii
CCATCATTGCGACTGTTGCGCATGCTTGCATTGCGAGTCGATATGATTTGACCCTGCGTCCGCGCGGTTTTAATACCAAGTCTCGCGCGGGTCGCGTATCCGGTTTCCGCATCGGAAAGTTATGGGATGGCTACTAAGGGACTAGGAGTGTTGTCGCGTTGTTTGTTCAGTGTCGTTCTGTATATGTAAATGTATATGTATGTGTGTGTGTTTTTATTTTTATGTTCTTTATAGTGGTGTGCGCGTGGTGTGTGGGATGCGTCCTAGTCGACCGAGGACGGGTCGCGCTTGGGACTTCAGCCCCCCCAGGATGTCGGTTCGCGTGCGGGTCCGATAGAGGCGTACTACCACGTGTACCCCCTATGCTATAGCGAATGAGAAACGCCCTCAGCTGGTCCACCTCTGCGATTGCAACTCATTAGCTTTTGTACTGTGGACTGGTAGCTCGGCGGGGATACGCCCACTGAAGGGAGGTGACAACTCCCGTAAGGTGGAGGTAAGTCGTGCCTCGCGTAGGCCCTATCGTGTCGTAGGGGCTCGCGAGAGGTATGGCTGGCGCACTCGGCCGGAGCAGCTTGCAGAAGCTCCATGTAATTTTGTGACGAGGCGTGATGCGGCCGGGAGGGTCCCGCGCTGCCTTGTGCGGTGCCTGACCGGTGCGCTCGACAACGGGGCTTACCTGTTGGAGGAATTGGATGGAGCAAGACGGAAGGAACCGGTGTCCGGAGCACGTCTAAAAGTGTTCAAAGATCGAGGAGAGAATGAAAAGGGACAAGGGAAAGGAGAAGCTTGAGGAGAAACCGGTAGAACCTCGAGAAGAGCCTCCAGGTAGATCCATGAAGGAGCTCAGGTCGTCCACTTATGAGAAAGGAGAATCTTCTAAAAAACCTACAAAAAGAAGGTGGAACAAAGTCTTGGGTGTTAGAAACAGTCGGATAAAAAACAAAAAAAAAATGAAACAAAGGGTGTTAGGGTCAGCCGCCTCAAGGCGAGAGAGAGGGCGCAAGGTTAAGAAGGCTATTGAAAATAATGTAGAAATAGGCAAAGGTGGGGATGAATGTCTCGGGAAGAAGAAACGACCAAAGAGCAAGAAACGATTAGGGGTCAAAAGGAAGATTAGGAAGGAGCGGAACAAGAAAATATAAGCGAGAAAGAAGGACCCGACGAAAGCGGTAAGGGCAATCTTGGGGTTGATTGGTAGAGATTTGGGGTCAACGTATCTTCCTTTTCTTTTCCCCTGATACACCAAGATGGCTCGTCCGGGACGTCGAGAATGGGGGGGGGGCTGCTGTCGGGCGGCTCAAGCCTTACGCCCCCTTTTACTTCCTTATTGGTAGAGAGGATAACACTTGATGGGGACTGAAGTCGGTCAATTTGCCTGGCAGGGTCGCAGTCGACACCAAAGGATATAGTATCAGATCCACGTGACATGAATCGAGGCGGAAGCGTCAAGGAGAAGCGGATCCCTGAGTTCTAGGCAAACGCCCTCCTTACGCGCACTATTGAGACTTATCATTGCCAAGGCACGAATGGGCGGCTGCTACAGAGGGAGATCAGGGGCTACATAAGACCGACGGGAACAAGGAGACCAGGGTTACTTTTGAGTGTCGGGGCCATGGGCCAGACAAAAGGGGCTTTAGGGTCTTTAAGGCGGGCCCTCAAGGGAACTAATTGGCAATCGGCGTCGAGGCTCATCATGGAGGTAGAACCGAGACGAGATTGCTGCTCGAGCACGCTTGGGGCCTAGATAAGCGGCCCTAAGGAAAGGCCTAAGGGGACCTACGGTCCTAAAGCGGTGAAAAAGGGTCACTAAATTATTAAATTCAGGGTCTGGCCTGCGAAATTTCATAAGGCCGGTACCCTTTGCGTGGGGACCACGTGAGCACAGGCCCGCACCTAGGCTTGGGAGGAGGCCCAGTACCAGGGCGCTGCAAAAGGCCCGGTACCCGACAAAAAGCCCCCCTTCAGTAGAAAACCCTTCAGGGGCCCAAACAGGCTCGAGCGCAGGCCTGGTACCGGGGCGCTGCAACTTGTCGGCAACCCAAGAGCATACGAAGGCGCTGGGGCACATCGAGAAGAGAGCCCAACGAAGGATAAAAGCCCCACCGGGATCAAGGTCGGGGCCTTTTGGCGGATGCGCACTTCCAGGCGCATGGATACTTCTCGCATGCACGGGAGGAGGAAAGGGCGAACTAAGGAGGAGGCGCACTTCAACACGCACGGAGAGAGAGCGATAGGGAAACGCACGAGAGAGGTAAGCGACGAGCGCACGCTAAGGGCAGCCCACACACCACCAAGTGCACGCGGTGTCGCACTTTTTCCAGTTGGGCCACTTCGGGCGAACAGAAAGCCAACAGGCTGTCACGCAGGATTTTGTATGTGATTGCAATAAATAAAATAAATTAAGTAATGCAAATCCCTTCCTATTGTGTGCATCCGGCTTCGAGCAAGACCCTTCAATTGCGGTCTTCGCCGGTCCCCGGTCTTAGGAATCTTTTATTTTGATTTGGAACAGTAGAAAACCATGCAAATAACAATCATAAAATTATAAGGTGCTATGCATGCATCATTTATGTCAATCCGATTTTAAGAACTGTGAGAACTGTGGCAGAATTCTCCATAAAAGCAATCATCAAACAAGAACAATGCAGGTGACAAGACAGACTGACTCGAGCAAGTGACAAACTCAAATGAATGAGGGAAGAGTGAGAACTCGTAATAGTCTCAGGGAGTACACGTGGATGAGACCATGGCCAGCACCAATCAAGAGTCCTCACTCAACCCTCATAACTTCACCCCTCATCTGTCACTTTGTTGCCTGTCGTCTGGGCCTCTTGCCATGTCTCCGTACTCTCTGAGGTTGCGGCTTCTGAATGTAAAGCCACCTGTAGCCCACTAGTTCCAGACACTTCCAGCCAAGTCCCATAATACTGAAGTCAAGCATAGCACAAAATTCCTCCCATAGCGAGGGGTGATAGGGCCGAGAGAAACTACCCCTCCTGAGATGTGGGAACTCAGAAGGTTCTGTCACCGCCTCGTAGTCAATCTTTGCCTGCGATATGTACCTCTTGGCCAACTCCACCAGCCCACCCCAATAAGAGCCGTCAGTGAGGTAGTAGGGGACCGGAGGCTTGGGGTAGTCAGTGAAAAGCTTAGGACCAAAGCTATAGACTAGCTTTGTGTTCCCCTGGAGCCTCTCAACTTTCCATTGCACAAATCCGGCAGCTGCGGCCCACATTGCATCAAAATGAGGGTGTGTCTCATTCCCTTTCTTCAGAAAGATCCGCAGATCGCTGACTGTACCCTCAGCGAACTCAGTATGGGCGATGAAGATAGGCAGAACCCATCAATGCTGACATACCTGTAGGGGAAGCTCTCCCTGGCAGCGATCAGGTTGAGGCTGTCAAGGACCGACTGGTCCACTGTGAAGGGATTGATCTCTCTCATATGTTTGGATAGATAGCCACTCCCTGATAGAGAAGAGTGATTGTGCTTGAATGGCAAAGTTTCGTTGCTTGAGTGCCTTTTGAGTACTATTTCTGGATGCTGCTCTGAATGCTGTTCTCGAAATGCTATTTTCTGGAAACTGTTCATTGCTGCTACCGATCGCTATTTTGATTGCTGCTCAAGTTCCTGATTATTGTTTTGATTGCCGATCTGGGTGCTGCTCTCGATTGTTGTTTTGATGGCTGATCTGAGTGCTGCTCTCAATTGCTGTAAGAGCTTTGAATGACAATTGACTTACTGATCTAAAAAAAAACGGAATGGATACTGATTATAAAACTGATTGATTGCTGATCTGAGTACTCTCTCTGAATAATGATCTGAATGCCCTCTCTGAATGCAGTTTGTTGCTGATTAGGATGATGATCGGGTGTAGAATGACGGCTGCTTGATTGCCTGCTTGTTTGCTAGTCTGAAAGCTGGCTTGATAGCCGCTTCAATACTGAAGGAAATAAAAATGGCGATTTTTGATGCTACTGAGATCACCTGAGCTCAGCCCTAGCCTGTTCCACACTTTCCAGCCTGGAACTGGTACTGTGCAGTTTGTTGTTAGGCCCGCTGAAATAAATTATGTACTCGATATACTTCTTTTCACCCGCTATTCTAACTGCATGCTCCCTCTGCACCTGCCTGTTGATTTCCATGTCTTTGATGGCATCTTCTTCCCATCCTTCCTTTTTGTCTCTGTTCACCCGACACTTCATCGTCAGAATCTCGCCTTCTTTCATGATGTCCACCCCTTTTCTAGGTTCAGGGCAAAAGGCAGGGCGGAGCACTAACACTTCTGGCCTCTGGTTCAAACGCTGAGTGTTCACACTCTCGCAGGCTGCCAGAGACAGAGCCTTGCCGTAGCCAGCTTTACAAATGCCGAGGGTTGAACAGGGGCGCCGGTGCTCGCCGCTAGTAAGGTCACAGACCTGGTTACGGATTAGGCTGTAGTCGGATTGCTATCTGGACCCCGCTTGAATGCTTTTTGGACATTGTTCTGATTACTTGCTCGAGAACACTTTTGAAAACTATTTGACTATTGCATGAATGCTGATCGAATAATGATTAAACCCAGACTATGTCTTGAGATGTAGGACGAATGTTGCAGTCTGCTGACTGAAGTCTGATTGAGCGTTGTTTGGACACTGTCTAACGCTGTTGATTGCTGCTTGTGAGCCGACTGATTTTTGGATTGAATGCTGCTTATGTCTGGAGGACATCCCGAGTGTCTGGTCGAGACGGGTATCTGGTCCGATCCGCCATACTCGAGCCTGTCCTTGATGTATGTTCACTTCTCCCGAGAACAGTTATCGAATTTCCTCTGATATTACCACAAGTACCCCCTCGCACTATCTCAACACACCTCACGGACAGAAGGGGCAGTCAGGGTGCTGTCTGAAAGTTGTCGGAGAATTGTTTGAGACTTGTCTGGAAATCGTCAGAAAATCGTCTGACTTGACTGGAAGCTATCAGAGAGTTATTGGGGAACTGTTTGAAAATCATCAAAAAAAAATTGACTGACTTGTCAGGAAATTGGAGGAAAGTTACCCCCCGCTTTTTTCATAAGAGAGGAGAGTTTTTCCCTAACACTCAACATAGTGCATAACTCTTAGCATTGCTGAAAACTCTCTAATGTTCACATACTACCCAGAAGAGTGGCCCGGGGATGCTCGTACGCAGCAGAAAGCAATCGTGAGATTCAGCTCACCAATACGACTGAAACTTTTGGGATTCAGCTAGTACATTATTGGCATCCTAC
Source organism: Chara braunii (assembly GCA_003427395.1). Lineage (NCBI taxonomy): Eukaryota > Viridiplantae > Streptophyta > Charophyceae > Charales > Characeae > Chara > Chara braunii. The sequence goes on from BFEA01000083.1 coordinate 3,452,590, forward strand.
CTAGTTGCGTCACTGCTTGGGGCAACACCCATGCTCAGAGATAAAAGAGTGTCAATTGCCAGGCATTCACTTTTGAGAGCCAGACGTTTTCTGCCTTAAGGGCAGGGGGCTCATACCTTCTCCCCATAGGAGCCTTAAGCGCAAAAGGGGAAGTCACTCTGAGTTCGCTGGTTTTACTGGGGAATGTCTTCGCGGTTCAATAGTACGCCGGCCAGACGTGACTACTGGCGGTGATTTTCCCAGAACAGTTCATCTGTTCGTAGGCTGCTAGCAAGGGGGGCGTTGATGGGTTGATATCTACGGTATGTGTCATCCATCATCCTTATGCAATTATAATCCGACTAATTAAACAGATATATAGCAATTTTGAATAACCCAGCCATTTTAGAGCCTTCCTTCCTGCACGCTTAATCTGCACTCACCACAAGGGAAATGTCTTCCCTCTCATAACCTCGCATGTTATACCGAGCATAACGGAGATCACACGCTTATTTAGGCTAACACAGGCCTCATTTCTGCANAAGGGAAATGTCTTCCCTCTCATAACCTCGCATGTTATACCGAGCATAACGGAGATCACACGCTTATTTAGGCTAACACAGGCCTCATTTCTGCATTTGAAGGTAGGCACCCTCTAACATCCCCCTGTTCAGTATAGAAAAAATTAAACACGCCCTGCAGAGAGAATCAAAGGTCTTGCATGACGGGACTTCCCACCGAGGGCTGGTCTGATGAGCAAACGTTGAGGTTAGTCCCCGTCAATCAAGATTTTGGCAAGTATSTATGCGACCTTTCTGAGCACAACACGCTTTTCCCCCATCAAACGACAATTACCGTCCCTAAGATTTTCTAAGTTTAAAAGGAGAGAAATCAGACTGACAGGCGAGAGCTTCTTTGACGAGTACCGTGAACTCAGTGCACCTCAAGCAGCTCACCAGAGTCAGTCGACAACCATCGAACTAAAAGCGCAACAACGACTTGCAATTACCTCAGGCATAAAGGTACTTCACAGCCACGGAATTGAGAGAACGAGGCATGGGCACGAGAGAAGAACCCTGCCTCCGCGTATGTTCACCACAGTTCAAAACAGGGTTTCAAGTTCGCTAGTTCTCTGGATGCTAGTTCTCTGGATGTGCTACTTCACCCACGCTCGCGCCATTAAAAAAAAAGTAAATCAGCACGCACAAGCCTTTGGCAGTTTCGTTATAGATATGGGTGAACAATCCTCTGCGAGGTCACTCGGCAGACCATTTACTATTAACGACAGCTTATCAAACAGATAGGTGATGATCAATCTATTAACAACAATGCTATCAGGTGATCAGCACCGTCACGTCTGGAGTGTCTATTTTCTCACTCTGGTGAGGCTAGAATTTTAACTCATCTCCTTTTCCCGATCGAAGGTTTACCTAATGCCTCCTTACTTAGAACGGCTTGCCTGACATACCTCGACTTACAACAGCACCGTCAGCTGGTGATCTATGAGGTCTCAACTGCTTTAGTGAAACCAACTCAAAACAAGCTAAGTTACTTTCAGGGTTACCTGATGATTCAGACCTCTTCTTCGCCAACCACTCTCCCAACTGAATCAAGTGACCCTTTTATGCAAAGATTCTTCTCAGTAATCCGATAGACGAAGGTCGATACCAGCGAGGGTATACTCTGAGTAATGAGGGTGTAGGGGAGCGCCAGGAAAATGAGCCGAGAGAGATCCGAGGAAAGTACCAGGGAAACGATCCGAGAAAAGAGCCAAGGAGGCCTCAGTTACCACAGGTCAACTAGAGGTGCGCAAAGAAAATGATGACGCCAACCTCTCGTCTATACATCAGTCGCTTCGTGAAGATTTGGCTCCCTCCCCTCAATTTGATCATCTGGGGATGAGCAGCTAACGCTAGCTTAGCAGAGAGAAACTTCACATGGGGGAAGCAGCGCCCTTAGACCTTATCTTCGTCGCCCAGGGATCACCTCACGAGCTCAGCTCAACTCTGACCAATTCAGCCTTGCGCGCTGAAACTCTCCAATTCTCACCAATGCCGGTCCAGTGGCCACCGTTCAGCCCGCCGAAACTTAGCAAGGACGAGAGCGTTAGTCACTTCTCGAGTATGCCGCCAGCAGATCTCATGGCGTCCCCTGCTATGCCTTCCACGAGCTCCCCCTCTCTTGATGACCACTACCCCTGTCACTTCCCTTTGACCCTCTCCTGCCATTGCAGTAGGAACAGGACGTCAGGTGAGCATGCGCACGTCAGTTGACGTCAGTCGCCACCGCCTCCCCTCTCGTTGACTTTCGCCCTCTTCCCTCGGGCTGCCACGTGTCCACTCTCTTGATGGCCACTACTCCCGCTCTTCTAGCAGGATCTCTGTCTTGTCTTTTCCGTTACTGCAGTAGGAGTGAGAACATCGTGTCAACGCGCGAACAGCGGCTGACGTCATCACAGTCCACAAGCTCATTTGCGTAGTCCTCTCCTTTCGTTGACTTCCCTTTGCTCTCTGATAGCCACCTGTCCACTGACTCTCTCCCCCGCTTTTCGCACGCTCACACCCGTGCCACGTAGCTCGCCTCCCACATGTACCCTCTTCGAGAGACAGCCCTCGTGTCTCGATCTGGCCCATGAAGACCTGTTGCGGCTCAGTAGACACAAGACGCCGCGCGTGATCGTCGAAGCAGCGGTTGACATCAACCGTATCTAACAAGGTCGCCCCCTCCTCATCTGCACACGCCTCCCCCTTTCGTTGACCTCCCCTCTCTCTCCTGGGCTGCCACACGTAGCCCGTGTACCCCCTGTACTCTCCTTCTTTCGTGTAACCGTCAGTCACGGTCCCTCCGCGGTGCTGCATTGGCCTCAGGGCCCCCGCTGTTGTGAACTCGCCTCGGGCCCACGCTCCACTGGGCCAGCCAACGGGTGATTTCGACGGATCTGATCCAGCCCATGCCAGGACTGGAGATCCGCCTCACGAGCACTCATTTCGGACTCCCCCTCTGAGTCCCTGTTGTTGTGCTGCACCTCCCTGTCAGTAGTCTCACTCGCATACTCGCAGTCACCCCGTCTCGCTTGCATCTCCGCTCTGCCCTGTTGCGCGCCTCGGTAACAGTAGCCTGCAGTCCTTCGTTCCTCCTTATTTTTTGCTCTTTACCACCACACACGTTAATTTTTAGCCTCACTTCCCCGTCAGGCTTATCGTAGGTCAGTATAGTCTCTACTACAGTACCCTTCTCATCCTCTGTCTCCCACATCCAAGAGTACTTCATATACCTCGGCCTGTAACCACGCAGGCCATTTCGGTCTGCCAGAGCCGCTCTTAGAATAGCCAAGGCCTCTATCAGAATGCAACTGTTGAGATAGCTCACGATAGCCCTCACCACCTGTACTCGTCCCAAAACCGGTGGCATTAACGCGAGCACCCACTGCTTAGCCATCTGATAGTCAGGCTCCCCCGTCTCTTATAGACCTGTCTCATACCCAGACCCCCAAACGGGAAGCTTCAAGATTTAGTGAAAATTTGAAAATAAACGGAATAATTTTAGAAGCGTGATTTTACACAAAAGAAAACCAAAAGATAAGAAAAGAAAAGAACTTATGGCCGCGATATCCACAGGCCTTCTGCTTTCGGTCCCTGTCGCTTCGTCTCACTGAGAAGTGACTGCTATTATGAGGTGATGGTCCCATAACGGGATACCAGCGATCACTTTCCGCCCTTTAAAATACAATGGCGGCCTATCCCCGTTGGGTACCCGTGTCCGATGTCAAGGAGGAGGCTTATGACCCTCCAGGGGGGGGGATGATAAGCCTCCTACCGATGCGGCCGCGGGTCGCCCTTCTTTTGGGGTCCTATAGCGCGGCGCTCATTCGGAGCTCGTTCAAAGACGAGATGCCTGGAATCGAACGACTTAGGCTGTGGACCACAGAGCCTGAAATTCGAACCGTTAGCTTTCTCGCGAAATGACGGAAAATGAACAGGGAAAGCCGCACCCGAAAGACCAGCAATGTAATAATAATAATAATAGTAATAATAATAATAATAATAATAACTGCAGAATGAAAAGGGATGGCGCTTCGGAATTCCTTCGCGCCACAGCTCCGCCTGAATAGCGGTACAAGTACTTGCATGAATCTAAAACCTAACTTTCGCCCTCATCCCTTTTCTTTTCTGTTTTCACACATCCACCTTTCCAGACCCCACTGTATTTGCCCTCTAATGTGGCTACAGGGGTCCTACCACGCGGAGCTCAGATGCGCAGACCCGATATAGGTGATATATAAAGAGTTGGGCTTGCCTAGGCCACAATACCACCRCCCGAACTCGAAGCCCGAACCGTTGGCCTCCCTATGAAGTGACGGGACCCAAGAAAAGGGAAATCCCCGCCTAAAAACTGGTAAATCAGTAATAATAATTGTAATAACAATAATTATAGTAAAAGGGAAAGGGAAAACCTAGACGATGCAGCAACTGTCGCTGGATTATTCTAGATTAAAGCAACGGTCTTAATCCCCGTGCTGATCAGGCGTTCTGCCTTCTTTTCTTTTGTTTTTATTTTCTTATTCTCCTTCTACCCCTCTGCTCAGTTTTTCTCTCCTGATAGCAACCTGTTTTCGTGCACCTAACCCATAACTCTCTAAAGGGGCGCTTGGCGCGCAGTTGAAAAGACAGAGCCAGTCTTCTCACTTCCGCATCCCAGTGCGAACCCGACGGCTACCACGACCACAGGCTGGTTGTGCTCTACTGTACAACAGGGCGCCGAGCCTGCGTGGACCAATGGAAAGCCTTGTGGCGCACCCTTTTTGCTAAGGGCATGCACCGACAGGACCGGTCCACACCAGGGTACAACCCGGGCTCTAAGGATCGTGGAGATGACTACTGGCTGCAATACCAGAGCAAGAGACCAGTACCAGGCAGGGACTTGGTACACAGAGGAGGGCCGGGACACCGCGCCCTCCGACATAATACCAAACCCCCACCAAGCGTCCCCGCTGGGTCGGAACACATGATCAGCCGATATAAAACAACTTAGACTAGTAGTGACTCACTCATTCCCATTGCCACTTGCGGCAATGCTCGCGCAACTGCGCCACCTGGCTTTTCACACACCCACTTCATTCATGCTCTTCATCTCAACCCGCCTTCTCTTCCTTTTTGATAGTGTATCCTGCCCTTTTACCCTCACTATATTCTTTTAGTCTCTGCTTTTAGGGATAGCCCTCTCATCTCCAGTTATGCCTAAGGCACGTAGAGGACAGGGAAGAGGAAGAGGAGGGAGAGGAGGGAAGGCTAGGGAGGAGCCGCCGGCCCGTACGCGGCGCGATTATAGTTTTGAGGAGGAGGAGGATGAGCCACGGGGTTATGGCGCTCACTCGAGACCCTATCCTCGCCATTCGCTCACTGCGTGGTATGAGAGGACTCCATCCCGAGACAGGATGGACTATTTCAGAAAAAAAATCAAAGCGCGCTATGGCGCACCCAGCACGTCCTCTCCCCCTTACTCTCCCAGAGCTCCTACCACCCCTACGGCAAGTAGAGCCCTAGTGATTGTTCCCTCCCTTCCTTGTATTGCCCCCTCTGCTCCTCATCCCTATGGCTGCATTCTTTTCAGTATTTTCTTTCTTCTCTCTCTATTTCAGATAGAACTCGTGGGAATTTTCTATATATTGTACAAGCGCGATTTCTTCTCATCTTTCTGATTTCTCAGCTCATACATCACTCATAGTGTCCCAGGCTTAAGAGTTTGAATATCTTGAGGTCAGGGACACAGGTTCCTCGTGAATCAGGCCGCATGTCGCCCACCAAATAAAATTTCAAGAAGGATTTTGTCTGCTTGTTTGACTTGTTCAGCTGCTGTTTTTTTCGTACGAAGGTTACCTTAGCTCTTGATCAGGCATCCATGCCAGGGATGACCCCAGTAACGAGGGTACTCACTCTGTCTGCCATGTTGGAAATAGGGCATACCAAACCCTCTTTTCTGTTCTCTGGCCTGAGTGAGACGTCTTTTCAGCTTCTCAAGCACCTGATGGGGATACCAAACCCTTTTTCTTTTCTCTGGTCTGGGAACTTCAAATATGTATTTGTATACCTGCAAAATCAGGGAGTCCCACACAACAACCATACCCAGCAATCAGATCCTCTAACACCCAGCAGTAAAACATTAACAAATCAGAATAAAACCCATAAATAAAATAATAAATAACAAATTACAATTAACATATAACAACTCTTCATACCCAGGGTTTATTGATTGCCTTGATTTCGGCCCACCACTGACCAGGAATGCCAGACGTCCCGTTAGTCTGACATACCTCATTCGGCCCGCCTCAGGCCAGGACTAGTCAGACCATTTGTCTTGACAGCCCCTTTGACCTTTCTCCAGGTCAGGACCAGCATACCCACTACTCGAGTATGACAGCCCTTTGGCACTCTCGCCAGGATACCCAGACTATAGCGGGTCTGGTCACCCTATGATAGTAGACGTCCCGTTAGTCAGACTGTCCCGAACCCGGATTTGACCATTGCGGTCAGGGACCGACTCACCTACCAATTTTTGGCAAAGGGCACTGGCTGCCCCGCCTAGATTTTTGAACGTGGGACCTGGTCTAACCACAGTTCCAGGCTCTGGCGAACCTGACTGGATTGCATTGACTGCGGTAGGGTTCCAGCTGACCCCTTTCGACCTCATAGGCCTGACTCCCGGAGTCTTTGCCTCAGCCGACTACGGAATTCGACACTCGCGTCGGGGACCTGCTGACCTCACCAGATTGCAATCTATTACGGTAAGGCTCTGGCTGGCCTGGACAATCAATGCACCCTCAGGTAAGAGAAGGAAAACCCCAGGCGCAGACAATCAGGCAAGCATATCATAACCCACAAGCAGACTGCCCATGCCCCATAACAGGACAAACATTTCTCAAGAGACTTCCCTTCGGTCTTAAGAGGTACTGAATAGCAACATGATAACCAACATTAAGCCCTTACAGGAAACCTCCCTTCAGTCTCAAGAAGGATGCTTAGTGCTGGCCCTAGAGAGGTCCCTTCCCTCAGCTGGGAATTTCCTTTTCTTTTCCAAGAGACGTCCCGTCAGTCTCAAGGGAGTATCAAATTGCTGATCTCAGAGAGGTCCGTTCCCTCATCAGAGCGAAGACTGGTCCTTAGCCAAAGGCACGAAGTCCCTCTACCAACCACTCTCAGTCAAGTAAAGCTTAAGATCTTTATGCCTGCCTTCATCTGAATCTCTTGGATGGACATTTTACTCAAAGACATGAAGTTCTTCTGCTGATAACTCTTAGTCAAACAGAACTGAACTTCTTTATGCCCACCATGCTCTTCTCTTTATCTTAGGATAGTACTGATCTTATCTTTTGATGTGCCACAGCCATGAGCTTCTCAAATCTTTGACACTGTGTCAATACTTACGAAACTGATTTTAGTTATTCCCACTCTCAAGGACTTGACACTCATGGAACGACTGTAGCACTGCATCAAAAGACTTGACTTAGTCGTTTGCTGAAATACTGAATGAAAGGACTTGCTGAAAAATGAGATACTGAAACTTGAGATGTTGAAACTGAAAGCTGAAACTAAATTACCGAAACTGAAATAATGAAACTGAAGTTATGAAACTGAAATGCTGAATCGAAAAAATGTTGAATTGACTATGCATGAATGATTTGAGTCCACTGAAACCGAGTCTTGCCATCTCAGCGTCTCACTGTAGTCTTTCTCTCAGTCCTCTATGACTGTTTTCTCACTTGGATGACCGACTTCTCTTTCCTCTCTTTGAAGTCATTGTTGGAATCAAGTCAGGATCTCTGAAGATAAACTTACGAAGTTTTGACCCTGACACCATATCGTGAACTCTGGTTCCATCCATCTATGAAATCTCATAAACTTTGCCCTCTGCTTCCCCTGTGATTCTGTAGGGACCAAGCCATCTGGGCTCCAACCTTTTAGTCCATTGTGTCTCAAGGGAACTGTCAAATAGGAGGACAACATCTCTAATCTTCAATTTCTCTTTTCTTATATATCTTTTCTTGTTCCATCTTTCTTGATCTGATAGCCTGCTGGATGCCATCCTTTCTGCAGCATCCATCACTGCCTGATCAACTTTTGATATTTGCCTCATCCGGATCTGAAGAAGCTTTGAAATAGAATAATCTCTGTCACTTTTTTGATTCGACTATGTTTTAACAATACTCTCAATTGGCAGTGTAGCATATCGGTCATACCACAGAGTAAATTGTGCATATCCAGTAGTTCTCTTGATTGTGATGTTGTCAGCATACACAACAACTCTTAATACTCTTGGCCAGTTGCTGAGATTTCCTTCACACTATTTGACCAATGAATCTTTCAAAGTTTTGTGTGCTCATTCAACAGGTGCATTCGCTTGAGGGTGGTAAGTTGTTACATACCGAATTCTGACACCCATCCTGAGTGTAGTTCTTGTGAAATTCTCATTTCTGAATTTTGATCCTCTGTCTGAGACAAATTCTCTGATAAAAGGATACCTGAGATAGACTTCTTCTATCCAGTCAGCCGCTTGCTCGGCTGTCTTCCTTTTCAGAGTTTTTGCCTCAACATATCCAAAGAAATTATCTCTCATGTTTAATATGTATCTCATCCCACCCTTGCCTGGAGGCATAATGATGAGATCCAGATGAACTCTGCTACCTGGCTCTACCAGGATTGTAGGGAATAGGGGCTCAATCATTCTTGTGGTAGACCGCTTCTGACATAACACACATGATTTACAAATACCCTGAGCAGCCGTGTGGCCACCAGCAACCCCTTCGTGTAGAGCAACAATTATCTCTAACTGCCTCTCTTTGCCACAGACCACTCTTAGTGGAGGTAGGCCTCCCTTACCATCCACAAAGAGATGTCCTCTTTTTAGCCTGAATTTCTTCCTTGAATTTTTACAATAATATTTCTTTAGCTGCTCCTCTTTCATCTTTTTGTCAATCTTTTGATAATTTTCATCATATTCTTCAAAAAAGAAAAATATTTCTTCTTCCTTCTTTTCACTTTCTTCTTCTTCTTTCTTTGGACCTGAGTTTTCCCCAATTTCTTCATGAGCAGCCACTGCCGCTGCATTAACTCTAGCATACCAATCCTTTGATTCGTCTTCTTCCTGTTTCCCTAGAATTGACTCATAAACGTATGCGCTTGGGACTTCGCCCCAGTTGTCTCTCTCTTCTGGCCACAGACTCCACTTGTAGGAGCATGGTGCTTCATAATCCTCATCATCTTTTTCATTAAGGAAATTATCAACATAGGCAAATTCTTCAATTGTTTCATTCACATCTTCTTTTTTTCCTTCCCGCCACTTAATCCGGCTTAAGCCATCCGCTCTGTTTTTCTCAGTGGGAATCTTCTCCAGCTTAAAATCATATGTCCAGATGAAGGCGATCCATCTGCTGACTGTTGGATTTACCTGTTGGTGTTTTTTAATGGCACCAATCACAGCAGATGCATCAGTGGTCAGGATGAATCTTCTTCCTAGTACGTAGTGCCTAAAGCACCTGAGGCTATGGATGATTGACAGTAGCTCTTTCCTGAATTGAGTGTAGCCTCTTTCTGTTGAATTGTGAGTCCTGCTCTCAAATCTCGGAGGTCTCTCTCTCCCATTCTCATCTTTCTGAATAAGCACTCCACCCAGAGCAACTTGTCTTCCATCCGCCTCAATGATAAAAGATCTTGCCTCTTCATCATTATAATATGACACTCCCAGCACTACACCACCATCTTTTAGTTTTTTTTGTAATGCTTCTGCAGCAGTCTGTCTCTTATCATTCCATGCTAAGTTAGCCCTTTGCCTTACCATCTCCCTCAGAGGCTCTGCAAGGGTAGCAAAATGAGGAATAAAAATCCTCCAGAATCCGCAGACCCCCAAGAAGCTCCTGACATTTGTCACTCTTTTGAGGGGCAAAGGCCAGTTTAAGATCTTATCTATCTTCTTGGGATCCGAACTCCTACCCTTGGAGAAACATCTGAAGCCCAAGATTATTACCTCTGGCTGAAAGAGAAGGGACTTTGGTCCACTGGCAGTCGGATTATATTTTTGAAGTCTTTCTAGGACCATCTTAATTCCTTCAGCATGTTCCCAGACAAACTTTCTGACTCCCCCTGCGACCAAAGTCTCATCCCTTACCAAAGGCCCTTTTACAGGATTATCATCAATGTAGGGACTGGTTATTTCAGGGGAAAGATCCTGCATGACTTTGATCATATCCCTTTGAACCACTGCCACGCCGTTAGTCCAACCCTGAGGTACCACACACATCTGAACAAGTCCCCTTGGCGTGTGCATGGCAGACATTGGTCGGCTAGTGGGATCAATGAGAAACTGATCATAGCCAGAATACAGATTAACTAGAGAATAAATACATCGACCAACAAAGGATTCAGAGAGGAAATCAACATTAGGAAGACTACCTGCATCACGTATCGTCACAAAATTGAGCTTCTGAAGATTCAGTATCCATCTTAAGCCCGCCCCCTGGTTTCCAGAAACAAAACCAGTGGTTAGCATACGGTCCATCAGCAGGTTCAGTAACATTAGATGCAATCTTTTTTGTCAAGATACTTTACAACTTCTGCCTCTTCCTTCAGAGCATACTTGGTTGGCCTATCATTCCATGGAACATGATCAACTGTCCAAATCTTGGCCATCTTGATCATGTCCTCGTCCAATCGCCCTCCCTCTTCATCATTAAAGGAGAAAGCACCAGAAAATTCCTGACACATCCTGAAGATATATTTTTCTCTTTAGGCAGGATAAACTGATCCGAGCCTGTCTTCATTGTGTCAAACCTCTCTTTGGTGACCTCATTCTGCAGTTTTGTTGATTCTCGCAATGCTTTTATAATCTTTCTCTCCTTTTTCAGTGGTTCATCATAATTTTTTTCTATTAGGACTGCCACCGGGTTTTTCTTCAACCCCTTGGGTTTGTATTTTCTTTTTTACCCAATGGCTATTTTCCTAAAAAAGGGTGAGTCGTTGCAAATCTTAATTCCATCTTTCCTCCCTTAGCAGTCTCTACAACCCTTTTAAATTTTTCAATTTGCCCATCTTCGTCCTTGAGATTACCAAGAGCGTTTATCATTTTCGAAATCTGGTTGATACCTAGCGAAATCTCTTCCTTCACTTCTGGTTTCCCTTCCGCTTTTAGCCTCCTAATCTTTTCAGTAGACTCTTCTCTTCTGATTGAATTAGCAGAAAGTTGATGCTTGAAATCACTCTTTGTGCAGACCATAAAGGTTTGTTCTTGAGCAGTCTTAGGATCTTGTAGGCCGATCCAAGATGACCCCTCATGATTGAAAAATTGGACTGCCTCTATCCTATGCAAGAATGGAGTTCCCAAGATACAGTCACGGTCCAGGTCCGGCACTACAAAACCCAATAATTCCACAGTCATTGTCCCAACTCTGATGGGTAAGTTATCAATAAATCCTGCAACGAACAGTTCTCTTGCAATATTGCTCAATATATTTTTCGCAGGCCTATCAATAGTCAAATTACATGCCTCCATCGTTCTTCGTGAAAGAAGTACCATCTCTGCCCCAGAGTCCACTAGGTGTAGAATCTTCACTTGATTAATGCGAATTGTAAGGTGCCCACATCCCATGCGAATCTCATCTCGCAACCTGGTAGTGATCTGTTCACTTGGTTGGGAAAGACTGACCCCAAATAATTTACTTCCAATGTTTTCTTCTCAATTAACTTTTTGAACTCTTCTCTCAGTTTGGGAGCTAGTGTCATTGCTTCCTTGAAAGACAATGTCACTCCTGTTTCTTCCAGCATTTTAGCAATTACATCAGAAATCACTGTCCCATTAGCCAAGTCACTCTTGAAAATAAATTTTCTCTTTCTCCCCTGTTCATTCTTTTCTTGTGCGCGTTCCTGTTCAGGGTCATCAAGGATGTTAATAAGTGATTCCTCAACCTTCTTTCTTTTCATTTCTTCTATCATTTGAGGCGTCATACGGGTTTGGTGGTTCCTCACTTCACCAATCCTAACACTAGGTTCCATGACGAGTTCTGGGGGTAAATCGCCATGAAACGATACCATGTTAGCCAGAAAGCGAACCATCTCATTGGAAGAGGGTTTTACTAATTCATAAAGATTTTGAAAAGTAGGATTTCCTTCTAGTGGAGGCTCACTTGTAGAAGCCTCACTAGGCCCGCACTTTGTCAATGTTAGAGATTGCAGAGACAGTCCAACCGTAATATGAGAATCACTTGCCCCCTGTACTAACTCATTAGGCAATTTTTCAATGAGAAAATGAACATTCACATTGGCCTTTCTCTTCTTCTTAATCTTCATTTTTTCATCATGTTTAAAAGCAAGAAGCCTCATACCTCCTGGATGTCTGGGGTCCAACTTATTCCATGAACTATCACAGATATGGCCCATTGCATCTTTCTTTGCCACCCCACTCCTTACATCCTCCTCAAGAGGCTTGCAATAAGTGTTAGTATGACCCCCTTCACCACAGTAGTAGCAAGTAAAACTCCTCTTAGGACGCTCATCATATTTTCTTCTTTCTCTGTTTCCTCCATCACCATTCTTCCCATTCTTTTTGGATCTGGAAGAATCCCTTTTCTTACCATAGCCCTCATTATCATCATCATCGTCGTCATCCTCTTCACTTTCAACTTTCTTCTTTCCCCTGTCATCCGCAGCATGCGTTGCAGGCCTTGCAAGCATAAAGTTGACCATTACCTTTTGAAGAATATTCTCAGCAGTCAGATTGCTTCCTCTATTCATTCCATTCTCGGTCTCCCAATCCTTGGCCAAAGTACTGATCTGATCCAATGACCATTTCTTATGGGAGACAGTAGGTAGAGTTCTTATGATTGCTACCATTTCATCCCATCTGAGAGGATAGTGCCGAGCTTGATTAAGAACTGCTTGCCTTTCAGTGTCAGTAAAATTTGTCAAAAATATATGGTATCTCTGAGCTCATCCAAATATGGAATTCTTCTTGCTGTTCGGATAAAAGTCTGAAGAAAAACATTGAAAGTGTCATATTTAGCTCTTTTGATGTTGAGTAAGTCCTTAGTTGTGGTTGGAATTGAATCTTTCTCAAATTCCTTTTTCAGTCTCTCCTTGACCTCTTCCCAGGTAGTGGCCCCTTCCATCAATTCCTGAACTGCCAGTCTTGAGTCAGTATCACAATAAAAATGAAGGTGCTTAAGCCGTTGCTCGTCTGTCCAGCCATAACTGAGTCCAAATAATTCATACTCGTCCAAGAAATCATTTACTTTAGGCCCTCTGAAACATGGAATTCTCTCATCTGGTCTCTTTGCTCTTGCAATGTCTGACCCTCCTTTCATTGTGTCGACTCTCTCAACCAATTCACGTATAACCCCAACCAAGGCCTCTTCCTTGGTTCCTGCTGATGAACTCGGTGTTCCTCGTCCTGCCATTTTGACCATAGATTTTTCCTGGATATTCTCTTCTCTCTTCCTGTAACTCTTGCCCTTTTCTTCTTTGCCTTTCAATCTCTCACTCTTCTCGCAAGGGATACAGGCTCTCGCTTCTCTCTTCTCTTGTCCGTTCTACCCCTTGAGAGTTTTGTACATATAAAGTATAAGCACTAATGGATTGGGTAGTGATCAAGGGCAGTGCAATTCTTCTCAGCCTTCCAACGTAATCTTCAATCAATTTTCTCTCATCATCTCTACTCAATCTTCTATCATACCCGTTTATAGTACCCCGAATCATAAAATATGGAGTCAGGTGTATAATCTCATAATCAAATTGCATTGTTTACGGCCCGCTATTGATCCTTCTTGCAAGAGAGACCCGTTCCCGAGAAGTGTGGTATGATACTCTCTCAGTACCCACTTTCACCACCTTTAATAGATAGCTTACCTCAGTCTGGTCAGTGACAATTCTCAAGGCAAAATCTCTCATGCGATCAAGGAAAGGCTGCAAAAACTCAAGTTCATCCAGGGTAGAAAGATTCCTGTCAGAGATCAAGGAGTCCCTTCTACCTTGACTATTCTACCTTCAAACACAACTCCGAGTGTCAGTTGTTCAGTCAAGCTGGGCATTGCTAAACATCATAAACAATATATGAAAGGTAGATCTCAGGTTGGACATAATCAGGGATCTCGAATCTGTGTTCAAAGGTACTCAAAAGTAGGGATTTTATCATCACAGTGGAATCTTTTTCCCTTGCTCTACCAATCTCAGCAATAACTTTCAGCAGAGGCATCCATTCTCTCTTGCCTTCAAATTGTCTTACTTCCTTCCCCCAAGTTACCTTTCTCTTTAACTTCTCAAGCAATAACTTTCAGCAATTGAGAACTTAGGGAGCCTCTCAAATTGTCTTACTTCCTTCCCCCAGGTTACCTTTCTCTTTAACTTCTCAAGCCACTCCTTGGTTCTTATGAGACTAATATAAACACATGTCTGACACTTCAAGTAATCATCTTCCTTTTCTAGGCCTGCGGGTACATAAATTCGTACGTCCAGGCTACCAATACTCACGAATTTGACCACTTGGATGTGAAATATTATGAGCCCTCTCACACAAGTCTCATATCTCAGGATCACGAAAGGATTATCACACCCTATCACCTCATAGAGTTTACCCCTCACAGTAGTTATCCTGGCTACTGAGAGTATTCTTCTTGGGCCCTCTTCACTTTCCATGCAAACTTTATCATGGCATACCAATTGTCTCCTGGGAACGTGAGTCCCTCAACAAGTGGAGATGGTATCCCAACAAAAAGTCTGACATAGGTGCTAAAAGAAAAGTTCCTTCCCTCTCGCTCTAATCTTCTTTTCTCATCATGCACAAGATCCGACGCTCGTTCCCAACACACACCTTTTTCGCATTCTTCAAATCTTTGTTTCGGCACAGAAATCCCAATATCATACTCATCAAGATCAATAAAATAGCATGTAAGAATATATAGGTTGTCCTGTTCCTGTCCAAGTCTCTTTATTGCTTCATACCTCACGACTTCATAAGGGATTACGACCCTACATGCTATAGAATTAAGGGAATTTAGCAGTTTATCTGATTCAACCTTACTCAACCCTTCATGGCCTCTAATCAGTCTAAGCTTAGGTTCGTCTCTTAAAGTTACATAGCGTCGACTCATCTGACTCTTTGATTTCATTTCACTTTCAAAGCAAACTCAATCACTGCAGACCAATTATCTTTTGACAAATTTATATAAGGCAGGGGAGGAGCTGAAAATCCCTCGAAGATAGTAAACCGGGTAGATCCAATGAAATTTTTATTTTCCCTCTCAAATCTCTCTTTCTCTTTCAGCACCACTTCCTTGGCAAATCCCAGCATCTCCCATATACTGCTTCAGCACTTCTCTCTCCTTTGGGACATAAATTCTCACATCATACATATCCAGATCCGTAAAATAGAATGTCAGTACATATAACCGTTCCTGGTCCCATCCGCTCTCGACCATCTCATATTTGACAACCTCATAAGGGAACACCCTCTCTTACTTAAGTGTTCAGTGACTTTAGGAGACACTCAACTTCCTCTTGACTTGGGCTTGAACCTCTGCCAAATTTTTGCCTTCTCTGCCTGATTTCTGCTGCTGAAATCTCTTTAGTTCTCATGACCACCGTTTCTTTTCTCCCTTGTCAATACCATGTTGATTATCGGCAGTAAGTTAGTTGCATCACAATAACTGCTAGGTATAGGAGGGATTGGAACAGTCTCATATGTCACTGGCATTAAACCCCATTCCACTTTCTTCTTCTCCTTATTAATTCTGCCTTCTCATCATAAAGAGACTGAATTGCAATTTCCCACAACCAGTTGAAGGTCTCACCATCGTCACAGTCTCCCTTCTTGACATAGGGACGGATATCATAAACATCTCCCTCCACGAAGCGAGTCAGCACTACGCTAATGGTCGAATTGCCTGAACGGTAGACCCAACAATGCTCATACTGATAGGGGAATATCCCTTTTGTAGTTAGTTTCGAAAGTTCTCTCAATGCATCAGAAGTTAGCATTTTTGACGAATTCCCTAAACTCTTGATTCTTCCTTTTCCCTTCTCAGTGCTCAAAAGACATCATAGGCTCATGAGGCATACTTGAATTCAAGTCTGATTCTCTCCAATCAATAGTATCAATCTCCTTTCTCCGGTCCAGTGTGGTACCTCAGACAAGGAAAGAGTAAGACACAGTTAGCGTTTGTGACTCTCAAGCTCATAACATTGTCAACAGTTCTCACGCCCTAATCAAAACTAAAAGATGATGATGACCTTGGCTCTCTCCGGACACGAAAATCTTTTCATGTCCTCGGCAACGGCGCCATTTTTGTCGCACTTTTTCCAGTCGGGCCACTTCGGGCGACCAGAAAGCCAACAGGCTGTCACGCAGGATTTTGTATGTGATTGCCATAAATACAATAAATTAAGTAATGCAAATCCCTTCCTGTTGTGTGCGTCCGGCTTCGAGCGAGACCCTTCAATTGTGGTCTTCGCCAGTCCCCGGTCTTAGGAATCTTTTATTTTGATTCGGAACGGCAGAAAACCATGCAAATAACAATCATAAAATTATGGGGTGCTATGCATGCATCATTTATGTCAATCCGATTTTGAGAACTGTGAGAACTGTGACAGAATCGTTCATAAAAGCAATCATCAAACAAGAACAATGCAGGTGACAAGACAGACTGACTCGAGCAAATGACAAACTCAAATGAATGAGGGAAGAGTGAGAACTCATAATAGTCTCAGGGAGTACACGTGGATGAGACCATGGCCAGCACCAATCAAGAGTCCTCACTCAACCCTCAGAACTTCACCCCTCATCTGTCACTTTGTTGCCTGTCGTCTGGGCCTCTTGCCAAGTCCGGTTAGCGCAAAAGGGGAAGTCACTCCGAGTTCGCTGGTTTTACTGGGGAATGTCTTCGCAGTTCAATAGTACGCCGGCCAAACGTGACTACTAGCGGTGATTTTCCCAGAACAGTTCATCTGTTCGTAGGCTGCTAGCAAGGGGGGCGTATACCGGATTGATATCTACGGTATGTGTCATCCATCATCCTTATGCAATTATAATCCCACTAATTAAATAGATATATAGCAATTTTGAATAACCCAGCCATTTTAGAGCCTTCCTTCCCGCACGCTTAATCTGCACTCATCAGAAGGGAAATGTCTTCCCTCTCATAACCTCGCATGTTATACCGAGCATAACGGAGATCACACGCTTATTTAGGCTAACACAGGCCTCATTTCTGCA
>BFEA01000083.1:3474050-3502401 GCA_003427395.1 Chara braunii
CCGTTGGCCTCCCTATGAAGTGACGGGACCCAAGAAAAGGGAAATCCCCGCCTAAAAACTGGTAAATCAGTAATAATAATTGTAATAACAATAATAATAGTAAAAGGGAAAGGGAAAGCCTAGTCGATGCAGCAAGCAACCGTCGCTGGATTATTCCAGATTAAAGCAACGGTGCAAGGAAGATGAGCATTAGCGAACTCCAGCAATTAAACAACATCATACATATTAGTCCAGATAGTCTTGACCTCGAACCAACAGCAGAAATGCATCACGAGATTCACCAAATAAGATCACACCAATAGTTCGTAATTGACAATGCTGAAATAGTCTCTCATCATCATCAACGAAGAACAAGAGTTGATATCCTATTGGCGCTCGGCGCCCAGACTACATGTGGCAGATCCTATCTAGCCTAATACTACAATGCCGATGTTGACATCAACAGCTTCCTGAAGTACGAGCATACAGCGGACAATGCCGCATGCTTCCAGCACCAGGTATGTCTCTCGCAACCCTCACAACCCTGATCCACACCACACAGATGCCACTAGCACCCAAGGACCACCCTGCGTCACACCCAGCWCACAGCGGAGCAGCTCGGCTATGGCTGCCCGCTACTTCCTGCTCGCCCGTGAGAGCGTGAGTGCCAGCCAGCCAGCAAATAGCGCAGCAGCGCTCGCGCAGCATGCAGCCAGCACCCGAATGCCGAATGAGGAGGCAGGCCCTTCCCTATATCGAAGTGGCCTGCCTGCGTCCTGTCGAGGAAGCTTCCAGTAGGCCCCGGTAGGCAAAGGCCCAAACCTCACACGCAGGCCCAGGGCCTGATGGTTGCATGTGCCCAACTGCCCTTGGCCTGCTCACGGCCTTTCCCCCGCGTCTGGCCCAGGTCCCCATTCAGATACATTTGCAAAATATGGCCTGGGCCTAGGCGCCTTCAACCAACTGGCGCAGCGCAACTGTCTGAATTTCACCAGTTGCGGGGTACCCTGAGAATCGAGGCCCTGAGGGCCTGTCGCGCCTGCCTTCACTTAGGGCAGCCGACATGCTGCAAAAAGGGCCCCGAAGGGGCTGAGCGGGCGTAGCCTTGCATTCCCTCCATATCTTCGTTAGTCCTCTGAGAAGATCAATCCTGAGCCATCTGGCACTTTCCTTTCAATACATCCTTCTCATAGCGGGCAACGATTTGAGGAGCGGTCTGCATCAATTCCTCCCGAGTAAACCAGCGGTCCTCCTTCGGATCTGTGTGATGTCTGAAGTGGACACGAAACTGCAGCTTTGGCTTTGGAGGACGTCCCCTTCCCGGAGGCTTTTGAACAGGCATCTCCCTGTGGTCGACGATATCATCGATGTCGACTTCTCCGTCCATGGTTGGGGCCAGCATTGGTCGACGAGAGGGAAACTGATCAGTTTCCTCGAACGCAGCGAGCTTAGAGGCGTGAAAGACTGGGTAAGTTCTGAGATGACTAGGGATACGGATGACATAAGATGGACCATCAGGATCTGTCCTACTACGTCTAAAACTTCCCAAGGTCCAAAGTACTGAGGCATGAGTTTGCGGGATATCCCGAACTCTTGTCCCAGTTCTGAAGACTTGACCCAGACTTTGTCCCCAACCTGAAATGTAGAAGGGCGGCGGTGTTTATTCTCAGATTCTATCATTGCTGCCTGCGCCTTCTGCATGTGCTCTACAGCCTCCTGCATTTTCTGTTTGTAACGATAAGCGAACTCCAAAGTGTCCGGTGTAACAGTTGGCTGGTTATCAGGAAGTAGGAAGTTTAAAGGCAGTCTAGGCCTAAAGGTAAGATGTAGACTGTTAGGACTTACCTTGGTAGCGCTGTGTACAATGTTATTGTACAGACTGGCGACAAGAGCAAGCTTGTCGTTCCAGTCCACCTGATTGGGCTTAATGTAATGCCTCAGCAGGTGTTGAACAGCGCGGTTCATGTGTTCAGCCTGGCCGTTTGCTTCTGGGTAGCCTCGCAATGGTCTTTATCCCCGTGCTGATAAGGCGTTTTGCCTTCTTTTGTTTTGTTTTTATTTTCTTATTCTCCTTTTACCCCTCTGCTCAGTTTTTCTCTCCTGACAGCAACCTGTTTTCGTGCACCTAACCCATAACTATGTACAGGGGCGCTTGGCGCGCAGTTGAAAAGACAGAGCCAGTCTTCTCACTTCCGCGTCCCAGGGCGAACCCGGCGGCTACCACGACCACAGGCTGGTTGTGCTCTACTGTACAGCAGGGCGCCGAGCCTGCGTGGACCAATGGAAAGCCCTGTGGCGCACCCTTTTTGCTAAGGGCATGCACCGACAGGACCGGTCCACACCAGGGTACAGCCCGGGCTCTAAGGGTCGTGGAGATGACTACTGGCTGCAATACCAGAGCAAGAGACCAGTACCAGGCAGGGACTTGGTACACAGCGGAGGGCCGGGACACCGCGCCCTACAGCAGCGGGAGCACATGTGCGTAGCCCACGCACTACTAGGTGCACGTGCACACACACGTGCGCAGCCCACGCATCACGAGGCGCACACTCGTGCACACACCCCGCGCGCGCCAAAGGGCACAAGGGCGCATGCACAGGCGTACACGCGCGCACACACCCACGCGCCACGGGGCTCAAGGACACGCACAGGCACACACACCCCGCACACCCTCGCGCCAAAAGGGGCGTAACGTCGCTCGCACAGGCAGGCGACTCCGCGCTGCCCCTGCGCACGAACGTGAACATCGCGCGCACGGGCGTGCAGCTCCACGCTGCCCCCGCACATGTACGTGAACGCCGCGCGCACGGGCGCGCAGCTCCGCGCTGCACCCCTGCACACCCAAGGACACCGCGCGCACAGGCGATCAGCCCCGTGCACGAGCCTAGACACCACGCGCACGGGCGCGCAGCTCCGCGTAGCCTCTGCGTGGGTGTTTGAGCGCCTCGCGCACGGGCGTGCAGCTCCATGCAGCTCCGCGCGCACGAATAGAGGCCGCGCACACGAGCGCGCAGCCCCGTGCGCACGAATAGAGGTCGCGCACCGCGCGGACGGACGCGCGACACCACGCAGTCCCCACGTGCGTGTGGACGCACGAGCGCTGCGTCGCACACCAGGAGCGCACGGTCGCACACCAAGGGCGCAACCCAGAGGCGCACAGGTGCACACCGAGAGGTCACGAGTGCAGCCTAGAGGCGCACGAGCGCAAACCAGGGGTGCACCAATGATGCACACCAATGTCGCACACCAAGGGTACGCCAAGGCCGCGTACAAGGGCGCACGTCGAAAGGGCACGTCGGGGGCGTGCCCCGTTTAGAACGCGTCACAGAGGCGTCGTGATGATTGGGCCGTTTGAGCAGGCGCGTTGAGATTCGATACGAGGGAGCGGATACATCGAGAGCAGGCGAGTTGGGCGAGAACACGGGGGAGCTGAAACATCTGAAGAGGTACATTTTGAACCGGGCCTTTCTGAAGTGGTACATTTTGAACTGGGCTTTTTTGAAGAGGCACTTTTTGAAGAGGTACGGGCGCATGTCAAGGGCGCAGGGGCGCACACCAGGAGCGCACGGCGCACACCAAGGGCGCAGGCCAGAGGCGCACGGGTGCACACCGAGGGGACACGAGTGCAGCCCATGGGCGCACACCAAGGGCGAGAACCAGGGGCGCACAACAAGGGTGCACACCAAGGTCGCGCACGAAGGGTACACCAGGGCCACGTACAAGGGCGCCCGAAAGGCAGGGCCCGTCTAGAACGCGTCACACGGGCGCTATGATGACTGGGCCGTTTGAGCAGGCGCATTGAGATTCGATACGGGGGAGCGGATACATCGAGACCAGGCGAGTTGGGCGAGAACACGGGGGAGCTGAAACATTTGAAGAGGTACATTCTAAATCGGGTTTTTTTGAAGAGGCACTTTCTGAACTGGGCTTTCTGAAGAGGTACATTGTGAACAGGGCTTCTAAAAGGAGCGATCTAGTGAAGGCTTTGTGAGACGCACTTGCTTGTGAGATCAAGACTCAACGCACCTAGGACTTGCAGAGGGGTTCCTGAGAGGTGAGGACGGCAGCGCAGGAAGGAATGGTCACGGTTGACCTTGAGCTTTGGACCCAGTGGGCGCGAGAAGTTACTTCAGGTACGGAAAGTTCGAGCACGGTTCCTTGGGATCGACGGGCACGTTACCGGCGTTATCCCATTGGGCGGAGAATCCGACCTAGACTGTTAGTAAGATCAGTTTGGACTCAAACTGATTTCCTTGATCTAGGAGAGGAAACTACTTCTGGAACTGGGAACAGCGCAGTGAACCCTATCATTCTAGACTAGATGGGAATGCATATATTATTTCTTCTTAATGCTGTTTCGTCAGTTTCTCGTCGTCGCATTTTCTTTGGATTTCAATGGTCGTTGTGTGGATCTGCACTAACCAGGTTTTCTTGTAGGTTACAGGAGCGCCGACCAAATTCTCTTGCGGGTGACAGACGTGGCGCGATGTATAGGGTTTGGACGGTGTGCCGGCAGACCCTCTCTACCGGTCGACACCGGTTCTCTAAGTATGCAGAGTTTATCCCCTTACCAACTGAGGCTCGCGTTCTGGCCGTTCAGGCGAAATTTGTTGAGAGGTGGGTTACACATCATGGACCACCCACATCGTCAGTGATCGAGATCCTTGCTTTTGCAGCAATGAGTGGCAATCCTACTATAGGGATTACCTTCGTTCCAGATTGGATACAACATCTGGTCGTCATCCTGAAGCCAATAGACAGGCTGAAGTGATCATCCAAATTCTGTTCCAATTGCTGCGTCTTGTGATGTCCAGATCAGCAGGACTGGGATCTCCATTTGGGTTGTGCACAACTTGTGTATAACACGTCTATACACTCCTCTACTGGCTTCACACCCTACCGGTTGCACTGGGGTCGTGAGCCACGACAGCCTCTCGATGATATCATCGATAAGGCTACCCCTACGCTGACACCTAGAACTGTAGAGTTCACTAGGCGTTACCGTGTGGACATAGAGCGCGCCCGTGCCAACCTGCCGAAAGCCCAAAAGGCTATGATTCAGGAGGCAAACAAGCACAGACGTCCTTCTACTATTCGCACAAGTGACTGGGTGTGGGTACTCAGTTTTGAGTTGTCGCGAAAGGAGGATATTTCGCCTAAGCTGTTGCCACAATATATGTGTTCATGGCAGGTCTTAGATACAGTGGGAGCTGATCCATTTGGACCATCCTATACAGTGGATGTACCTCTGCATCTACAAACCTACCCTGTCTTCCATGCATCTAAGTTGTTGCCGTTCACATCAGCTGATGCATTGCAAGACAGGCCTCCTCAGTTCGGTCCCCCTAGCCCTGGTAAAGGATATGAGGTGGAATCTGTGGAGGATGAGTCAGGTACAGGTCTAGATAAGGAGTACCTTGTGAAGTTCTTGTACCAGCCGCATACTGAGGACCGCTGGTTTACTCGCAAGGAACTTTTGAAGGTCAATTATCCTCAAATATGAGGCAGCACAGAAGGGAGTATCCCTTCGGCGCTCTGCACGCCTACGCCCCTAGCTCGGAGGTCCTCGCTCCGGGGGAGGGTAGGTCTGCAATGACTTGCTGTTTTCTGGTTGCGTGTAGCTTCTCTCTGCCGAGGCTGTACTATAGGTAGGATAGATTCGTAATTTTGTTTGGCTGAGGGCTAACTGAGAGACCTACCTGTGAGGGAAATTCGAGAGGGATATATTTGCGAATTCGGGGAAAATGCAGGCCCGGTACTAACAGAATTCCCTACCGCTACCCTAACTGCGAATAGCAGGCCCGGACTACCCCTAGGACAGACAGGCCCTAAGGGTCTATTCTGATAGACGTCCTATAACCTATAGCTGGGTCCAGTAGAGGCCGAAAGGCCGAAACATAAATGGTACCAGTCGGTCAGTCAGTCCGGTCTAGGTCGAGTCTAGGCTAGGTTAGGCTATAGATAGAATGGGCACATCAGTTCAGGGCTTTTGGCAGTTGGTACCGATTGCGCTACGCGTGAACCGGAAGTGGTGACGGCTCAACGTGGAAGGAGACAGGCATAGCCCGACCCTCGAAGCGCCAACCATAGCTGGGACCTGCGCTGTACTCCGCCAGCACGCAAGGGCTGATAGAGGTTTGGGCTATCGAGGTCTGCTGCACGCGAGAGAAGTTGGTGCCCTGCTGGACCCTCCTCCGAAGTGGGGTTCCAGGGTGG
This sequence comes from Chara braunii, assembly GCA_003427395.1. Lineage (NCBI taxonomy): Eukaryota > Viridiplantae > Streptophyta > Charophyceae > Charales > Characeae > Chara > Chara braunii. Next base: position 3,480,246 of record BFEA01000083.1, read on the forward strand.
TGGCGCTACAGCCATAGCTGCAGCTTCATCCTCAGAGGTCATCTTGTCAGGGTTTGGTGGCGCTGCTGCATAGTTCCACGCGGGAAGTCTTCCGACACTTCGTCATCATCAAATACTGTGGTGCTGGTCTTCTTCTTCATCCTCTGAGTGGCGCTTGGCCTCAGAGACTTGTTTCAAGGTGGCGCTTCCTGTGGACGCTGTATCTGGGTGGCGCTTGATGTTTCAGGGGCTCAAGGGTGTTACGGGTGCTAATCAGGGTTGGGGAGTGAAGCGCTGCTCATTTCTGAGCAGCGCACCATAGTACTGAAGTTATCCGGACAATTCGAGACTCCGAGTTTAATAAACAGTGTGTAACTGGGTTTGGACTATCATCGTTTGATTGTTTCCTCGATGCGATCTGCTCGGCTTTTCTTTATGACTGGTTGTGAGGATTGAGTGGAGTGAATCGCACTTTCAGTGTACCCTGTAATATCGCATGGTCAAGTCTTCCACTGTGTATATCCCTCCCTGTGCGGTGTGATACTCCTATCCTCTCCCCTTCCTTCTGTGTATGTATGGGCATACTTGGAAGTCTATGTGAGTGAGTGTTGGTCTTCAGACTGCAAACAACCAGAATCATAACATAGAGGTGGTTGGTGGGTTATCCTTGACATCACACTAAGTACGCATTTGTCAATTTTGGAGTACGCAGTGGGTGTGCAACACTTCCTTCTCAACCAGAATCATAACATAGAGGTGGTTGGTGGGTCATCAGACTGTCGCTATTTCTTTTCTTGTCTAGAATTATTCTTTCCGGATGGGTGTGCAGACACTTCCTTCTAAACCACACAGACAAGGGTGAGCCCTGGGGTCACAGTGAGTACGCATTTGTCAATTTTGGACTCAAGTTTTCACTATTTCTTTTCTAGTCTAGAATTATTCTTACCTGATGAGTGTGCAGACACTTCCTTCTCAACCACACAGACAAGGGTGAGCCCTGGGTTGGCCAGGGTTGCCAGTCCCCGACCGCAGACCCTTGCTGTTCTGGGGTGCCACCGTTCAGGTTTTTCCCACTTTCATGGGCTTGGGGACCACCTCCAACTCCCCCAGGGCACAGCGGCATATGGGCATGGGGAGTGGCGGGTACGGGGCATACGGGGAAAGACCCCCGCGCGACAAAGAGGACCTCTGCACAAATATGGAGGAGCCCCGCAAGGAGGTGTTCTTTTTCTGGTTTCCTTCTTTGTGGGGTGGTGCTGCCCCTGCTGGGTAGAGGGGAAGGAGTGGCAGGGTTGGGGTGGGGGATGAAGACCGGGGTGCAAGTGGAACCGCCAGCGGGGGCATGCCGGGGTCGGGATGTTCGGGGGCAGGGACGTGGGATGGGTTCCACTTTCCCCATTAACAAAAACAGGATACCCGTTGTTCTTGCATCCGTCCTCGCTCGGGGATGCGGATATGGGAACCGGACCCTGGCTTTCTTGTTGGGACCACCAGGTGACAACCTTGGTGCCAGAGTTGTGCAGGATCTGATTTGTCAATGTATCATCTGCTACGGTACTACAAGGCAATCTGCTTCCATAGATCATGTGGTGGAGCTAGGATTAATTTGCTTCCATCGATCATGTGGTGGAGCTAGGTTTTTTGCAGTATTTGTGTACCTGGTGATGTGGATGCTGGGCTGCTGTTTGGTGAATAAATCGTTATTTGACAGTGTTCTTGTCCGTTCATCTTTTCTAGTGCAAGTGTGAATTGGCGGATGGACCTGTGGTGGCTTGGTGCTCACCCACACAGACATGGGGAAGGATTTTCTTGGCTTCGGGAGGAACTGTTGCAATTACTTTACTACACATACACCTTCACATACGCACACATGCACACAAAAAGCACATGTGTGTGTGTGCGTGTGTGTGTGTTTGTGTGTGCGCGCGAGTATCTATGTGCGCATGTGTGCATTTGTATTGTGTGTGTGTGTGTGTGGTTCCTCACCTCTTCCTCAACTACCTTCCCCCCCCCCCCCGAATACACCATACGGTAGGGTTGCATCCTTGCTGACCGTCGACGTCGACCGCCGACGCCAACCGCTAACCGTATTGTAGCTGGCCACTAGGGCCGATCGGTTGGCGGTGTCGGTGCGAATACCCTTACAAGGGTATCCGCCCTGGTTTTTGCAAGTTACCAAAAAAAATAAAAAATAGTTTGATTTAAAATTTAGGTACAGCGCGCGAGGCGCGGCGGTGTCTATGGTTTACATTAGGCTGAATGGTTTACTAGAGCAGAGAGTGTTTGGGCGCGCATACTTGAGGTGTGCGTGATATCTTCTCCTTTTGATGATCGTGAAAACTTGCGTTGGTCGCCGACCAAATTTTTATTCTTCTGATTAAACTAGGATTAAAAGGATTTTGTTTTGTGATTGGTGCGCTTGCCTCTAACCTGTGCGTACGCACGAAGGACGACATTGACAACACCGTGATTTTAAAGACGTTCAGTAAATCTGCGTGTCACAAAGTATCTGTTTATTTAGGTGTCGTCAAAATTACACCCAGACTTCGACCCAACATTATTGGTTACAGCATCAAATTTTCATCAGAGAAATTTAGGGATCGAGATTGAGCGGCGACGACGTGGGGATATCAGAGTAGCGCGAAGGGACTGAGGGGTTGAGGGCCCGACAGGGCTATCCCCCTTGGTTTTGCCATTAGGAACGTCAGAGCGGTGCTAGCGTTTTTCTTCATCCTCGTTTGACGTATTCTGACAAATATCAAGTTTCTAAGTATGTTTATTATTTATTTATCTTTGCTCCGGCGTCCCTTTAACTTGGACGCGACGCCGAATTTAGTGGCCGTAACGGGAGTCCCCCTAGAGCACGCATCTCGTTTAACCAGTCGAGGTTCAAGTGAAATTCCTTTATCCCTCCTGTTTTGGAATACGAAACCGAGGGGTTCAACATGCCTATGAGCCAGGGGGGGCCGTTGGTTGGAGTACTGGCCGCCGCTCACCCTTTGTTGTGAAAGGATTGAATGTGTGCCTGCCTGCTGGGACACGAGAGAAGGGTGACCATCGTCGGGAAGAGCGGTTCGGGGCACTATGGGAAGGCTGCGGCAGCGGCCGCTCACCAGTGCAACCCTCCCCCACCTCGGTCTTCTAAGTTCTCATTTGAATATTTGCAACTCCCACCGGGATTTGCACTAGGCTCGTGCCTAGGCTTTGTCGCAGGCCGCTCCTTTGGCCTCGCGACAGGCTGTGTGTGTGGGAAATTGGCTGTGGAGGACCTGAGGTACTGACAAAGTCCTTTCGGCATAGTGGGCAAGAGGAGGCTGTAGCAGACTGGCAGCAAAACCAGCTTGGCGCACAGCTTGTCGGACAGGGTATAGGGGCGAAAGACTAATTGACCCGCCTGATAATCGGTCGTTCTCGGACTATCGCCCACGGAGAGTCTGATGAGATTGTGCCGGGCATTGCGGGGCCGCTGCGGCCGGATGCTGCGTTGGTGGCAGGGGAGCGGAGCGTCAAGGAGCGGCGGGTTTGGCTGGGTTGTGCTAGCAGCAGCGGGGAATCGAGGCAGAGCTGCGACTGGCGCTGAAGCAGGGCAGTCAAGACGGCCGAAAGAGACCCAGTGGAGGACGTAGCTATACTAACGCATGAATCTTTCGGCTGACTCTATGTATAGGGGCGAAAGGCTAACCAAAATGTCAGATAGCTGGTTCCTTTGGAGGTCCCAGCGGGGCCAAGCATCTCCCATAAGTTTGGGTGGCTTAGTCGCCTCGGTTATTTTGGGTTTCTTTCAGTCTGAGCATGTTCCATAAGTTTGGGTGGCTCAGCCTCTTCCTGCTTTGGCTTTAAGAGAAATGAACCAGGTTGAGAGCCAAGACATGTTCCATAAGTTTGGGTGGTCTTGGTCCAACGTCGCGCACATGCTGGAACCAGAAGGTTATAATTTGACTATACTTTATTACTATCCTTCTTATGAACAGGCTAGTCAGACAAGGTTCCGTAAGTTTGGGTGGTTTGACTAAAGCTTATCACCAACTGAAGAGAGTACTAATTAAGAATAAACTTGTGGTACGAAGGGCCAGACTGAATCTTGAGCTGAAGATGATCGGTCCAGTTATATGCTACCTCAGAAGACTAAGTGCAGATAATTATATAAAACTCGGATACTTAAACAGTTCAGGGCGAGTAGGGAGGCCTAGTGATATGCCCAAAGAAGAGAAAAAATGTTATGCCCTGTGTTTGTGTATACTCAATGGCTGAGCTAAACATGTTCCATACGTTTGGGTGGTCTAGCTTTATGCCCCTATGTAAGCTAGGTATAAAGGGATAAATCATTGAGAGACTGAACTATTGTTTGATAAATTGACTTTGGGATGGTGAGAGTACTTACCTTTGTGGTTTGGCCTGCATGTGGCCGAGTGAGACTACCACTTAGTCTGAGTTTCAGTTCGATAGGTAGCTGCTTTAGTTGCTTGCCACGTGCTAGAGCCATAGGAGTTAGTTTCAATTCTTGCATTTTATGAGCTAAGTTTTTTTTACTTGGGTCAATTTTTGCATTTTCTGGGATCTTTTGTTATACTTGGCTTTGTATAAATTTTGGCAAGCTACTTTCTCTACAGGAAGCGTTGCCAAAGTTTCTACAAAGCCAAGGAGTTGGTCAGATTTTGTCTTTTCAAAGTTCAACTTGATGGACTTTTACGACTTAGTGAAAATTTGGACAGTGACCTTTTTCTAAAGGGAGTGGTGCCCGAATTTTTGCTAATTAAGGAGTTGGACAAAAGTGGACCTTGAGAAGTTATTTTTCTTCTCAACTTAGCTTTGTATAAATCTTGGAATAACACTTTCTCTTCGGGAAGCGATGCCGAAATTTCTACAAATCTAAGGAGTTAGTTAAATTTTGTCTTAGTTGGACTCGACGTTTGCTCTGGGTTTATATTTGACTTACTAAAAATTTGGAAAGCCTTCTTGTGTAAAGGGAGTGCTGCCCAAATTTTTACTAATTCAGGGAGTTGGACAAATTTTGGCTTTCCTGATTTAAAGTTCGGTTTTTGTTTTCGTATGTGAGTTATTATAAATTTTGGAAAGGCACTTTTCCTACGAGAAGCGCTGCCAAAATTTTCTTAGTTTAGAGGAGTGAGATTATATTTTGACAGATGGCGATTCTGGCAATCCACCCTGAATAGGGGAGATGCTGCTATAGGTCTGCCTTACGTTGGGTACTGGCTTAGAAGTAGGCCTAGGTTTAGTTTGCAAGAGAACCTTGAGTGAGATTGTGATATGGAGATTATTCTGCATGGACTTATAGGTTTGGCTTGTGTTACGATCCTGGTCATTTCCCAAGTGCAAACTCACAATGAAAGACAATGCCACCCAATTGTGAAAGAAATGAAAGCACTTGCAAGAGATAAAGACCAGATGAGAGGTAAAGAAGAAGAAAAAGAAGAAGAAGAAGTACACTAGCAAGACCAATGACAATTCCCCCTTCTCTCTCCACCTTCCTCCTTCCTCCTTCTCTTCACCAATCTTATTCTTCTCTCAATAATAATAATAAGAATGAATGGATGAACCAGAATCAATGTGCGAAGTTCCCTCTTACTGCTAACTCAACTCACAACAACAACAACTACAACAAAGTCCACCATGGCCATGGCTTCCCTCCTTCATCCTCCTCTCTTATCCATAGGCCATGGCGGACTATTGGGAGGCAGCTATGATGCTGCGCTGATGTCCCAAGACAACCCAAAGCAGCTATGCCGCTGCTTGACTTGGTCCGCTATGCCTGACTCTGCCTACCCCAACTGGGGCCTTCCGGATGCAGCGCCCAACAAGGTGATGAAGATGGTGTCACCAATAGCCAGGTAAGTGCCCTACCACTCTCCTACCATGCCCCCTTCTTCCTCCTCCTCAAGCTGGGGTGCTCGCCATAGCCAGGCTGAGCCCCAGCGGACCTTCACCTCCAAGCAGAGCTGCTTCAGTCCAGCGCTGCGCTCCAGCAGCATGTCGCCAATCCTTGCATACCGCAAATGAGGAAGACCTCTCCGCTCTTCTTGAAGATATAGCGGCCTATCGGCCTCCTGGGCGGTGACTTCGTAGGCCAAGCGGCCTCCCAGCAACTGGTACCTCCTCCTTTTTGGAGGGAAACATCATTGCAGGCTCTATTATTGTCCGCACAGGCCCTAGACCCGGGCTACTTGGACTGGTACCGGCCTACCTCTAACCTACTTCTACTGGGCCTCTAAAAATGCCAACTTTTTGTCTTCTTCTGCTCGGCCTACCTGCTACTTGAGTGTTTTTCCCCAGCTGCTCTAAGTGTCGTAGGCCTACTCCCCGCTACTGGCGTGTTTACCCCCCTGCAACCCTTCCAAGTCACGGCCACAGGTAAGTACCGGCCCGGTGGGCCTTGCAACCAACAAGTACCCTTGCAGGTCACACACACATACTCAACCAGCAAGCACTCAGACAGGCATGCAAACGAGCAGGCACGCACACACACAACCGGCAAGCACTCAGACAGGCATGCAAACCAGCAGGCACGCATACACACAAACTCGGGACCACAGCATAATGCGGAAATCAGAGCAAGGCATTCATTCCATTGGCAAATCCCAGAAATCAGCAGTGTTCTCAGTCTGTGTTTTTGGCGGGTCATTACATTACTCCCCTCTCGAGAGCGAGGTCCCTTCGAGCGAGTAACTCAGTCAGAGTCGGTACAAAAGGCATCGTAGGCATAGATMAAAAAGAGAGTGTTAGTGAGACCGAACGGAGTGAGTTTTGCAGCAAACTTAGCGGTCTGTCCATCAACAATCTGTCGTTCATATGCGTTCACAACACGTGGAGCACTCTTCAGCAGCTCTTTCCGGTTAATCCAGAAGAATTCGTTCAACGGATGGTAGAGGAAGTGAACCTTGTACTGTCTGTTCCTCCCTCTCCCTTCGTGAGAAACGATTTTGTCAATCTCATGGCCGCCGTCAATAGGGCGAGGTATCATAGGGTCTCGGAAGGGAAAGGTCTCATCATCAATGTGTGGGAACAATTTGGAGGCATGGAAGACTGGATACGTGCGCAGATGAGGAGGCACGTCAATCACATACGAAGGACCGAAATCATCCCCAATCACCTTCAGGATCTGCCAGGGGCCGTAGTATAGTGGAAGAAGCTTTCGTGACACGCCCTCTTCATCAGAAAACTCGGCCATTTTGACCCAAACATATCCCCAACTTTGAATTTTTCTTCCCTGCGCAGCTTGTTAGCATGTTTGATCATGGCATGCTGGCGCTTGTTCATGGCTGTAGTAACAACTTTGAGCAAGCGTGCGTACTTGGCATTGTAGTCAGGCATGCCGGGCATCAGACCAGGTGACCGTTCGGGGAACAGATAGGAGAGGGGATTGCGCATCGGCCATCCGTACTGCAGCTGGTTTGGTGTCACGCCAGTTGCAGAGTGGATGGAATTGTTATACAGTCCGTTTACCTTGTGCAGCTCTTTGTCCCACGTGTTGTGATCTGGAACAATTAATGCGCGGAGTAGTTGGATGACAGTCTGGTTGATCTCCTCAGCCAATCCATTGGCTTCGAGGTGTCGACCAGAAGTCTTGTTTAGTTTAATGTCATAGATCTGCGACGTGAAATCCTTCCAATCGGCGCTGATGAATCTGGTATCCCGATCACTCCAAGAATTTCCGGGGGTCCATACTGCAGAATGTATTGTTGGTGAAATTCTTCAATTACTAGCTCAGTCGGTGCATGAGGAGGTAGAGGGATCAAGTTCAAAAATTTAGAAAAGCGATCCACAATCACCATAAGTTGTGAATTCCCTGCTGCACTCACCTTTCCCATGTCCGTGAAATCGATAGAGACCGATTCCCCGGGACCATCAGGAATTGGTAGGGGTCTCAGCAGGCCATAAGGCTTATGCCTATGGACTTTTGTTCTTTGACAGACTTGACACTCAGCGATGAATTTCTGAGCAGATCCCTTCATTCCCGGTCAATCATACTGCTGCAAAAGAATCCCATATGTCTTTTCGAAGCCGAAGTGTCCACTCAGACCATGTGCCAAATCCAAGAAGTGAGTCCGGAGAGGCGCATGGTTGGGAACACATAAATGATTAAACTTTCCGTACCGGCGAAAGACAAGACCCTCGCATTCGTGAAAATCAGGCTGACTGTTGGGGTCAGCCTTGAGCTGCTCAAGGATGGGACTAAGGTCCGGATCCTTGGCAGTGCGTTCGACCAGCTCCTCCTTCAGATTCCTCTGGAGGTCGTAAGAGTCCACAAGGCAAGTCAAATACTCGGGATGGCGCGACAAAGCATCAGCAACACGGTTATAACAACCTGTCTTGTGTTTCAACTCAAAACTGTAGACATCAATGTCATGCAACCAGCGGGTCAATGTAGGAGAGAGTTCAGATTGTGTCTGAATCCTCTGCAAGGTTTGATGGTCAGAGTAGACCTTAAAGTGGCGACCCAAGAGTTGAGGCCAGTTTCGGATCACCTCAACCATGGTTGCCTCCGGCTCAAGGCCGTTTGCAGACAACCGATGCCCAAGATAGATGACGCTGTCCCTCCCAAACTCATATTTCTCCAAGTTGAGGTGCAGCTGCGCCTCCTTGAGGACCTGCAAAACTTCCTCAAGGTGCTTGAGGTGCTCCTCCATGGTTTTGTTGAAGATGAAGATATCATCAAGGTACACAACCACAAACCTGTTGAGTTGATGGCAAAGTACCTTGTCCATGAGGCACTGAAAGTGGCCGGTGCATTCGTAAGACCGAAGGGCATAACGATGAACCCGTACAGCCCATCGCGTGTCTTGAATGCAGTCTTGTGCTGGTCACTCGGATCAACTTCAATCTGGTGGTAGCCAGACTTGAGGTTGATCTGAGAGAAGACTTTGCAACCACCGGCCGCATCTAACAGATCATCTATACGTGGCAAAGGGTAGGCATTCTTCCTTGTGATTCGATTCAAGCCACGATAATCAATGCACATCCGGAGTTTGTCTCCTTTCTTTGGCACGAACAAGACTCGCTAGGCCTAATCCATCCACGGTCAATCATATCATAAATCTGTCGCCTCAACTCTTCCAACTCGCCTTGTCCCATACGGTAGACGCAGCCCTTTGGAGGAACACTCCCCTCTATTATCTTGATTTTGTGTTTGACCGGAAGCTCGGGAACTCCACGAGGTTCGGCCAAAACTTCAGGGAATCGATCTAATAGTTGGTGAATGTTTGTTGGGATTTCCGGTGGAGGATCATCCTCATCAGGAGAAAGAAAATTAGACTGAGAATTTACAGCAATTACAACCGGATTAGAAGTAGAGTTACTTACTGAGGTAGAAAATGCAGCAAAAGTAAAAGGCACATGGAGTGGTTTTACAAGGGCTATATGTACAAACTCAGCTTCCTTGCGCCTGCGCACTGACCTGCAGAATTTGTTAGCACTTAGAAGAGTCACAGGGGACTCGTGCGTCTCGTCTAGTAAGATGGTACGCTCGTTCCCCTTGGCATCGAGTACCACAAACTGGTTGTCCGCCCACGTGGTCCTTAGGCAATGAGCCTTTAGCCAGCCCAAGCCAATGACCACGTCGAAAGGACACTTGTCCAGGACGTAAAAATTCAGCTCATGTGTGACAGTGCGATCTTTGTCAAAGGTGATGCGCACACCTTTGACAGCATGAGTGGAAGTGACAACCTCTTGGTTGCCCACCTTAGTCCGGCAAGGGTTCTGCAGTTCCACTTGCTTCATACCCAGGCCCGCCTTGCGAATCCCGTTCGGAGATAAGAAATTAGTGATCGAACCACTGTCAATCAGCACACGGATGTATCGGCGGTTAATGAGTAGTTTAAAGAAAGTCAGCTCCACGCTCCCTTGAACACGGCGTCGTTGCTTGAGCTGCAGCCAATGCTCCATGTGGGCGTGGAGGTCGACCTCTTTAGACTCCTCCCAAGGCTCAGTGTATAACACTTGGACTGCATCAGCCTTGGATTCAGCATTAGTTTGGGCTTCAAGAGCACGCTGCTGATCAGATCCAGGCTCCTCGGAAGGGCCTGCAACTGACTGTCGAGCTTCCCTTGCTGTAGGGAGTGTTGACGACTCCTCTACGCCCCTTGCCTGTTTCCCTGAAGACGATAGCAATCCTGCACAACATGCCCAGGCTTTGAACAATGCAAGCATACGCGCAGTTTGGACCTTCTTTCCCATTCTTTTGGCTGATGCGGAGGGCTTCCCAAGGCTTGGTAGAAGCCGGTTTCTCAGGGATCTTAGCATTTTTGGGAAGGTGTAAGACAGTTCCCTTACCTGAACCACGGTTAGGCCCCTTATTTGAAGCAGTCTTTCTGAATGCATTAAGTTTCTYATCATCATTTCTGTCACACTCAATGGCTGATGCGGAACAGCCCGTATCGGAGTCCGGCTCTAGATCGTCATCTAGAGACWGATCATCCGCATAGGACTGATCKTCAGCCTCCCGATGATCATGCAGTGCAAGCTGGTTGCTGCTTCCAAACCGCTTGCGTTGTGGTTTCCCACCTGCAGCGGGCGCCTTCTTGCGCCTGGCGAGGTCCTTGGCCTCTAGGTCGACTAGGTCTGTCATTAGCTCTTGCCAGGTGGCATGGTCCTTGAGTGCCAGGAGGGAGAGGTAATCTTTAGGGGCCACTCCCATGACTACATCCATACAAGATACGTCAGTCATTCCCAGATCCGGAGTGGTGAACAGACCAGTCAAGTGCTGTTCCAAAGCCTGCATGGATGACCTCCATGCTTGGCCCTTGAGGGCCTCAAGCTTCAGCCTAGCCTCGAGCGCAGCATGTTTATCCTGGTACCGGTCAAGGTGAAGATCCTCAAGAATGCGGACAGGGGTGATCTTCAGCCAATCAGTCAGGTCTATGCGTGCATAGCCTGCAGCGACAGCTTGGAGCTCAATGTGGTTTCGCACGGCGGGCTCAGTATCAGTCCCCATGATCATACTTCGGTCCTCTTGCGGTGTCCGCATGACCTCGAAGTACGACCGCATGGAACTAATCCAAGAGGTGATGTCAGCCTTCCCGTCGTACTTGGATGGCAGCGTGGCCGCCCGCTTGTCCACCATGGGACCGTAGTAAGGACTGTGGCGTTTTGGGCTGAAGTCCCTGCATTTGGGACCATGAACAACGCAGAACTGCCGGCGCTGCCGCTCGAGGAGCTGGCACCGGTTCCTGCGCTTGCCATGGTTCCGCTTGATCTAAGTATGAGGGCAGTGTTTGATTGAGAGACCGGGACTACAGCAGACCGAGGGTTAGGAGGGCGGGAGGCAGACAGCTGGGACTGTTCAAGGCTTACCTTAGCCTGCAGCTCTTCGTTCCGCTGCTCAAGTGTTGTCATACGAGACTCAAGGTTTTCCAAGGTCCGGAATCGGACCAAGGCTGCTACAACAGCAGCTAGTTCCTCTTGGAACCGGTCAGCATTGGCTTCCGGGATCCGAAGGAGGGCCACCTGATCAGCAATGTGGGCGGCTCTAGCTGCTGTCGCTGCCTCCCTTTCCCTCTGCACGGCATCATCATACAGTTTTTGAAAGAATGGTTTCTGGCTCTCGTCTGCTGCGTCCAGCATGGCCTGCCATTGGTCAGATGTGATGACCGCCATGCTGGAGGATGGGGTGTCAGTAGAACTCTCAAGAGGTGTCCGCTCTTTCTTTACGTTTGGACGAACACTCCTCTTGCCCCTTCTCACACTCTCAAACAGCACACCTTCTCTCTCCCTTTCCTCGCTTTTCGCTGTCTGCGCACGCGTCTCGATACTGGACATAGATAGTTCAGATAAAAGAAACAAAYAGAAAACCACTCAGAGAAGAAGGTAGAACTCCTAGCCGGAGCGGCGAATCATTTGGACTTAGAGCGTGGCACGCAGCAGAAGAATAAATAAAATAAATAAATAAATAAAATAAAACAGCAGAGAGGTTTGATTTATAGAACGGGCCCGATCAGATCAATTGGAGATCCCCTCTTGTCTAACCTGACAGGGGACATGCATCACAATAAATCAGACGAAGAAGACTAAATTGCAGCAATGGAGATTTCGAGGGGTGTAGACGGTCGCCAAGTCAGACGCGGGGCAGTATGTGATAACAAGCGGTAAGACCAGTCAAGATCCCCTTGAAAGAAATGCCCTTGCTTGCTGTATGTCCCCCCAGTTCAGCGCAGCAAAGAAATGCACAGGCGGCAACAGATTTGGGCCCAAAAGGTCCTGTCCCGTTGGGTCTGGTCCCACTGGGTCCCGAGTGGTCCCAAGTAGGCCGTGGACCAGGACGAACGTGATAGGGGTACCAAGTCGGTCCCAAACTGTCTCTACCGTACTGAAAAGGAAAAGACAACTTTCAGCAAGAACGAACTTCTACAGTCGTTCAGAAATGAAAAGACAATGCACCATAGAAAGATATGTCATTTAGAGTAGATACATCATCCATCCATCCATCAGGTGAGAAAGCAATCCGCAAGCTCACACACACAACCAAGACCGCAGAGAAGAGGAAGAGAACCCAGCACACCTTCAACAGGGCATGAAGCACCAAGCAACCTCCCACGGGTTTACCCAGGTCACACGGCACTTACCTATGAGGCCCGGCCTCCAAAGATGGATAACGAGTCACTCCCCTCTCATATAATTCCTCCTGACCCCTAGCTACCACTACACGAAGTGTCCTAGCATAACTAAGAGGGCCTTCCTACACCCCTATTGCAAAGCCGGATCCCCTGTCGATGCCTGAAGACCAAAGTAGCAACTTGCAGCAATCCTATGCAGATATGGCAGCCTCCGATCAAGTCTCCCTTAAGAGGGGATGCTGCCCCCACCTGGTTAGGTCATGTAGGGTCAACATTGGACCCAACCAGGTTGCTTGAGTGGATGTATGGGGTGGCGAGACACAAAGGAGGCTGTTTGGAGTAAGCGAGAGGGAATTGAGAGTGAGAGGTACTCGCACCTGGAATCTGGACTTCAAGAAGACATTGAGTGACTTTTGGGCTTGACTCAACTCACAACAACAACAAATACAACAAAGTCCACCATGGCCATGGCTTCCCTCCTTCATCCTCCTCTCTCATGCATAGGCCATGGCAGACTACTGGGAGGCAGCTATGATGCTGCGCTGATGTCCCAAGGCAACCCAAAGCAGCTATGCCGCTGCTTGACTTGGTCCGCTATGCCTGACTCTGCCTTGAGCTGCTCTGGTGCAGCGCTACCCCAACTAGGGCCTTCCGCATGCAGCGCCCAACAAGGTGATGAAGATGGTGTCCACCATAGCCAGGTAAGTGCTCGCCATAGCCAGGCTGAGCCCCAGCGGACCTTCACCTCCAAGCAGAGTTGCTTCAGTCTAGCGCTGCGCTCCAGCAGCATGTCGCCAATCCTTGCATACCGCAAATGAGGAAGAGCTCTCCGCTCTTCCTGAAGATATAGCGGCCTACCAGCCTCCTGGGTGGTGACTTCCTAGGCCAAGCGGCCTCCCAACAACCTGTACCTCCTCCTTTTTGGAGGGAAACATCATTGCAGGCTCTGTTATTGTCCGCATAGGCCCTAGACCCGGGCTACCTGGACATCGGCCTACCTCTAACCTACCGCTACTGGGCCTCTAAAAATGCCAACTTTTTGTCTTCTTCTGCTCGGCCTACCTGCTACTTGAGTGTTTTTCCCCAGCTGCTCYAAGTGYCGTGGGCCTACTYCCCGCTACYGGCGTGTTTACCCCCCKGCAACCCTTCMAAGYCASGGCCACAGGTAAGTACCGGCCCGGTGGGCCTTGCAACCAACAAGTACCCTTGCGGGTCACACACACATACCCAACCAGCAAGCACTCAGACAGGCATGCAAACCAGTAGGCACACACACACACAACCGACAAGCACTCAGACAGGCATGCAAACCAGCAGGCACACACACACACAACCGGCAAGCACTCAGACAGGCATGCAAACCAGCAGGCACGCATACACACAGACTTGGGACCACAGCAGAATGCGGGAATCACAGCAAGGCATTCATTCCATTGGCAAATCCCAGAAATCAGCAGTGTTCTCAGTCTGTGTTTTTGGCGGGTCATTACACTTGGGAATTGGCCTGTCTTGTGTTACAGGTCTTCTTGATCAATTGATTCAGTGGGCTAGATTCAGCTTGATCCTATGAGGATCATATTTTGTTATCACTGATAATAGGTCGGTTGCCGATTCGTCGGTTTACGACTCCAATTCACTCTTGCCACTCAACCTAAAGGCTTTAGCCTTGTCATTTGAATTGTTTTGTCGAGTTTTCGCCCGAACTTTATTTGAATGGGCATTTAACGAAAGTACCGAGTATTTTATTTTGAGGAGTTGCACAAGAGTGAGGCTTGCATGGCTAAAGCGACGGGTGTGAGTACAGAGAATGGTTGAAGTTGACCCCGTGTAGTGCATGGACTTTTGGTTGACTCTTTGATGTGATTGCAGGTATGTTTGGTGGTTTGGACTTTGGATTTGACTGCCTGCGATCATATACATATATATGGCTGAGAGGAGTCCCACTGTGATTGTGAAAAGTGATCGTCACATAAGTATAACCCTCTATATATATGTAAATAAATATGTATTGAGTGTCTCGCGCGGCCTACCGTGACCACGCGTAAGGGTTAAACAGATTTCGTTTGAGAGAAGAGGGAGATCCTCTTCTATCCTTTGTTTTTAAGAGTTTATATGGTTGAACGTTGTAGTCCGTGGCAACCGTCAAAGTCAAACCCGTCGAAAATAACACCCCTGGTTAACCATGTGTGTCGAGTGTCGAATGTGACCCTCGATATTAACGAGGATCGCATGAGTATGGGTACTACATAGTACGCCATCATTGCGATTGAACGTTGTAGTCCGTGGCAACCGTCAAAGTCAAACCCGTCGAAAATAACACCCCTGGTTAACCATGTGTGTTGAGTGTCGAATGTGACCCTCGATATTAACGAGGATCGCATGAGTATGGGTACTACATAGTACGCCATCATTGCGATCGCTTGCGTACGCTTGCATTGCGAGTCGATACGAGTTAGCTCTGCGTCCGCGCGGTTTTATACTAAGTCTAGCACACGATGCCTATCCGATTTCCGCATCAGAGAGTTATGGGATGGCTACTATGGGACTAGGAGTGTTGTTGCGTTGTTTGTTCTGTGTCGTTCTGTATATGTATGTGCGCGTGCGTGCCTGTTGTAATTTTTGTCCTTAAAGTGGTGTACGCGCGGTGTGTGGGATGCATCCTAGCCGACCGACGACGGGTTGCGCTTGGGACCTCAGCCTCCCAAGGCGTCGGTTCGCGTGCGGTTCGGATAGAGGTGTAAAACCGCGCGTACCCATATGCTACAGCGTACGAGAAACACCCTCTTCTGGTCCTTATGCGATTGCACCTGATGAGCTTTCATATTGTGGACTGGTAGCTCGCTGGGGATACGCCCACCGAAGGGAGGTGATAGTGTAAGTCGTGCCTTGTGTAGGCCCTATCCTGTCTTATGGATGGCGCACTCCGCCGGAACGGCTTGCGGAAGCTCTATTATGTATTCGCAACGAGGATAAGACCAACTCCTGCGTGACGCAGTCGGGAGGGTTCCGCCCGGCCTTGTGTGGTGTCGGACCGACGCGTGCGACAGGTGGCGCCGTTGCCAGGGATAACAGTTGCCTACCTTGTCCTTGGTGGAACGACATCCGGGTACGAGGAAGTGAGAACTAGGCAAAATGGGAAGTTTTCTTTGGAATTTTATGGTTAATCGATTGATGGTATTGGATTGAGAGCAAGTGAGAGTTGATTGTGAGAGTTGGTTTTGACTAAGTGAAGTAAGGGTGATGCATGAGGGATAGACATTTTGACTATGCGCTCACTTACGCTGGCTAGTAGGATGGAAGTTGGAGTTGGTACCCCTTCTAACCACAATAGTTGACGGGTTTGGACGTTGCTTTGCATAGGTGGTATGGTAAGGGTAAGATGAGGTGACGTCGGGCTCAGAACGTCCCTGGAGGGAGTTGACCCTATAAGGTACATCGAAAGGGTTATCTGAGTGGTCATGAGAGCAACTTGGTGCTTTTGCATTAGAGAGATGCCAAAGATGTGTAAGGGAGCCTATTATGTTAGAAGTCGTCGAGAGACTTTGAGGAAAGTTAGTTTAAGGCTTCGTGGCACCCTGGGCCGCGGATCCTGCGGCCCAGTCCGAGCCGCGCGACCGAGTTAACTCCCATCTGTTTAGTAGTCAAAATATTTCCGGCAGCTGGTTGGTGGGAACGAGAAGTATGGGATATGTTTGGTGTGTACTTTTCTAACCATCTTGATTTACGTCGTATATTAACAGATTATGGTTTTGAGGGTCATCCGTTACGAAAAGACTTTCCCTTAAGTGGATATGTGGAAGTACGATACGATGATTCCGAGAAACGTGTGATTTATGAGCCTTCTCGCGCGGCCGCGCCACGGCCAGTGGGGGCGCGTGCGGGCGGCGCACGTTGGCCGCTAACGACCTGCATAAAAAAAATTAAAAAATTTTGAAAATTTGTGGGGGTTAATTTTGATAGGTAGCAAAAAAAAATTAAACAATACGAAAAAATAAATATTCATTTACTGCCATGGCGCACACACACGCACACACACACACACACACACGCACACACACACACACAATCAATCAATCAATCAATCAATCAATCAATCAATCAATCAACCAAACCAATCAAGATCCTATCTATTCGATAGGATCTTGATTGGTTTGGTTGATTGATTGATTGATTGATTGATTGATTGATTTGATTGATTGATTGATTCTCTTTCTCTCTTTTTCTCTCTTTCTCACCTCTCTCTCTCTCTCTCTCTCTCTCACTCTCTCTCTCTCTCTCTAGCGCGCGCGCAACTGGGACCCTCCCTGCAAGCCGCGCAGCTCCTGCGCCCATGCCCACAGGGAGTGTCGCAGTTGCCACTGCACGGGAGCTGCGCGGCTTGCGGGGAGGGTAGTAGCGGCTCCCGCACACACACACACCCACATGGACACACACACACACACACATGCACACACACACACACACATCACACACACACACACACACACACACACACACACACACACACACACACAAGCCATTTGAAGTGAACTTGAATCTAAACTGTGTTCTCGGTACCATATCTCTGAGTTCTGAGTGGGCGCATGTCGCCAGTTTGCTGCGCACATGTTTGCATGCATGTAAAGTGTGGAAGAGAGCGAGTCTGATTGCACACACACACACACACAGTCACACTCGATCAATCAATCAATCAATCAATCAAACCCTTCTTTTTTTTTTTTTTTTCAAATTTTGCATCTGCTTTTTTTTTNTTTTTTTTTTTTTTTTCTATATTTTTCTCTCAACTTCTGTTTTTTTCCTTTCACTACCTACTCCTAAGGCTATCTAGAGGGGACTCCTGCAAGCATAGTTTCCTCTCACTGTGAAGGGGAGATTTTATGTTGCCCCTTGCCCCTAATGTTTAGGGTATAGGGTTGGGGCCGCCAGTGGGGATCAGCGGCCTAGCTCAGTTGGTTAGGCACGCAAGTGGCATTTAGGAGGTTGTGGGTTCAAGCCCCATGACCACCTGCGGCGCACTTAGTACCAACGAACTGGGATAGTCCTCTGGATACCCCTGATTGGTATTAGTGGAATCTATGACCAACATGGGTGTGAGTGCGAGCGAGAGTGGGTTGTGTGTGGTGTGTGGGAGAGTATTGGCCATAGCTACTGCTGCTACTCGATGAGGGGTTGGGGACGATGAGAAAGGGAGGCGCAGCTACTGGCAGGTCTCTGCTTTTTTTTTTTTAACACTTAATTTCCCTTCAAAAAACAGAAATTCATTTTTTTAAAAAACACAGGTCGACTTGAGGACCATATATCTCATGATAAAAAATGACAAAAAAAAATTCCTGCTGTTCTTTATATATATATTTTTAATTTTGTTTAAATTGATTTTAGTTTTTGATTTTTTTAAAATCTTGAACAAGGTCGGATTCCAAAAAAAAAGAAATAGGAGTGTAGGGTTTTCCAAGCCCTACACACCCATATATATATATATATTTTTACGTATTTTTAAGGGGGGGGGGGGGAATATTGAAAAACCAGGCTGCGGACTGGGCCTGGCTGCGGGTGTCACATAGGTATAAGGGCGTTGAAAGTCTTTATGAATATGGATTGGGATCGTGGAGTCTGGATTCTAAGCGGATGTTCAACTTATATAGTCATGGAAATGTGAGGTCTATCGCACGTGATATGTTTCAATTAGGCATACAGCGCAATAGGCAAATGCGATAAACATCAAGCCATGACCTTAATGGAAAGGACTACGGGAAGTAGTCGATTTGCATGACACCTTTTTGTTAAGGGGAAAGTCTGATCCTAGAGGCAGTTGTAGTAACAGTGAAGAAGCTAACGCTTAGACTATTTTGCTTCTTTTGATGGGGCGATGACTTGTAGCTATTGTTGGACCTTCGCTTGAACCTTTCCAGGCTTGGACCATCCGTTTGAATCTATGGGGTTGGAGTTAAGGACTTGAACTCTCCCATATACGTCAGATCTTATCTAATTAAGCTTGCCAAATGTCTAATTATATGAGGTTTATGTGCTTGATGTTATTATATGGCTATCTTTTTCATAAATATTTTTGGCATAGGCTATATATTTGAAACGTGTGTTTGAACGTATTAGTATGTAAGGATTTATATGAGCGTCTCAAGTTCGATTATCGACTTATGGCTGTTTGTTAAAGTTTGTGTATTTGGATTGCTCTTCAAAGAGGGTTAGAGGCACTGCGCAGAATCCACGTTTGATGCGGATTCAGAGGTGAATGGAGTGACCACTTCCCTGCGATAAGTTTCTTCTCATAAAATGGTTAATGTGTAAGATCTACCCCAAGGAAGGGTGGAATCCTATGTTATTGTTCCCCCGAGAGATCGCTTTGAAGAAGCTATAATTTTGTCTTGTTGGTAGTAGTGAGACCCACGTCGGAATTATGTTCCTGGTCCATAGTGGGGTGTTGTTGTTGTATCCCCTGGATAAGATAGCTACACTACTACTGAAAAGGAGGAAAGTGGTTGAGCCTTGTCAGATTCTGGCCTATGAGGGAAGCCGCTACTACATGTCGCAGAAAGGTAGGGAGTGAATCCCCAACTATTTTTGTGTCAAGTGAGTTCACTAGCACAGAACGGGTTAGTACATCCTGAAGCATATGGGGTGAGGTTGTTTACTTTGTCAACAAGGGTATGCAAGAAGCAAGTGCTGGAATCGGAGAGTGAACCAGTGAGGCTTGATCCTTGAGCGGGGCTCAGGGATTTGAGATGCTATCCATTCAAAAAAGGATTACACTGCCCCTCGTCACAGTATACTTCTGTCAAAATTGGGGAGTAAAGTATGGTACTCTCACTAATATTATGTCTGAGAGTGCTAAATGTTGGCAATCTTATCTTTGATCATAGCGTGCCTATTATATGATATGTCTGATAGTATAAGCAAACAATTATGAGATATGTGTACATGTTTTGGGTAACTGACTAGCTTTAGTACGAGGCACTTCATATGTATAAGTATTTATGATGTCGGCCACTAAGGTAATATATCGTTTTCCATGAGTTATTATGAATATATTTTTTTTTTATATCAGTAAATGTAATATTACCATGATATATTACCATTACTATTCCCTCTAAGTTGGGTGGTCGTAAACGTTGGAAAGGGTGAATTTTAGCGCAAGATGATTTGAAGCTAAGGCTTCAGGAGCAGAGACTGTAGAACGCGATTGTCAGCGTAATAACGGAATGCGTATGCTGGATGTTTTATGTGGTGGGCAGAACCCAGACAGAGCGAAAGGCAACTCAGGATGCCTTATGCTAAAGAAGATCCCAATATGGCCTTACCAGTTAAAAGGTAAGGTGGATTTGAGATATCGGTGGCAAGGCAAATCTTGGAAGGAGAGTATATCTCTTATTGGTGGGGTGCATCGATAGACAAGGGAATTTGCGTCTAGATTGAGTCTGGCTTTGATGATGACCGGGAGTGTGCGATCATGAAGGTGACCCTATACGCCCCACCATCATTTTTGGTCTTGCATGGGATTGAGTTGGCGCTTGGGCATGGAAGCCTGCTCGCAAGGCCTTCGAAGATAGCTGAGGGAGCTGAGGCAAAGTGGGCGAGAGGCAGAAACCATGAAGGAGAGGAGCAGGAAGAGACTCGTATAGAGGTCAAGTCTGCCAAAGAGTTTGCACTTCCTTCAGCCCCATTACGAGTTATCCTGCCCGAGTTCCTGGTAGAAAAGTGTTTCGAGGGACTGTCGAGAATAGAGGCCGCAACAGAAGCCACTTTGAGGGCGCGAGAATGGGGGTATGGACGCTATACTTGTGAATTGATATATGGGCTTTACCTAGACCAATGGGTTTTACCCCATAGTCAAGGACTCAACAACATGGTCAATGTTGTCGATGCTTATGCGAGCTCCCATAATCCAGATGAAAGGGGTGTAGAAAGGGGGTGGGGTTCGGGCAGTAGCTAGCCGATAGAGAGTACCCCCATACTCTGCCAAGTGCGTCTCTCACAGACTTGTCTACGACCATTTTGCTATGTAGTAAGAGTGCGAGGGTTAGTAGCTTTTGTTACCACCATTACTGCCGGCTTATGACTGACTTAAAAATCCTGCCTATGTAGGTTGTATAGTGCTCATTGTACCCTTAAAGTTAAAGCAAGGGTGACTAAAGTTTAGACCTTGTGGTGTGAACGGGAAAGTAGTCGGTGTGAATTAAGTATTAGCAGTTTTTACTAGCCTTATTTGTTTTGAGCCTTCTTGCGCCACAGTCTAATAACCGATTGCTTGTCATGCTTGTCAGGCCGGTACCGACATCATGGCTGAAGACAGTGGTTTCGCAAAAATCCTGCACTGGAGAAGCTCGTGCCTCAACAAAGTGCTGGTGTGTGAGTCGGTACACGACTCGATGCCCCATGACCTTCGTGCCTTGCTGTTTCAGGGAAGAGGTTTGTCTGCATTTCTACGCAGCTATCGTAGTTTCGGTCTCACAAAGATGTGGAACGAAAAAGCAATGTTGAGCATGTTGTCGTTGTTCGTCTGCGAAGAGTTGAGTGAGGAAGTGTATGCTCTTATGTTAAAGACGGGGACCTGGGGTGAGTAGAAGATGAAGTAGAAAGTGCACCTCGTAGGAGTCCTTATGCAGCCAACTGGAGTTGTGTCAGCACCAGGAGAGTTGAGTGGTGTATAGAGGCAAGTTGGAATACTAGAAGAAAGGTTGACGTTGGAAGAGGCCAGAAAGGGCAAACGGAAGGTTTTAGAGGGTGCCTCAAGTGAGCCGGCTGGTCAGGATGGAGGGGCAGAAGGTGGTGACAAAGGGCCACTTCTCCTGGGGGGAACCGCGAGAAGGCGGACTAGTGCTAAAGCGAGAGATAAAAGTAAAAAGGGGATTGAGGTAAAGGAGGAGCGTGACCTTCCTAAGTTGACGAAGGCTCGACGGAAAGCGAGGAACCTAGCACAGGGAGGTCAAGGAACCGAAAAGGGGCAATGTTCGCGGCAAGTAGCGGCCACCCCACAAGCAACGAGAAAAGGTCCTCTGTCGGCTGAGCAAATACTATATGGGCAGTGGACGCCATGCCATCAAATGAGTCAGTGGCCGATGTATAATCCATATATCTCATGGGCACAAGGTAGTTATTTGGATCCACACATGAGCATGATGCTGCTTAGGCCTCCAGCGGCCCAAACTCAACCAACTCAGCCTATGAGACCGTTGCAGCCGCCGACACAACAGGTGTCTCAAGGCAGTGTGGTTGATGGAGGAGGTCAAGACAGGAGGCTGGAAGGGGTCGTGGGAATGGCGGACGTACGGATAGGGGACGGGGTGGCGGCAGAGGAGGCACTAGAAGGTATGGTGGGCGCCAGCGAAACCATAAGTAGAACGCAAAGAAAAAGGGGGCATGATCGTGGCAGTTGCTACAGGGTAGAA
Source organism: Chara braunii (assembly GCA_003427395.1). Lineage (NCBI taxonomy): Eukaryota > Viridiplantae > Streptophyta > Charophyceae > Charales > Characeae > Chara > Chara braunii. Next base: position 3,502,192 of record BFEA01000083.1, read on the forward strand.
GGATTGGGCTAGAGAGAATATAGTGGTATGAGGAGGCGGTTAGCCCTAACCCTGTAAGCTAGGAGGTTTTCAGCAAGTTGGGCTGTGTATGTATGTGGGCATGAGAGTTAGGATAGCAGGCTAACCATTTGTGTGAACCTAACTCCTTGTTTTAGTCGGCAGGGTCTTGACTGTATGGTGTATGAGGTTAGAAGTTATATGCGCATGCGT
>BFEA01000083.1:3502601-3522805 GCA_003427395.1 Chara braunii
TGGTGTATGAGGTTAGAAGTTATATGCGCGTGCGTTAGGTGCCTTGTGTGTATATGTTGGATCATAAAAGACCTCAGTTTAGATTAGGTAAGCGCCTTTCAGGCTCTTGGGGCTGCTCCCGGGTAGAATAGCGAGAGCATAGTCAGAGTACGAAAGTGAGCCTCATGCATGTATGGATTGCTGAGGGTAGAACACAAATGAGGGTATGACTTAAAATATAGATTTAAGTGCATCTTGAGATCATGTAAGGATGTGATCTTGCTAGGAGTACTGATTTGGCTTTGATTGTGGTACTTGTCTCCTTTAGGCACGTACTTTCCTTTGGGGATGTCACCTTAAGACTCGAGATGAAGTGATTGTATTTGAGGATGGAGTTTATTTTTAGTCAGACCACCCTGAGACCGTGCAAATATGCTTGCGTATGCGTCTGTATATATGAGAGGCGTTAAAGTATGGTGGGGTTTAAGTTTAAGTCTTTAGGATTCAATGACCTCAAAGGTCAATGTGGCTATGCTGAGGTATGGGAGGGGAATATGCACAAAGTTATGACCATTGTAAACTTTTGAACGACCAAGGCTTAGCGGGCCTTGTGTCACTTTTGGGTATTTTGATATGTCTGGGATTACTTGGATTCGTCAGACTTCAGAAGAGTGATTACTCCCTGACTAAGACTGTTTCAGTTTTAAGATCTGGTCAGGGAGACCACGGTTTTTGTGTGATACCGGTGCCAGTTTGAGTTGAGATTGTTCAACTCTATGTGTATATATGGAATTCAAGACACATTTGGTTCGCTTTTTGAGTCGGGATATTACCCTCCCTAAGTATGTATTGAGTTAAGGTTTATCTGAGACTATCTCCTTGTATATGACGATCACAATCACTCTCACATATGTGGTTTTATCCTGATGTATGATGGTATTGTGTGAGAGATGTATGGGAAACATCTCGTGTGCTGTGTATTTTGTGAATGTGAACGGATGTGAACTGTCTACTCTTCGGTATACTCGTGCGATCTACCCATGGGCGGATGATAGGGACGGGTATAAGGAGAGGGAGTGCAGTCTGTTTTTGGGAAAAGTGTGAGAATCCTTAAGGGATTTATGAGTCTTTGAGGCTCGAATGCTTACTATGCCGATGATGAGGACCCAGAAGTTGGTCTCTTAGTTTAAGTTGTTTTATGGTTGGGACAGTCTTGTGCTTATTTGGAAGACTCATCTTCAGAGAGGGAAGATGTTTTAAAAGAAAGGTCGCATGAGAGTTCATCTTAGAAAGAGAAGGGATGACTGAGAGACCTATTTAAGTGAGACCTCCTTCATATGAAAGGTGGTTAATAAATTTAATGGCATGGTAAGTTGATTTTGAATGGTAAAGACTGACGAGAAGGACCAAGTCTTTTGTTTGGCCATTGGTGAAATTTTGGAGGTCGCAAAAGTGATTTATTTGGGAGATGTCGCTGAGAGTTGGCCTTCTTGCTTTGATCAAGTAGGGAGGTCACGACCTTGTGAATCTGGCGGTGATTTTGTTTTGTGAATGTGGAGAGGTTGCCGTGTTTATCTGTGTTGTCCCACAGAGGACTGGTAAATACCTTTTATGTGTGACAGACCTATGCGTAGTCCCGCAATAGGCCTGTATTGTTGCGACACACCGTCCAGCCACTTGTGCTAGTCTTAGGGCATTTATGAGAATACCAAGCTAACGGTAAAGTTTAGCATCACTAGGGTGCAACCCCTAGTGTCGGTTTTTTTATCGGCGTAAATTGAACAGCGGTCTTTTGTTTGGCCATTGGTGAAATTTTGGAGGTCGCAAAAGTGATTTATTTGGGAGATGTCGCTGAGAGGTGGCCTTCTTGCTTTGATCAAGTAGGGAGGTCACGACCTTGTGAATCTGGCGGTGATTTTTGTTTTGTGAATGTAGAGAGGTTGCCATGTTTATCTGTGTTGTCCCACGGAGGACTGGTAAATACCTTTTATGTGTGACAGACCTTTGCGTAGTCCCGCAATAGGCCTGTATTGTTGCGACACACCGTCCAGCCACTTGTGCTAATCTTAGGGCATTTATGAGAATACCAAGCTAACGGTAAAGTTTAGCATCACTAGGGCGCAACCCCTACTGTCGGTTGCTGATCGGCGTAACTTGAACAGCGGGCCACGTCTTGCCAAGGGAGTAAAGAAGGGGTGTGGCCACCTAGGAGAGTTTTACTTCCGCGGAACGGCGTGGGATAGGAGTCGAGTCGACTCTTTTTGAGTCCTGATTGAATGCTTATCAGGAGAAGTCTATCGTGGCGCAACCTGTGAGGGCACTACCGCTAAAATAACAATGCGGTGAGTCGTAGACCTGGCACGATCACCCAGATTATAGTGGGCCAGGATGGAGACCTGACCTTCCTGTACTAGACTGCAGGAAGAGTCTATGATGAGATTTGTGCATGTATATATGTTTGATTGCGAGAATTGTTGGAGGGAGGCAAGAGTGCCTTTAAAGGTCTAGGTTAGGGCCCGCATCCTTGATTATGGCCCTGCTTGCAGGGTAGAAACTAGGGACATTTAACGACAAGCCGGCGTTTGTCTAGGACAAAGGGGAGAGGACAGCTGAGAGGGCCTCTGAGACTTATGTTGTAGTACGTATGTCTAGTACATCGGTGTCCTAGTGTCAGGACAATGGAGACCCATGTTAGAATCCTGGCAGCATATAGTTGTATGGGCTTGGATGGTTGGAGGCCTCGAACGTGAGTCTGTCGGCTGATCGGATTGGTTCCTTTCTCGTCAGCATTTGGATTATGGTTGAACTGATAGCTTTTTGATTCTGCGAAGCGACCGGGACGTCGCTTAGTATGGTTCGGTAAGTTGTCGGTGCGAATACCCTTACAAGGGTATCTGCCCTGGTTTTTGCAAGTAACCAAAAAAAAAAAAAGTTTGATTTAAAATTTAGGTACAGCGCGCGAGGCGTGGCGGTGTCTATGGTTTACGTTAGGCGGAATGGTTGACTAGAGCAGAGAGTGTATGGGCGCGCAGACTTCAGGCGTGCATGATATCTTTTCCTTTTGATGATTGTGAAAATTGGCGTTGGTCGCCGACCAAATTTTTATTCTTCTGATTAAACTAGGATTAAAAGGATTTTGTTTTCTGATTGGTGCGCTTGCCTGTGACCTGTGCGTACGGGCGGAGGACGACATCGACAACACCGTGATTTTGAAGACGTTCGGTAAATCTGCGTGTTACACAGTATCTGTTTATTTAGGTGTCGTCAAAATTAAGCCCAGACTTGGGCCCAACATTATTGGTTACAACATCGGATTTTCATCACAGAAATTTAGGGATCGAGATTGAGCGGCGACGACGTGGGGATATCAGAGTAGCGCGAAGGGATTGAGGGGTTGAGGGCCCGACGGGGCTATCCCCCTGGCTTTTGTCGTTAGCAACGTCAGAGCGGTGCTAGCGTTTTTCTTCGTCCTCGTTTGACGTATTCTAATAAATATCAAGTTTCTGAGTATGTTTATTATTTATTTATCTTTGCTCCGGCGTCCCTTTACCTTGGACGTGACGCCAGATTTAGTGGCCGTAACGGGAGTCGAGGACCTAGAGCACGCATCTCGTTTGACTAGTCGAGGTTCAGATGAAATTCCTTTATCCCTCCTGTTTTGGAATACGAAACCGAGGGGTTCAACATGCATATGAGCCAGGGGGGGCTGTTGGTTGGAGTACTGGTCGCCACTCACCCTTTGTTGTGAAACGATTGAGTGTGTGCCTGGCCGTTGGGACTCTAGAGAAGGCTGAGCAACGCCGGGAAGAGCGGTCCGGGTCACTATGGGAAGGCTTGCGACAGCGGCCGCTCACGAGTGAGGCCCTCCCCCACCTCTGTCTTCTAAGTTCTCATTTGAATATTTGCAACTACCATCGGGATTTGCACTAGGCTCGTGCCTAGGCTTTGTCGCAGACCGCGCCTTTGGCCACGCGACAGGCTGTCTGTGTGTGAAATTGCCTGTGGAGGACTTGAAGTGGTGGCAAATTCCTTTCGGCATAGTGGGCAGGAGGAGGCTGTAGCAGGTTGGCAGTGAAACCAACTGGGCGCTCGACTTGTCGGACATGGTATAGGGGCGAAAGACTAATCGACCCGCCTGATAATCGGTCGTTCTTGGACTATCGCCCACGGAGAGTCTGATGAGACTGTGTTGGGCATTGCGGGGCCGTTGCGGTCGGATGCTGCGTCGGTAGCAGGGGAGCGGAGCGTCAAGGAGCGGCGTGTCCGGCTGGGCTGCGCTAACAGCAGCCGGTGAAGCAAGGCAGAGCTGCGACTGGCGCTGAAGCAAGGTAGTCAAGACGGTCGAAAGAGACCCAGTGGAGGGCGTAGCTATACTAACGCACGGATCTTTCGACTGACTCTGTGTATAGGGGCGAAAGACTAACCGAAATGTCAGATAGCTGGTTCCTTTGGAGGTCCCGAGGCGTTGGATAGTCGAGCTCGACCGCTACAACGTTGGAGGAGCGTACCAGCGGAGCAGCGAGTGTGACGGACGCAGGGAGGGAGCCGTGAGTGAACCTGGACGGGTATTGGCGCTAGATGCATGCGCAGCAACGAGGAAAGAAACAGCCATGGCGGAGGGGAAAAAGTAGTATAACCCGTTAGTTCTTTGACGGAATCAGGCGGGGGAAGACATGATATGGGGGTTTTGAAGGGCGGTGAACTTCATTATGAAGTTAGTTTTATAAAAAGACTAGTAGAAAGCGAGGTTAGTATAAAACGGGCTGTGCGAAGATGGGCGCGTGAACGAGGAAGGAGCAAATGGTGAGTAGTTCGCCCGATTCTTGACGAGATCGAGCTAACTAAGACTCACTTATGGGGTTTTAGGAGCGGGCGAGTGTGACGGTAGTGTTAGATTTAGTGCTAGGCTAGTAGAACCAGAGTTAGATAAAAAGGTTAGTGCGCGGATATGGTGGAAGGCATGAGCATGGCGAAGGGGAGAAAAATGGATCACGCTCGTTCCGCGACGGAAACGGGCGGATGAAGATTCGTTTCTGAAGTTCTGGATTAGGGTGAAACAATTAGTCAAGGCAGAAAGGACGAAGAGTAAGTAGAAGAGTAGTAGTAGAAAAAGGTTGTGTGGGGAAGAGATACGGCGTCACGGAAAGACAGATGGATCACCCGTTTCTCAATGAAAACGGATGAACCGGAATTCGACTCTGGGATTCTAGGACATCGAGAACCAATCTGCGGGGTCGGATCGATGAAGCAGGGGTTGGAGAATGCGGTATGAGCAGCAGGGGCTGCGCGCGAGGGTGAAGATAGCAAGCGTTGAAGTATCTAGCCGGATTCTGGCGTCAGATTCATTCGATTTTGCTCACTTTATCAATGGTAGTAGGAGGTGGACAACCGCGCGGGTTACTGACTTACCTGTGGATCTGCGGGTGGATTGCGGTAGCATCAGGGTAAGAAGGCTGTAAAACGGCGATGTATAGCGGAAGATCCATTCGATCTTGCCGGCCTGTAGATGGAAGTAGCGGGAGGCCAACCGCGAGGTTGAAGACTACCTGATGGCCACTGCACTGCACAATCTATCAGTCGGACTAGCGAGGGATGAGCTGCGGTGAACACTTACCAAGTCGGGGCCGTTGGCCAGCTGCATTGGAAAGACGAGGAAGAGACACGAGGAAAAGTGAGGAAAGGATACAACCGCTCGAAAGTTAAAGCAGGTGGATACAGCCGACCGAGAGGAGAAAACCGAGATTGCTATTGGTGTACGAACCTGCTCACCGCCCGCCTCTAGGCATTGCGGTAGCGAGCCGCACATTTGATAGCCAAGCCTCATTGCTATGCTCACAACATCGTTTTTGGGCAAATATTGTCCAGCAACTTAGTACATTGCCTGGGTCTCGTTGTCGAGCAGGCTGCCGGTTCATATCTAGACTCCGTCGACTGTACACTTTGGGCAAGTTGTAGAGCTTGATAGTTCTTTTTAGATTTTGTCCTCTTCTCCAGTACATTGGGCATTACTATGTATCTGCAAAATGGTGGTATAGGCGACTGAGCTGGTCCGTATTACCATGCGAACCTTGGCTTCTATGGGTTGACAGGGCGCTATGACCTGTTTCTTGTGGGCCTAAGAGGACGCGACCATGCCTATTGTTGTGCACCGGATGCGACCTTGTTACCAGCACTATGAGCTGCATGGTAATTAGCTGCATTGTTTGTTACGTGAACATTCATATTCGAACCGGGCATAAGGATAGGCCCTATTGGAGAACAGTTTTTCTAGGCTGTGTAATTGCACTTTGGATGGGAGAGTTGACACCGTGGCCTGAAATAGTGATCAAGTGTTTGCGAGGAAGATTACTACTGCAAGTCGGGAGTATCGCTGTGAGTTGGACAATTGTTAAAGGGTCAACAATTGACAGTTGGCCTCAGTCTGACCAGCTAACTGCTTGTTTTGGCCATCATTGCGAGGCCCTCAGGCGAATGAAGGTATCAAGGCCCTCTCCTGGGAGTTGAGTCTGTCCCCCTACTGTATCTGGAGAGTCTCAAACCCCTCCTTCTGTCTTTCCTAATCTAAGTTTAATCCTGTTCTGAGAGGAAGGCGGCAGGCGGGATTGCAACCCGTAGGACCGCAACAAGACTCTGTGGGGAGTCCGCCCACCGATTGCGGGAGCTCTGCCGGAACTCAGGAGGAGTTCTGGAGGCAGGGAATTGAGAGGTAAAAGTTTCATCTTCCTTCTATAAACCCAGTTATAACCCCTACCTGTACGCCTTGCTATGTTTTTGACTGAGTATATTGTGTGCATCCTTACTTTGACTTTTAGTTTTGACTTTCGGGACAGGCCTAAGGGGCCCCGGTTGCAGTGGTGCCCGCCCTAAGTGAAGGCGGGCCTAACTTATCACAAGAGGCCTTTGACTGTCAATTTCATATTTGGGGTCCAGGCAGTTGCGATGCGCCAGTTAGTTGAGCGAAACACAGGCCGAGCAACCAAGACATTTCCACGGCCTTCTGGGCCTTTCTGAAGCATGCAGGCCATGGATGAGAAACGCAGCCTGATACACTGACAGTTGGGAGGCCCAACCAACAAAGGCCCAATAGTTGCAAAGTAGCACGCAACATCCTGGGGCCTACCGGAAGCTTCTGGGCCCAGGCCAAGTCCAGCCAGGCTGCGAAGAAGGCAGGCTCTTTCCATATAGGAAAGAGCTCGCCAATCAGAGCCTCATTCAGGCACTCGCATGCTAGCGGCAGCGGTGCTGGAGCAAAGGCTCGTGGGCTGTTGCTGGCGCTGAGAGGCGAGGTGCAACACGTGCAGTCGTGCAGGGAAGAAGGGCGCTGCCGAGGGCAGTGCCATATTCCAGCCACCATAGCTGGTGGGCTTGGACTACAGTGAGGCGCATGAGTGATCTTCGGGTGTAAGGGAGGAAGACGTGGGTGTAAAGTCAGGGAAGGGTGAAGGATGATGATGATGAGGGCACATACCTTGTATTGGCGATGGTCTGCATTTGGGCGACATCTTCAAGTACTTCGGGTTGCCGCTGATGTCAACAGTTGCATTGTCTATTAGTAGGCTGATTGTAGTTGTGTAGGAGTAGGCTGGGCGCTGAGCGCCAAGTAGGAGTGTGAAGGGACTGGACTCTTGTGTGATTGGCGGAGAGAGAAAGCTCTCTTTGACATCGGTTTTCCGTACTACGAACCTCCATTGGTGTATTATTGGTGCAATGCTGCTCTCTAGACACGGTGTGACTATCTGGCTTTCAATGTGATGGTGTAATCTGGAATTGTAATCTCGCTGTTGCTTATTTTCCTTACAATTTGGTATCGGAGCTGGTTCATATTGCGCTTCATTGGTTTTTCGCAAATAGCTGTTCGGTGCTTCGCATGAGGTGTGGGGCAATGATAAGGCTTGGGCGTTGAACATAAGGCCGCCCAGGGTCGTGTGGGCGCGCCAGAAAGCTATGTGGTGATATACGAGGTGTATGCTGGATGATGAGAGCTCGCTGATGTGGCATATTAAGCCCAGGTGGAGCTGCATTCTGCTTTTGGTTGTGCCGAGGCAAAGACCGGTCATCATAAATGCACATCAGGTTGCCGGTGAGAAATCTGTGGTTGGGGGCAGCATTATGAGGTACGTTGCTCTCTTCCTTATCTACCCTCTTCATTACTTCTTACTGTGAGGAAGTGAGTCTTGTCTTGAGAGTCCTCTCGATGTGAGGTGTCGCGAGCGCTCAACCTTGAGAGTCGACATTCTTCCTGGGCAGCAAGCTGGTGGGAGACGGGCGAAGCCTCTGAAGGGCCCTGGACGAAGCACTCGGGTCACGGTCGCCATGCCAACCCGTTGGGACTAGTACACGCATGCCTTGCCGCAAGTCCTTGGTTATGCTGCTTGCACAATAGAGGTCATGCAGGGCATGCCAGCCCTTTGAACAGAAGCTTACTTGACCGTCTTTAAATATTTCTGGCGGGGACTCGGTGTTGACTCTAGCTGTGATCGTCATCCTGTCTGCGACGTTAAATAATTCCTGAGGAGTTACGGGGGATCAAACCGGGTGTAAGGCTCGTTGCATGCGAGGGTAAATAATGTGCAGGGGCTGGCCGGTTTGGCGTCGACTTCGGGCACAGGGGTGGGCCGGATTGCACACCTTCAGACACGCTGCTCAACCAGATGCTCAGGACGTTGACACGAAGTGACAACTCAAGAAGGATATAGGGGGGGGGAGGATTCCGGTAACTGTTCACAGTGGCAATCATTAGACAATCCGCCATCTAGTATACATCTCCAACAAGAGAGATTATTTTTATGTTTGATTAGTTCTTTGCTGCATTGCAATCTGTTCTAGGGTAATCTAAAAATAGATGTGATATTTCTTGTAGGATCTGACATTAGTTGTTACTACATCACCTAATTGTTTTTGTTCAGGCCGACCGAAGTTAGTTGTGATTTGTAACCGGTTGTGTGTCAGGCTAAGGTAGGATTCAGTGTGGATTCTAGTTTAGATCACACACACTATAGCTCATGAGTGATGCAAGCACTAGTGAGGAAGAGTTGTTAGTGGACGACCGTAGGACTACTCATGGAACTGCTCATAGTTGACCCTTGACTTTCCTAGAGCTAGGTCCAGGAGACGAAAGGAGACTGTGGAGAGAGGCTAGAGAAAGAGCAGCGACAAGAAGAGTGAGGGTAGCTGAGGATAGTGCCAGGTCTAGGATTTCAGCTAGCACCGGTACGACCATGGCTACTTCATCTACCATGTCGCAGGCCTCTTCACAGGCCACTTCGTCAGGAGGTTAGAGTGGTTCAACTCACGCCGAAGGATCATGAAATCCTCCAAGCAGAAGAACTTCAGGATGAGCTACAACGACAATTGGATGAGGCAGCAGAGAGGAGAAGAAAAGCAATCATGAGAAAAGCTAGACTAGGCAGTAGATTGCAGGAGTTACGCAGATTAGAATCACTAGATGAGTCAACACTTGACCCTACGATATGAGCACTGCGTAACTCGCTCCTGTGTGTGGCGGAGACGCAGGTAGTTCAGCAGGAGGTGTTGGCTGAACTAGTGGCAGGCCAGAAACGAATTCTGGCTGCATTGCAGGCTCCTCATCCATTGATGAGGCACCCTGATTTTGCTGAGCTCCTCGTTCGGGTGCGGGTCCGTCGGGGCGCTGCCCCCGGTAGGGCCTTCTTTCTCGCCTATGTATGGCATGCCCCCTCCAGGTGGTTTTGTAGCAACTAGTGGTCCGGTTCATAGAGTCTCAGCCGTACCATCGACGACAATGGTTACTACAGTCCCACTGTCAAGTCAGGCTCAGGTTAGTGTGCAGCAACCTGTTTCAGTGGCTATGCAGCCACTGCAGCAAGCCCCTGGGCCCATGCAGCCTATGCAGTGGATGCCCAAACTACCCTCGCTTCTCCGGGGACAGGAAGAAGGACGAGGATTTGGATACCTGGGTAGGGATGGTGCCTACCTATATAAGGCGCAAACTTACCAGGCCAAAGCAAGAAGTTGTTGTGGCTGCCTCCTTTTTAGAGGGGTCAGCAGCCGGTTGGTTGAATGGTCTAGTGCAGCAGCAGGGCTACGGTCAGAAATTCGATGCCTGGGCCCAGGCCTCGACATTGGAAGAGTTTGTAAGGTCCGTGTACAACAGGTGGCATGACCCTCAAGGGGCTCAAAAGGCTACCGATGCAATCAACAGTCTCTGTGCCTGAAGGTACAAGAATGTTCGAGAGCTAACGGATATCGTAGAACGTCTGCTTGTGGTACCTGGAGTGCGCTATGACCAGCAGGTACTCCGCATGGATTACCTTAGATGTCTGCCTTCAGAGGTCAGGACAAAGCTGGTAGACGAGGCCTATGTCGATCAGCACAACTTTGCTTCATTCAACAAGAAGGCCTTAGATATAGAGGCAAAATTGGGATCTGCGCATCAGAGTCAGGGAGATGGTAGGAAAAAGAGGCTACCCCAGGACTGGAAAAAGAAAGGTCAACTAATGTTCGTCGACTACGATGGTCAGGCAACTGAAATTGATGACTTCCCAGACTTGGGGAGGAGACAAAGCACGATGGGGTCAGTGAGACTTTGGATGGGGGAGTCGTGGCACCTATCAAGGAAAAGGCTAGGGGGACAGGGAAGAAGAAGGTAGGCCGGTCTACGGGTCAGGGCGACGGAGGAACACCCGCATGGGTAAAACTTGGTTTAGAGTATGAGGTGTGGAGGGACCGAGTTGCTAGGGGCACCTGCATGAACTGTGGCAATTATGGCCACACGTCCTGAACGTGCCGAGGCAAAAAGGTCCTAACGAGGGTAGCCTCACCAACGATGGTGGGACTATCTTCGAACTCTGGCGGTGCTTCTGCGAGCACTTCGCAGGGAAACACCTCGGGCCAGTAGTAGTTTTAGCCGCTCTTACTCGCGCTGAAATGGTAATGTTACCTTCCCCACTTCACGGCATTGGCCAAGGTTAGTGACCCACGTATCGCCCCGCGGACACATTCAGACCCACCGACGCTCTGTTCGTTTATTATTTATTTCCTGGTTTTGAGTTTTAATTAATTAATAAGAAAATATGTTTTGGAAAACAAAAATCAATATGATTCAAAGACTTAAAAAATTTTATCTTGATAATGTTGTACCTGACTTATATCAAAAGTTTAAATATACTAACCTTCATCAACTACCTTATTGTGTCTGAGGCTCTAGAAGAGTTAGAGACTGAGTGGTCAGGGAAGGACCCCAAGGACTCTTGGGCGATGATCAGTAGAGGTCCAAGGGGTGAACATTTCGTGGTAGAGGTTGATGTAGGTGGCCGCAAGGTTGGCGCCTTCGACAGGCATAGGCTCTACACGGAACATCATCAGTCGTGCTTGTGTGGATAGAGTGCGCTTAGGGGACCAAGTTCAGCGGCTTAGCAGAACTGTAGCTTCTACGCTGGCCAACAAGCACCAAATGTTTGTAAAAGACTATGTCAAGGACGTAGTTTGTACCTTCTCCTATGGAGGAGGGGAAGTGAGCCATAAAATCTCCTTCCTGGTTAGCGACGAACTGCTCTTTGACATGCTCCTAGGTATGTACTACCTCGAGGTCGCGCAACCGCAATTTGACTGGGATATGTTGATTCACAGATTGCCCAATGGTAGATCTGTTAGATTGGAGAAGTTTAAAGCTAGCAGTCTGATAGAAAACTACGGGTGCATGTGTGCGTCATCCTTTTATAACTATTATAAGCAGAATCGCGAGGAGGGCATGTATCTAGTATTTGTCTCTGAAAAAGGGGAGGCCGTAAACACACCCCTAGAGATAGAATCTGCCGTCGCTCAATATTCAGACCTTTTTGAGGAGCCCACAGACGTGGTAGAAAGGGAGGTCGTCCATGCAATAGAGGTCGTCCCAGGTAGTAAGGTGCCTAGAGGACGAATCTATAAATGTCTCCTGCGGAGTTAGATGAGCTTCGCCGCCAGCTCAAGGAGCTCACAGAGAAGGGATGGATTCGACCTAGTACCTCCCCTTACGGCGCCTCAGTCCTATTCGTTCTGAAGAAGGGATGTACCTTGAGGATGTGCATTGACTATAGGGGCCTCAATGCCATCACCGTTAAGAACGCGGAGCCCCTACCCCGCATCGACGACCTCTTGGATAGAGTGCAGGGATGTCGGTACTTCACCAAGATAGATTTGTGGTGATGCCCTTAGACCTGAGAATTGCCATTAGACCTGAGAACCAGCACAAAACCGCATTTCAGACCAGGTACAAATTGCCATTAGACCTGAGAACCAGCACAAAACCGCATTTCAGACCAGGTACGGTCTGTACCAGTTTGTGGTGATGCCCTTTGGCGTATGCAATGCACCTGGTACGTTTCAGCACGCGATGAACAAGATTTTTCATGATTACTTAGACAAGTTTATCGTCGTGTACCTCGACGATATTCTTATCTTTAGTAGGACTGTAGAGGAGCACGTTGAGCATTTAAAAATAGTGCTAGGTCTCCTAAGACAGCACCAGTACAAGGTTAACTTGGAAAAATGCGAGTTTGGTCACACCAAGATCTTGTACTTGGTTCATGAAATCTCAACAGATGGACTGAGGCCAGATAATGCTAAGGTGGCCAGCATACGTGGCTGACCCAGACCTCAGATTGTTATTGAGGTCAGATCGTTTTTGGGGATGACGGGCTATTATCGTCCGTTTGTGAAAAACTATAGTACTATAGCTTCCCCACTAACAGATCTAACTCGACTTGATACCCCTTGGGAATGGACAGAAGAGTGTGAGGCAGCCTTCAAGAAATTGAAGTATGCTCTAACACACTATGAAGTTCTCAAGCTCCCAGATACTGATCAGCCCTTTCGCGTGACCATAGATGTCAGCCAATATGGCATAGGCGTGGTCCTTGCGCAGAAGGAGGGGAAAAAGTTTAGACCAATTGAGTACACAAGTAAGAAAATGCCATCTCAAAAGCTAGCAAAGTCCACATACGAGCGTGAACTCTATGCTCTATATAGAGCGCTGGTTCATTGGAGACATTATCTCTTAGGCAGATTCTTTTATGTGAGATCTGACCATGAGACCTTGCGCTGGATCAAGACACGGGTTGTGCTCTCTGGTGCACTCCAACGATGGATACAAGTGATAGACATGTATGACTATCAACTTGATCGCATCAAGGGAGAGTACAACAAAGTGGCTGATGCGATATCTCGTCGGGCAGATTATCTGGGCGCGTTAGTTACTGAATTTGGCATATCTAACGATTTGACTCGATCATTGGTGGAAGCCTATCATCAAGATCAAGTTATGTCTGAGATCATTCGTAGATTTCAAACCAAGGACAAAGATTTTGGATGAATTTACGATGGTAAACGGCTTGCTGTTTTTGGTGAAGGCAAGGAATAAAAGATTGTGTGTTCCCAGTAGTGAGTAATGCGTAGTTTATTTTTGGGTGAATGTCATGATGCAACTGGTCATTTTGGCTACAAAAGACTTCAATTAATCTAGTGCACAAGTTTTGGTGGCCCACTATGATGCAAGATGCAAAAAGGTATGTTGAAACCTGCCAGGTTTGTCAAAGGGATAAACCTAGGACTCAGGCTCGCTTGGGCTTATCAAGCCCTTGCCGATTTCTGAAGGTCCTGGTCAGAGTGTGTCCATGGACTTCATGGATACTCTTGTGACCAGTAAGTGTCAAAAGGCACATCTTCGTAATAGTGGACCGCTTTACTAAGTATGCAAGACTGATCGCTATGCTAGAAACTGCTAAAACGGACTATGTCATCAAACTATTTCTGGATAACTGGGTCAGAGATTTCATACGACCTACTCAGTAGTAAGTGACAGGGATGTAAGGTTTACCAGCGAACTGTGGCAATCGACAACTGAACATATGGGTACCAAGCTCCAAATGACGTCAGGGAACCACCCTGAATCAAATGGCCAAGCAGAACAGATGCACCGGTAATACAGCACCTGCTTCGACATTATATTAAGCCAAGTCAGGATGACTGGGACGAGAAGTTACCTCTCGTCAAGTTTGTACAACAATGATGTGCATAGTACTACTGGGATGACCCCCAACCAGCTGCACCTTGGTTGGAAGCCCAGAACTGCACTTGACTTTTTGCTACCAGAAAGACAACCCACTGCAGCACCTGGCAGCATAGAATTTGTTGTTAAATATGAGCAGATGCTGCAGCAGGCCGTTGAACACATTAGGAAGTCTCAGGAGGCTATGATCGCATTCGAGAATAAACATAGACGACCTTCTTACTTTCAAGTAGGTGATCGAGTCAGGGTAAAGTCATTTGAATTGGGTCAGGAGATGGGGATTTCACGAAAACTAATGCCACAGTAATTTGGGCTCTGGGAGATCTTGGACATTGTAGGGGATCAACCCGATGGGCCTTCATACGTGATTCGTATTCCTGCGCACTTACGCACTTACGCACTTACTCTGTGTTCCATGCCTCTAAGTTGGCACCTTTCGCTGCTACTGACCAGTTTCCCTCAAGGAGATCAATGCTGCCCCCAACCATGGATGGCGAGGTGGACGTCGATCAGATCGTGGAGCATCGAATGATGCTTGTTCCTCGACCATCAGGCAGAGGGCGCCCTCCTAAATCGAGAATGCAGTATCATGTGAGCTTCAGACATCGTCTGGATCCCAAGGAAGATCGCTGGTTCACACGAGAAGAACTCTTGAGAACAGCGCCTCAAGTGATTGCGGGCTATGAAAGAGAACTGGAAGGGAAGATGGCTGCAGACTAAGAGACTTCTCAGAGGACTAACGAAGTAAAGGAGGGAATGCGAGGATCTGGGTCCTCGGCAGGCCTGAGGGGCCCGGTTGCAGTGGTGCTCGCCCTAAGTGAAGGCGGGCCTAACTTATCACAAGAGGTCTTTGACTGTCAATTTCATATTTGGGGTCCAGGTAGTTGCGACGCGCTGGTTAGTTGAGAAACACAGGCCGAGCAACCAAGACATTTCCACGGCCTTCTGGGCCTTTCTGAAGCACGCAGGCCCTGGACGAGAAACACAGCCTCATACATTGACAGTTGGGAGGCCCAACCAACAGAGGCCCAGTAACTGCAAAATAGCACGCAACATCTTGGGGTCTACCGGAAGCTTCTGGGCCCAAGCCAAATCCAGCCAGGCTGCGAAGCAGGCAGGCTTTTTCCATATAGGAAAGAGCTTGCCAATCGGAGCCTCATTCAGGCACTCGCATGCTAGCGGTAGCGCTGCTGGAACAAAGGCTCGTGGGCTGCTGCTGGCGCTGAGAGGCGAGGTGCAGCACGTCCGGTCGTGCAGGGGAGAAGGGAGGTGCTGAGGGCAGCGCCATAGCCCAACCACCATAGCTGGTGGGCTTGGACTACAGTGAGGCGCACGAGTGGTCTTCGGGTGTAAGGGAAGGCGTGGGTGTAAAGTGAGGAAAGAGTGAAGGATGATGATGATGATGATGATGTGAGGGCATATACCTTATATTGGCAATGGTCTGCATTTGGGCCACATCTTCAGGTTCTTCAGGTTGCCACTGATGTCAACAGTTGCATTGTCGATTAGTAGGCTGGTCGTAGCTATGTAGTAGTAGGTTGGGCGCTGAGCGCCAAGTAGGAGTGTGAAGGGAGTGGACTATTGTGTTATTGGCGGAGAGAGAAAGCTCTCCTTGACATTGGTTTTCAATACCACGAACCTCCATTGGTGTATTATTGGTGCAATGCTGCTCTCTGAACACGATGTGACTATCTGGCTTTCAATGTGATGGTGTAATCTGGAATTGTCATCTCGTTGTTGCTTATTTTCCTTACAGAATGTCAGTTTCAGTTTTATTGTTTCACTGAAAGCAGATTGTGGGATTGCATCTGGGGGAAGGATGGGAGGAAGGCAGTATTGCTTGTTTGACTGGGTCTATCAAAGGTTGGGCAAGTCTCCATAAGTTTGGGGAGGCCCAGTGCTATTTTTTATTCTGAATTGCTTGGAGAACCAGACATGTTCCATAAGTTTGGGTGGTCTGGTTCCTCTGATTTGCGAGGGTTGACTGTGAGTGACTTTCAGGGGCCAAGCATGTTCCAGAAGTTTGGATGGCTTGGTCGCCTTGGTTACTTTGCGTTTCTTTCTGTTTCTTCAGTTTTTGAACGAGGAGGTCTGAGCATGTTCCATAAGTTTGGGTGGCTCAGCCTCTTCCTGCTTTGGGTTTAAGAGAAATGAAACCAGGTTGAGGGCCAAGACATGTTCCATAAGTTTGGGTGGTCTTGGTCCAACGCCACACACCTGCTGGAACCAGAAGGTTATAATTTGACTATACTTTATTACTATCCTACTTATGAACACGCTAGTCAGACACGGTTCCACAAGTTTGGGTAGTTTGATTATAGCTTATCACCAACTGAAGAGAGTATTAATTAAGAATAAACTTGTGGTACGAAGGGGCAGACTGAATCTTGAGCTGAAGATGATTGGTTCAGTTATATGCTACCTCAGAAAACTAAGTGCAAATAATTGTATAAAACTGTGATACTTAAATAGTTCAGGGCGACTAGGGTGATCTAGTCATATGCCCAAATAAGAAAACAGTTATTGTGCCCTGTGTTTGTGTATACTCGATGGTTGAGCTAGACATATTCCACAAGGTATAAAGGGATAAATCATTGAGAGACTATGAACTATTGTTTGATAAATTGACTTTGGGATGGTGAGAGTACTAACCTTTGTGGTTTGGCCTGCATGAGATTGAGTGCGACTACTACTTAGTTTGAGTTTCAATTTGATAGGTAGTTGCTTTAGTTGCTCGCCACGTGCTAGAGCCATCGGAGTTAGCTCAGAAAATGCAGGAATTGAAAACATTTTCAATTCTTGCATTTTCTGAGCTAAGTTTTTTTTACTTGGGTCAATTTTTGCATTTCTGGGATCTTTTGTTATACTTGGCTTTGTATAAATTTTGGTAAGCTATTTTCTTTACGGGAAGTGTTGTCGAAATTTCTACAAAGCCAAGGAGTTAGTCAGATTTTGTCTTTTCAAAGTTCAACTTGTCAGACTTTTATGACTTAGTAAAAATTTGGAGAGTCGCCTTTTCTTAAGGGAGTGGTGCCCGAATTTTAGCTAATTCAGGGAGTTGGACAAAATTGGACCTTGAGAAGTCAAAGTCATTTTTATTCTGAACTTAGCTTTGTATAAATCTTGGAATAGCACTTTCCCTTCGGGAAGCGATGCCGAAATTTCTATAAATCTAAGGAGTTAGTTAAATTTTGTCTTAGTTGGACTCGAGGTTTGCCTTGGGTTCATATCTGACTTCGTAAAAATTTGGAAAACCTTCTTGTCTAAAGGGAGTGTTGCCCAAATTTTTACTAATTCAAGGAGGTAGACAAAATTTGGCTTTCCAGATTTAAAGTTCGATTTTTTTTTTTGTATTTGAGTTATTATAAATTTTGGAAAGGCACTTTTCCTACGGGAAGCGCTGCCAAAATTTTCTTAGTTTAGAGGAGTTAGACAGGTGGCGATTCTAGCAATCCACCCTGAATAGGGAGATGCTGGTATAGGTTTGCCTTACGTTGGGTACCGTCTTAGAAGTAGGCCTATGTTTAGTTTGCAAGAGAACCTTGAGTGAGATTGTGATATGGAGATTATTCTTCATGGACTTCACTGATAACAGGTCGGTTGTCGATTCGTCGGTTTACGACTCAACTCCAATTCACTTTTGCCACTCAACCTAAAAGCTTTAGCCGTGTGATTTTAATTGTTTTGTTGTGTTTTCGCCCGGACTTTATTTGAATGGGGATTTAACGAAAGTACTGAGTATTTTATTTTGAGGAGTTGCACAAGAGTGAGGCTTGCATGGCTAAAGCGAGGGGTGTGAGTACAGAGAATGGTTGAAGTTGACCCCGTGTAGTGCATGGACTTTTAATAAACTCTTTGATGTGATTGAGGTATGTTTGGTAGTTCGGACTTTGGATTTGACTGCCTGCGACCATATACATATATATGGCTGAGAGGAGTTCCACTGTGAATGTGAGAAGTGATCGTCACATAAGTATAACCCTCTATGTCTTGAGTGTCTCGCTTGGCCTACCGTGACCACGCGTAAGGGTTAAACAGATTGTGCGTTTGAGAGAAGAGGAAGATGCTCTTTTATCCTTTGCTTTCTAGAGTTTCTATGGTTGGACGTTGTAGTCCGTGGCAGTCGTCAAAGTCAAACCCCTTGATTTCTCTCCAGGCCCTCGATGATGGAGCTGGTCTCTATAGGGATAAGAGACGATTGCCACCACAGGAATGAACCTGTGTACCACCCACTCTCCGCAGGGTGCAAAAGAGGGTGTGCTTCTCAACCACACTTGGCGGTTGTCCAGCGTCGAGAGATCAGCCCCTCAACGCGTGTGTCAGCCGACACTTGAGTGTCGAATGCGACCGTGAAGATTAACGAGGATCGCATGAGTATGGGTACTACATAGTACGCCATTATTGCGATCGCTTGCATACACTTGCATTGCGAGTCGATATGAGTTAGCCATGCGTCCCGCGCGGTTTTATACTAAGTCTAGCGCGCGACGCCTATCCGATTTCCGCATCAGAGAGTTATGGGATGGCTACTAAGGAACTAGGAGTGTTGTCGCGTTGTTTGTTCTGTCTCGTTCTGTATGTGTATGTGCTCATGCGTGCGTGTTGTAATTTTGATGTTCATTAGAGAGGTGTACGCGCGGTGTGTGGATGCGTCCTAGTCAACCCGACGACGGGTCGTGCTTGGGACCTCAGCCCCCCAAGGCGTCGGTTCGCGTGCGGGTCCGATAGAGATGTAAAACTGCATGTACCCATATGCTACAACGTACGACAAACGCCCTCGGCTGGTCCACCTCTGCGATTGCACCTGATTCGCTTTCGTATTGTGGACTGGTAGCTCGGCGGGGATACGGCCACCGAAGGGAGGTGACACCTCCCGCAAGGTGGAGGTAGGCCGTGCCTCGCGTAGGCCCTATCCTGTGGTAGGTGCTCGCGAGAGGTATGGCTGGCGCACTCGGTCGGAGCAGCTTGCGGAAGCTCCATTATGTATTCACAACGAGGATAAGACCAACTCCTGCGTGACGCGGCCAGGAGGGTCCCGCCCTCCCTTGTGCGGTGCCGGACCGATGCGCGCGATGGCGGTCTGCCGACCAGTTAGGAAACAAAAAAGAAAAAAAATTGGTCCGCCTACGCTAGCAGCCGGGCCGCTCGGGTCACCGTACTTTCCCGAAAGGCCCGACCGTGCAAGGACCAGGGAAGGTCATAGCGGAAAAAAAAATAAAAAATAAAAATTCAAAAAAAAACTATGTTATGCAAAAATATAAACTGAACAACTTTTGCCTCAGGGTCACATCGAACTTTTTTACTATTGTAAGGAACCGCTAAAACACAGATTGAGAACACTGCTGATTTTTGGGATTTGCCAATGGAATGAATGCCTTGCTGAGATTCCCGCACTCGCCTGTGATTTCTAAGTCTGTGTGTGTGGGCTACTCAAACTCTTGTTTTTCACTCACATACTAGTAGGTAGTGCTCCGATTCTTCTATGGATGATGTCATGTTGGTTACTTGTGATTTGGGCTACTCACACTCTTGCTTTTCACTCATACACTAGTAGGTAGTGCACCGCAACTTTCATGGATGATCCTTGATGCAATCTTGGTGATTTGGGCTACTCACACTCTTGCTTTTCACTCACACACTAGTAGGTAGTGCACCGCGACTTCCATGGATCTTTGATGCAATCTTGGTGATTTGGGCTACTCACACTCTTGTTTTTCACTCGTACACTAGTAGTTAGTGCACCGCTACTTTCATGGATGATCCTTGATGCAATCTTGGTGATTTGGGCTACTCACACTCATGTTTTTCACTCACACACTAGTAGGTAGTGCACCGCAATTTTCATGTGATGATCCTGGATGCAATCTTTGGTGATTTGGGTCACTCACACTCATGCTTTTCACTCACACACTAGTAGGTAGTGCATCGCAACTTTCATGGATGATCCTTGATGCAATCTTGGTGATTTGGGCTACTCGCACTCTTGCTTTTCACTCGTACACTAGTAGGTAGTGCACCGCTTCTTTCATGGATGATCTTTGATGCAATCTTGGTGATTTGGGCTACTCACACTCTTGCTTTTCATTCATACACTAGTAGGTAGTGCACCGCAACTTCCATGGATGATCTTTGATGCAATCTTGGTGATTTGGGCTACTCACACTCTTGCTTTTCACTCACACACTAGTAGGTAGTGCAC
>BFEA01000083.1:3523265-3542623 GCA_003427395.1 Chara braunii
ATGGATGACCTTTGGTTCAACCTTGGTGATCTTGCCTACTTAGACTCTTGCTTTCACTCACATGATAGTATGTGATGTTCCGGATCTTACTTAGTTGATCTCTTCCGTATTTGCATATGCTTTCCACTAGTTCTAGCTTCCCATTGTCATGTTCATGCTTGATGTGATGACCCGGATCCTACTTAGTTGATCTGTTCCCTATG
The DNA here is from genome assembly GCA_003427395.1 of Chara braunii. NCBI lineage: Eukaryota > Viridiplantae > Streptophyta > Charophyceae > Charales > Characeae > Chara > Chara braunii. The sequence continues at coordinate 3,523,469 of BFEA01000083.1, forward strand.
TACATGTGCTTTCCATTAGTTCTAGCTCCTCATTGTCATATTCATACTTGATGTGATGACCCGGATCGTACTTAGTTGATCTTTCACCCATGTGCATGTGTTTTCCACAAGGTCTAGCTTCTCGTTGTCATGTTGATGTGTGTTGTGATGTTCTGGATCTTACTTTAGTTGAGCTCTTCTCTATGTGCATGTCCTTTCCATTAGTTCTAGCTTCTCGTTGCCGTGTTCATGTGTGTTGAGATGTCCCGGATCTTAGTTAGTTCATCTCTTCTCTATGTGCATGTGCTTCCCTTTAGTTCTAGCGTCTCATTGTCATGTTCGTGCTTGAAGTTATGTTCCGGATCTTACTTAGTTGATCTCTTTCCTAAGTGCGTGTGCTTTCCATTAGTTCTAGCTCCTCATTGTCATGTTTATACTTGATGTGATGATCCGGATCCTACTTAGTTGATCTTTCACCCATGTGCATGAGCTTTCCACAAGTTCTAGCTTCTCATTGTCATGTTCATACTTGATGTGATGTTCCGGATCTTACTTGGTTGACCTCTTCTCTATGTGCATATGCGTTCCACTAGCTCTAACTTCTCATTGTCATGTTCATGTGTGTTGTGATGTTCCGGTTCCTACTTAGTGATCTTTCCTTCATGTGCATGTGCTTTTCGCTAGTTCTAGCTTCTCATTGTCGTATTCATATGTGTTGTGATGATTCTGATTCCTTCTTAGTTGATCCTCCCCTCATGTGCATGTGCTTTTCACTAGTTCTTGCTTCTCATTGTCATGTCCATGTGTGTTGTGATGTGCTTTTCACTAGTTCTAGCTTCTCATTGTCATGTCCATATATTTTGTGAAGCTCCGGTTCCTACTTTGTTGATCTTTCCTTTGTGTGCATGTGCTTTTCACTAGTCCTAGCTTCTCATTGACATGTGTATTTGTGTTGGGATGTTCTGGTCCTTGCTTAGTTGATCCCTTCTCTATGTGCATGTGCTTTCCATTAAGTTTTAGCTTCTCATTGTCAAAGTTCATGTATGTTGTGATGTTCGGGCTCCTACTCAGGTTGACCTGTCCTCTATGTGCATATGCTTTTCACTAAATCTAGCTTCTAATTGTCAAGATCATTCGTGTTGTAATATTCGGTTCATACGTAGTTGGTCTTTCATTTGGCTGCTACTGGGGGGTGATGACTTGATTAGGATTAAAAATCTATTTTCTCTCTCTTTCTCCCTCTCTCTTTTTCTATTTCACTCTCCCTCTCTTCTCTCTCTCTCTCTCTCTCTCTCTCTCTCTCTCTCTCTCTCTCTCTCTCTCTCTCTNTTTCTTTTTCTCTTTCCCTCTCTCTCTCCCTCCCTTTCTCACTCTCTATCCCTCCCCCTCTCTCTCCTCCCTCTCGACCACTCTTTCTCTCCCCGTTCACCTTGCCCCCCTCTCTCCCTTCCCTTCACTTGGCATATGACTAACCCTTCCCCCCTCACTTGGTACATTGCCAGGGTGTGAACAGTAAAGGAAGGTCAGACCTCACTTGGTGGGGAGAGAGGGCAAGGGAAAGGTAGCCGGTCCCTTGTGCCACCAAGAAGGTAGAGAAAAAGGACGTTGGAAAAGTGAGAAAAGGACGAGATCCGGAGAAAGTTTAAGTTAAAGCGAGGTTAGTTTGACTCAACCATTTCCCCGACTGCATGGCTATGAGAGGAGGATGGGCTGATTGAGCAATTAATGGGAACAAAGAACAACCAAAGAGCATGGAAAGGATCGACATGAGGGAAGGGTTATGTGTTGACCCCCAACGGGGGATTGCATGGATCTTTGCTTTGTGTGGGATTGTGCAGGTAAGTGGAGGCTAAGGTTGCCTTGAGCGGGATAGGGCCGGGAGGAACCGGGCATCAAATTGAAGAGGGAAGAGGGGCAAAGGGCTACGGTACCTTAGCATAAAGCCAACCGATGGAAATGGCCTTTGCTTTTGAGAAGCGGAGTGTAAACGAGGAAATGGAGTACGATCTTGCCAAAGGGAATGTGAAGTTATGTGTGCATGCATGCAAAGGCCCCGAAAAGACTAAGGGGCCAGCTTCAATAAGAGTAGTGTGAGTTATGAGACCCGAGAGGTGCATAGGGGCGAGGGGGAGGACGGCTTCGCCGCACCCCGATGACGCCGTAGGAACGCAAGGTTTAGGGAAATGGTGCGCAGCCTAAGGATGACGCTTAGCCTGCGCACAAAAGAAGAAAACTCTCAAAGAACCCCTGGACTGCCTGCGTATTGGAAGGAGCAATTGCTTGAGAACACGACAAAGAATCAAAAAAAAATCAGCGTTGCAGAATGACCAGTGACACTACCACCCGGCGGGAGGGCTGAGCTACATCCCGAATGTCAAAGCTCTCTCGCGCGATGGCCCACCCCCATCCATCTCAAAGCACTAGGTGGGGGTGACCCTAGGACGAACGACCCGCGCCCTGAGCATGAGTGTGGGTGGGCCGAGCCAACTGGGACCCGTAGTGGGGTCGACTAAGGCTTGAAAGTCTACTGGGGTTTGGCGGTACAAAAATGGTGGAGATGTCGGGTACACAACCCAAGATAAGGAAAATTGACTTGTGTTTGCTCTTTCCCTTGTGAGAAATCAGACTTGAGGGTGGCTGGGTGCATGGCATGGCGAGGCCTAGAGGTATAACATGCATGCTTTGCACTCGATTAGTCGTCTCCTTTGCGGGGTGACTCTAGCCCTCCTTCGTCCGGTGCTGGTGTTCGCCAGTCCGGGGAAGCCTTGGGCAAGTCGCAGGTCGACCCTTCCTTTTCGTATGAAAGAAGGGCTCCGGTTACCTGACAGGCAGTTGGTGCTTGGGGTTAAGCTGGGTTCCAATGAAAATCTCGCGGCGGAGTGATCCGACCGACCGGGTGCCCTTCTACCTTTTTCTTCCAACATGAACACAACGGGTCATCAAGAAGGAACAATCCCGCCCTATGAAAGGACAGACAAGTGAGATCAAGAAGCAGCCTGCAGAGGAGGCCTTCAGGAGTCAGAGGGTGGAAGAGAGGGCAAACGAGCAAAAGGGTGAGGAAATCCCCCTGCTGGATAAGAAGATGTCGGAGCCACAAGAGACACTAGCAGGAAAGGACTTAGAGGTAGGAGAGTTTGAATGGAGGATGCTCACCGTCTTGGCACACGAGCAGGGACTAGTGAGGCCAGGGGTGAGGCCACCAACAGAGGCCAACATGGATGAGGCTGCACCACCTACAATTCAAAGAGAAACTGTGGGGCAACAGGAGGCTCAAGAGAGTGTGGGACAGGCCAGGGTTGAGGCTGAGGTAGGGGAGGATCTGGAGGTTTCTCAGAAAACCCCACCACCTCAGGGTATGCCTCTGATTGCAGGTCTGGAGGATGCGCTGGGATCTTGGGCCACTGGATCCGGGGCAGAGGAGCGATTGAGTGAGCAGATGGCGCAGACAGATGACAGAGCAGCATGCCCCATTCCTTCAGAGCATCCACAGCAGGAGAACATGAGTGAGGCTACAGCAGTCCCCTCATCTGTGCCCTCCCAAGGAGCTGACAAGATGGAGCAGAAGAAGGTTGGAAGATGTTTCTACTGCAAGAAGGGCAAACACCCACAGGAGACCTGTCCCAAAAGCCTCTAAGGATGAGGCGAATGGCTTGTTTTCTTGGGATCCTTCTGGGGTACGTAGGGATAAGTATGGGAACCTGATCCTAAAGACTCGTGATGGGATACGGGCGCAGTTGTATAGGCAGCTGCAGGAGGACATGAGTGATCAGGGATAGGGTTCTTTCATAGGGTCCGGAAATGTCTAGATTTTGACAAGTATAAAGCATCTCTGGCTCACTACTGATAGATGATTATAGGAGGACACATGGAGGATTGGATCACGCCCATGTACATCAGTTAGTTGAGTCATTACTGAGATGTTTACGTTCGCATATTGACTTTCAGGCTTAGTTGTACATAGGATGGTATTGAGTGTGACACTGATTTCCTCATTTTTACTTTCACATTTTTCAGTGTGGTGTGGAGTGTTCTTAGATAGTGTTTTTGTGTGAGTTTATGATTCTTTCTCGTTAAGAGCGGTGTGAGATCCTGGTTTCTTTTTACCTTGACTCTTCCTTTGACACCTTGTACGGATACTCTGAGTCCTTGTTGAGTATTGTGACACTTGGTACAATACCCAAACTTTTTGTGTGATACTTGGAGTCTTTGTACGATACCTTGACCGTTTTGATATGGACGGGAGCCTTTGATTGTTGCAAAGCCTCAGATTCTGTGTGCATATGCGGGTCTCAGACTTCTTTCTTTTTGTGTGGTGTGTCACTCTCACTCTCAGTTCGTGGACTTGCTCATATGAATGATTGTTGTGATGAAGTAAATATTGTAAAATGACCTGATCTGCACCATCTTCCTCTGTACTTAGGCATACATGTCACAATCATTATGGCAGACGAAGTCATACAGTGAAAGAAAGTGCATCTCACGTCTGTCTGAGAGAAAGACTTGTGTCGTAATCTGTAAAGGCATGAATGATGATAAAATGGGAAGGTCACAACTAAAGTTGTCTTTTGTATGATTCGAAAGGTCGAAAGAAGGAAACTCAATGGCCGGTTGGGTTTTTCTTATATGAAAGTGAAATTGTGGAAGAGCACTCCAATGAGATGCTATAACAATGAGAAATTTTTTGTGAGTCTGATAAGGAAAGGCCAAAAATTTTGGTGAGAATTATGGATGGAAAACTTCTGGCAATTGTGATGGAACTCTGGAAAACATTTGAGAGATGTCCCTAAGACGTGTGACTTCACCTGCCCTGATCAAAGTACGGGAGTCGCGACCTTGTGGGTTTATTGAATATTTTTGTTGGAATATTAAGAAAGACACTATCCCTCCACGTAGTCCCGTGGGCAGTTGGTACGTGATCCTTTGGTTATGCTGGAAGCTTTTGAAAGATAATGCCAGACCACAATGAAGTCGGTCTAAGGGACATATTTTGTGAGGCCAGGCTAAGGGGCTATACTTGGCATCGCTGGAACTGTAGGACCTAACTCCCAGCGAGGGCCGCTGACCGGCGCAACCTGGCAGCGGGACCATGGCTTACCAATGTTTAAGCCTTGAAGGGTCGGCCACCCAGAGAGGTTTAGCTAAAGGAAAGTCATTGGGGTCGATTAGGTCAAGGGTCGGGACCCTTCGGGGTGCCAAGATAGATAAAACTGCTTATCGTTGCGCAACCAACGAGGGCACTGCCGCTAATATAACAACGCGGTAGGCCGTAKATCTGGCTCGRTCAACCAGACTATGGYGGGCCAGGATGGAGACCTAGAAGCYGCCTGYGTTAGACTCCAGGTTGGGCGTTCATTATGAGTGGGTACTTGAGATGGTACTAACTACCATTTTGGGGACTATAGGTGCCCCATATTTGAGAGAGGTCTTGGTTAGGGCCCGCGAGACGATGACTAAACAGGACACCCAACGGTGAACCGGCAGATGTCTAAGGCAAAGGGAGAGAACTATCAAGCTACTACCTGGGAGCGGGCATTACGCTCTAGTACGGAACAAAGTATCCCCAACGTCCGAGGCCAGGACGTGGGAGACCCAGGTTGAAACCTTGGCAGTGGAACACCGTGACGGGGGTAGATTGATGGAATGCCTCGAACGGAGTCAAGCCGGCTAATCGGATTGGTCAAATTCCTTGTCAGCAGATGTGATTTGAATTGTTTATAGCTTTTGGTTTGACCGACACGACGGGGACGTCGCTCAATAGGGTCCGGAAAGACTGTCGACACCATTACCCTTACAAGGGTAATTGTGCGTGTTTTTTGCACCTCGCAGGAGGGGCACCCTCGATGATATTTGAGAGAGTGACGTGCCTTAGGCTCGACCACGACTGACTCTTGGAAGTCAGGGAGTGGCGGGGGCATGCTTGGATGAGTCAGAGATTGTGTGTGTGGGCGTGCACTTTGCTGGCGCGCGTTAGTTAGATGCTCGACTATTGTGAACGAACGAACCGGTCGGGAGTGTAGGCCGGGAAAAAGTCATAATTTGGATAAAGTTTGCGTAGGTCGCAACCTCGGGCGCTGACGGAGTCACGGCCAGCGCAGAAGTTAATCGTTGAAGCCACAGCTAGAGGGGGATTCTCATTGACTTATTGAAAAGCCGGCAGGCCACACCGCGTGGGGTGTGAAGGGCACAAAGGTTGACGGCGTCGGAATTGCCAATGAGATTTAGCAGAGAGGACATGAGTAAAGGCCGGGTTTTTTTCCGGCTTGGAGACGGTAAAAGAGCGGCCTTTCCAAGGAAGAAGGTAGTGTGAGGGAGCTTACCTGTTGGCCGCGGCGTCGCGGGCTGCGTGTGTGATGTGTCGAGCAAAGAGTCGACCCCAAGCAGCGAAAGCGTGACATTGCAGGGCTTGGGCTCGAGTAGTAAGCCAAGCAGTGGCCTTGGTGCAATTTGGCAGGCCCGGGCGGCCTGCAGGTGGACAAGGCTTGAGGCCGTGACCAAGGGGATACAGCGGACACCAACTACGATTTGCTGATCGAGGCTTGGGTGTGGGCCTGCCCGGTTCCAATTTGCTGAGAGAGCTTTGTGTGTGGGCCTTCCCAGTCCATTTCTGCAGTAAGAGGTTAGAGTGTGAACGTGCCCATTGAGGCCGGTAAGGCATGGGACCGGTTACACAGGTTTTCTAAGGTCTCAAAGGTACCGTTTTGTGTATGACCACTTGACGGCAACCTCAGTGGTGTAGCCGCGGGGTACGGAAATTCACTGATGCCTATTTTAGTTGTCTTTTTATTTTTGGCGCTGTTTTTTTTTCTTGAATTGAAAAGCTTCGTTGGCAAGAGTTTTTGTACAGTTGTGGATAATGTTGTGTGATCAGCGAAAGTGCAAATTTGTTGTTCCTATAGACGGCCAAGGCTTGCCCCATTTGAAAAGGTACAACAGTGTTGGCTGTGCGACCCAAGCTGTCCTAGCAGCTGTTCACATGGAGCCCGTCCCCACTTTGGTCACGGTCCTCGACGTACTACCACCAAGATCTGCATCGGGATCTGCCTCATCTAGGCTCACTCTGCAAGCTGTGCAGCAGGCCTGCTCGATCCACTATCGGGGCTGGACGATTCGGTAGGCAAGTTGTTACACACTTCGTAGCGGATTTCGACTTCCATGACCCCGTCCTGCTGTCCGTATCAGCCGACACCCTTTGTGGTCTCTGGGTTAGCACACAGTTTTGGCACTGATGTGGGCCTGAGGCGCTGTGGTGGAGGCCACAGCTATTCCTCAGGATGGCTGGAGCTGTTAAGTGGGTCAGCGCTGGAAGTACCATCGGACCTAGAACAGTTTGTACACCCTGAACTGATTGGAACACAGGCTCAAGTTCGGTTTCCATTGGAAGCAGATGAGTGAAGTATTGCAGTTTCAGACTACCAGGGACGGTGCCGGTTCCACAGCCAAACCAGAACCAACAAGCCTAGAACAGATGGTACACCCCAGAACCGTTGAAATAAAGACCGGGGTTGGAATCCAGATTAGGGTTGTAGATGAATGCAACCCGATATATCTAAGTTGCCTGGTTTGTCTGGGGCTGGTCAGCTCCATGATGATATCCCAAGGCCGTTGTCACGACCTGGTCCTTCGGGACATCTGTTAAAATTGGAACGATGCAGAGAGAATTAGCATGTCCCCTGCGCAAGGATGACACCTATAAGTGGTGGGGAGGGTAGCAGGTCCATTGTTGGCCTTCTTTTTTTGTTTTCATTTTGTTGATGGAAAGCATGGGGGGGGTTGTGCAGCGCTATCAGGGAAAGCAGGAGGTGGAAGACAAGGACGAGGTGGACGTCGACCAAACAACGAAGAAAACGAAGTCGGAGAGGAGGGAGATGGAGAGGTGTAGAATGCTTGGGTCGCTCATTTCTTAACGGATTTCGGCAAACTAAAAGCCGAATCCGAGTTTTTTGGCCAGGGCGAATTTGTTAGTAGTGTTAGTTTTGATGATCGTTTAGTAGGATAGGCGATAGAGGTGAAAAATATGTGCGCGGAGTTGTTGGAAGGCTCGGATATGATGGGGGCAATGATTCGTATCTCGCCCGTTTCTTGGTAGAAACGGGCTAACAAAGACTCGATTTCAGGGTTTGGAGGCATTGCGAATCTGATGGCAGCATCAGATCTCGCGTTCGAGCAATGCTCTGGCCGCATTCAGCAGTATGGGCTGCGCGGCTGCTATGAAGAAAGTCGGGAGAGTGACGAGGGAGAGAGCTCGGTGAAGTAAGAAGGGGAGGAAAGCGTGGCAACGAGTGAGATCATGATCACACTTACCAGGCTACTCACATTCATGATCTTCCTCACGCATGGCACGATCCAAGTTGTGCCATTCCTCATGGTCATGCTCCCGAAGTTGCGGTGGTTAATTTTTCGAAGAGGTCGTCGCCATTGGACGTTGTAAGTAACTTCTCACTTCGCTCTGTCGAATGAATCGAGCCGGTGTTGTGGCTAAGGTGCTAACCAGCAGCAGTCGGAGAGAGAGGGAAAATAGCACTTTCCATCAAGCTGGCAATGCGGGAGGGACCGGCGAGCTACGGTGCTGAGTGGCAGCAACGCGTATATTTCAGTCCTAGCGGGATATTCATTCGATTGTTGCTCATCATATCGAGGGATATTCCCTCGATCTCTCTGCCCGTAACTGGAAAGCAGCGGGTACCTCCATGATCTAACAGAAGGTTCACTCACATTTTTGGGAGAGAAGGTTCCGGCGACCTCCATCCTGCTGACGGAGCGTGCCTGTCCTTTTGGTGGCTGTCTTCGTTATCGTTTAGATCGCTGCGTGACTGCTCTTCCATATGAGTGCGGTCGACACGCTGCTACTGAGTCCGTCCTCGGATTGGGGCTGGTCGGATCGTTGTTCCCGGCGCCAGGCTAAGTATCGTCGTTCAAGAGTGTACGGAGCACTCTCTGCTATGGTGTAGCGATCCTTATTGAAGTAAATTCACCTGGCTGAAGAGTCGGCCAGGTTCATTCAAGAGCTTCCTGTACAGCGTGGCCTTACTTCGAATGAAACTTGGCCAGGTGATTGGAGCATGTGCACGAGGCAGGAGTGGAATTGAAGTGAAGAAAGGAGGACTTACCTGCTAATCGGAGAGTAACAGCATCGTCCTCCTCGTGGATTTGCTCGATGTCGGCATAGTCGAGACGAAGAAAGCAGGATTAAAGAAGAGAGAAAGGCTTACCTTTTGGCGAGCATGCTAGTGAACGGAATAAGGAGGTGGAGCGTGGGCGATCGCGTCATTGGGAGGTGCATCTGGTCGTGATCTAGTGAGAGATTCATTCTCAATTTGTATAGTTGGTGAGGGTTGGAAATAGACGTAGCAACGAAGCAAGTAAGGGAGAGAAGTTGGAGGGAAATGAGGAAAAAGGGAGTTTTGCCTTTAATTCAAAGACTGTGGGACTGCTCTGGTACCATTGTCGAGGCGGCTGAGGACATGTAGCTGTGACAGTTGGGGCCGACTGAGTCTTACGCCAATAAGAGTGAAGGTGTTGGTGGTGTTCAGCAAAAGTGGACATCTGCCGCAGCTGTGGCCGTAGCTGTGTCGCAGTTACTCTGTCAGAATCCTTAGGTTGCGGACTGCTGTGGATTTATTATTATTATTATTATTATTATTATTTTATAATGTATACTTGAACATTCGGCCAGCGGAATTGATCTTCAACACACCGATATTCCAGTCTGCACTTAAGTAGTGCCTGCTGGAATTCGTTGTTCTTGAACACTTCTAGCTCTGGATGCAACTTGCTGACTACTGATGTTACCTTCTTTCTACACTCCCGACTGTTGCCAGCATCAGGGATTGGTGCTGCTACCATTTTCGTTCTTACCACTGCACACAGCGGTTGAGCAGCGTGTACTACTGTACATTGCCGACTGACGTAGCCACTGGGGGTGCGTACTGCTGTGTCCTCGAGGTGTTGTTGAGGGGCTGCGGTTTTCAGTCGTGACAGCGTGTTGGCTACGACTTCCTTGGGCAATTGTTGGTTCATCCAAGGGTGGTGCTTACGTCTCGACAGATCAATATCGTCCTCGCAACAGGCGAGACTATTGAGGGTAGGACCGCGACGCGGTGAGATGACGAGTCTGCATCAAGACAACTGGTGCTGTGAATTTTGACTTCTGCTATAGAGGCCTTGGGCTACTAATTACAGAGGGGGTTGGTCTGTTACAGCAGGTGTGGCTGTTTCTTAACTGGGTCGTCGTTTAAAGACCAAGGACAAGTGCTAGTTGGCACAGATCGCTGTGGATCGTGCTGAGTTGGGCAACAGGTGAGTTGCGAGAGATTGGTACAGTGCTGTTAGAAGGCTGTTGCAACCTCTTCTCAACTGTGGCTCTCGGAGACTGTGGACTACGGGGCTCTACTTTGGCTATTACTGAAGGGTGGGTACATGCGTTTTTTTGAGCTACGTCGGGATTACTGTACATTACCGTTCTGCTGTAAGGTTAGCTATATCACCTTGGGACACTACTCCTTGCAGTAACGGTTGCAGGGACTGCTGTTTCTCTCGGGGCTGGTAGTGCTGATTGGGTAGACCATCGCAGTTTGCACAACAAGTAGATCTGGCATTTAGGGCTATATGGCCACCTGATTGGACTTGACTTCGGCTGCTGCTCGTTCAATTCAAACTGCTACTACGATAATCGTACTACTACTGCTGCGATCCAGCGGATTGCTACCGCAGTGGATGGATTGCTGCTATTGAGCGGGGCACTATTCCGGGTGCTGCTGCTGCGCAGGGCACTATCACTTGCTGAGCGTATAGCTGTGCAGGGGCTCTGTTCTCGTAGTGCACCACTACTGTGCACTCTATGTCCCCCTTTCACTGAGGGCGCCACTGCAGTTAGGGAGGGCGGCCATTGGGGGGACTGTTACTCTACATTTCGGCCGCTTATTGGCCATTATTGCGGGGCCCTCAAGAGTTGAAGACAACAAGGCCCTCTCCTGCGAGTTGAGTTTGTCCCTCTCTTGGATCTCGAGAGTCTGAGCTTCCTTTCGCTGCCCTTCTYAGTCTAAGTCTAGTCTTTTGGTTACGAGGGGAAGGCGGCAGGCGGGATTGTAACCCGTAGGTCCGCATCAAGACCTTGTGGGAGGTCCACCCACCGATTGCGGGAGCTCTGCCGGAGTTCTGGAGGCAGGGAACAGTCAGGTATAACTTTGGTCAGACGCGTGTGATCCTTTCCCCTAACTGCATTATTCCTTTGGGTATCTGAAGATAACTATGAGAGGTTGTTATTATTATTATTTTTCTTACGTATGTCAGGACATGCTTTGCGAAAGGTTTAAATAAACAGTTATATATGAGAGATCAGATAACTCCTTGAGAGAATTCAGATAAAGGTAAACTGGGGAAGGCGGGAGGAAGGCGTTATGCATGCGTTTTGACCGGGTTAACCCAAGGCTGAGCCCCTCCAGGTGGATGTGGGCTCAGTGCTATGTTTTATTAAGGTTTGCTGATCTGAATGAGTGACTCTTATGGCTGGTCTAGCCGGGTGGGATAGGATCAGTCGCTGTTTTATTTTAGGGTTTTTGAACAGGAGGATGGGCACCCCGGATGGGGAAGGCTCAGAATCCTGGTGTTTATTTTAATGAGTTGTGGTGCGTGTGTTCTTCTAAGGGAGTAACGGCATAAGACTAAGCGTACCCTAGGGTTAGGGCGACTTAGCCATGAGCCATGAACTAAATGGTAAACCAGAGTATAAAACTTGATATATATACAATTTGAACTTATACTTCTGACAGACCGGGCGCCCTGGGTGGGGAAAGCCAGTCAATAAGTCAGGTAGAACTAAGGAAGAGGGAAAGAGATGAAGAGTAAAACAAAGGTAACTGGGCAGACTGAACGTACCCTAGGGTTAGGGCGGTTTAGTTATATGCTCATGATAACACTAAGGAGCAGAGAGATAGTATAAATCTATTTTATTTCCCCTTCTAAACATGAGGCAGGATCGGAAGTTCCATTTATTGGAAAGGTCCGATCGACTGCTTAATAAGAGAAGGAAAAACATAAAGTCTGTGAAAGTATTTGTACCCTATTTTATGTTGTATGGCTAACTAGGCCTAACCTTAGGGTTAGGGCGGCCTAGCGATAAGCTTTTGTCGTTTAAAGTAAGTTGGACGTACCCTAGGGTTAGGGCGGTCCAGCGTTTCGGTGTTTATAACTGTTCAGGCAGATCAGACACACCCTAGGGTTAGGGCAACCTGATCACATTATGTAACTTATGTTGTGGCTAGCTAGGCGTACCATAGGGTTAGGGCAGCCTAGTGATATGCCCTTGTCGTTGATGTGTTGTGGGTTGGACGTACCCTAGGGCTAGGGCGGTCCATCTTGTTGTTGTTTGTACCCGTGTTCAGGCAAGCTAGACCTACCCCTGGGTAGGGATGGTCTAGAATGATGCCGTATGTAACTTTGTTTAAAGCAGATTGGGCACACCCTAGGGTTAGGGCAGCCCGGTTCTATGCTATTTGTCGTCAGTTAGGCAGAAGCCAGACGTACCCTAGGGTTAGGGCGGTCTGGTCATATGCCTTATGTGTATAGTTCATGTTATGTTGGGCATACCCTAGGGTTAGGGCAGCCCGAATGTGCATACTTGTGTACCCAGGCAGGTCAGGCATACCCTAGGGTTAGGGCCTTGTCTGACCGTATGCCATAGGAAAGGGGGATGTAAAAAGGAAGGAACTAAGCGATTTAACGAACTACTTGGACTAAATTAATGTGAGATTGTGAGAGATGTTTGGTTATACATGCTTGTGGGCTCTCACTCTGGGGCACCTCTTTGATAGTTTAGTTGCTTTAGGTGCTCGTCGAGTGCTAGAGCTATAGGCAGGTAGGATGGATGATGGGAGGGAAAGCTTGGGATAAGATAGGACTGACTCTAGTTAGGATCAGTGTTATCGCACAACCTCATCAAGAGGTCATATAGATTATCGTTGATTCTACCTTCCAAGTAAGTGTCAGAAGTTAGTCCCAAGTATAGTTATGCCTTGTCTTTTCCATTTCAGCTCTGTATAAATCTTGGCAACCTCCTGTTCCTATGGGAAGCGCTGCCGAAATTTCTACAAATCTAAAAGAGTTAATTATTTTTGGACTCGTAGAAATTCTGGAAAGGCACTTTTCCTTCGGGAAGCACTGTCGAAATTTCACAGAATTTAGGAAGTTAGATTATATTTTAGTTAAGAGAGACTTGACAAATCCACCCTGGATAGGGGAGATGCTGCCAAATTTTCTCAGTGACTTGGCGTTAGTGGGGGAAGCTGAACATGAAGTTGATAGAGGAGCTAGGGTACGAATTGGGGAACTACCCTCTACTTGGGTTGAACATAGTAGTGGTTCTCTTTGACCTATACTGTGATGCAGGTTTTCACATCCGATTGCCTGATTCTACGAAAGGATCACTTGTCTGTTATCACTGATAACAGGTCGGTTGCCGATTCGTCGGTTTACGACTCAACTTTCCTACCTCTCCTGCCTCTCAACGTAAGGCCTTGGCCCTTGCCAGGTTTTGTGTGCTTCTTTGGGTTTTCACCCAGTTTCTTTATAAATGGCCATTTCTTAAAGACTGAGTATATTTGTTGAGGGGGAATGGTTGGGCTTGTGTGCGTAAGGCAGGGTGTGAGCTGCAGGAGGCTAAAAAGTTGACTCCTTTAGTACGTGTGATGTTGTTTGAATGTCGGATGTTTGCAGGCATGTATGAGAGGGACTCGATTCAATATGTGATTGAGTGATTATGTTTTGAATTCAGATGGGCAAACCACACAACTGTCATGAGAGTGTACTACCCCACAACCTGTTGTTTGGGTGAGATTGTTCTTTTCCCAACCCGATGATGTGATAATCAGAGCAAGCGTACGCTCGAGTAACCCTTATGGGCCTATGCGACCGCACTCTTGCGTCCTTCTATTCTCTTTGACTTCGTGTGGTAGGGCAGTTGTCCCAAGCCTGGAAACCAAAATCCTTGTCCGGGATGTCCCAGGCCCCAGACTAACATTTAAGGTATTTTCTTCCGATCGCGTTAAAAGGATTTATTTTTCATCCTTGTTGAGGCTATTTTGGTGGAACGATAAAGTTCCGGGCGGAAGGATTAGCGTGTCGTTGGTGATGCGCCAGACAACTCGCCACCGCTCCGAATTCCTTCCTGCCCTAGGGACCATCTTACCCCACACCCTTTGGGTCACCTTAGGGTGCAGAAGATGGTAAGGCTCTCAGGCTGGTCTTGCGCGTGCTAAAGGTTTACCCCCCTTAGCGCGCACTTCAGGCGAGGTTAGAGCGACGAGAGCGACCCCATGGCTCAAAAAAGGCCACTCGGGCATGGGCGTCGCATAATGCGTCGACATCACGATTGCTTACGCAAACCCGCATCGTTGGTCGGTATGCGTAGGTTCTGCCTCCGCACGGATTTATGTTAACCCATGCGCGCGACACTTACCAATTTCTGCGCTCGAAGGTTATGGGACGAGTAAAGAGGGCAAAAGCGCGTGACGGCCAGTAAACCCAAGTAAAGAGGGCAAAAGTGCGTGACGGCCAGTAAACCCAAGTTTCGGCCTAAGGGGACCCATGTAGGAGCCTCCAAAAGTCTCAAATATCGGGTTGCCCGTGGGTCAGAGTTTTCATCCGCACGCATCTTTCGCGTTGGCCTACCCCTCCCTTTTGGAACTACTATCAGACTATCTGCAGTTGTTTCCTCAAAGTCTTCGTGGTTGGACGTTGTAGTCCGTAGCAGCCGTCAAAGTCAAACCCTTGATGTTTGACCGCCACGACAACTTAAAGTTGTCTACTCGACCCCTCTGCACAGGGTGCAGAAGAGGGTGTGGTCTTCAATCGCACATGGCGGTTGTCTGGCGTTGAGAGATTAACCCTCAAAGCGCCTGTCAGCCGACACTTGAGTGTCGAACGCGACCCTCGAGATTATCAAGGGCCGCGAGGCTGCGAGTACCACATAGTACCCCATCAGCGCAAATGCTTGCGAAATGCCGCATGGCTGGTCGATATGAGGAGGCCATGCGCGCGCACGACTCTTATACGAAAGTCCAGCACGCGGTACCTACCTGATTCTCGCGGCATGAAGTTATGGGTCAGATACTGAAGGGACTAGGAGTGTTGTGATGTTGCGTTTGTTTTGTGTTTTTCCATGTGTTATGTGTGGGTAGATGTGAGTGTTGTGGTGTAACACGTGGTGTGTGTGATGCGTCCTAGTCGACCGGCGCCGAGTCGCGTTTGGGACCTCAGCCCCCCAGTACGTCGATTCGCGTGCGGGTTCGATTTTCGGGCGTTCGACCACGCGTAACCCCCTATGCTACAGCGAACGAGAAACGCCCTCGGCTGGGTCACCTCTGCAATTGCGTACGAAAAGCTTTCGCATGTGGTTCAGTAGCTCGGCAGGGATACGCCCACCTAAGGGATGTTGACAGCTCCCGCAGGTGGAGGTAAGCGGTGCCTCGCGTGACTCTGTCCCGTCGTAGGGACTCGCGAGAGGTACGGCTGGCGCACTCAGCCGGAGCGGCAAATGCTCTTCGCGACAAAGTCCTGCAAAATCTTGCAAAATCCTGCGTGACGCGGTCGGGAGGGTCCCCGTGCGGGACCGATGCGCTCAACAGTGGTTACAAAGGACTTCGATTTTCTTTGAATTTTGCAGAGAAAATCAAAGAAAATCAAGGCCCCATGCAACCGGAATAAAACGGATTACATGCATGAGGAGAAACACATGTTTTAGGTGCATCCGGAGCCAAAATTGAGTCTGGATGCACTTGGGGATTGGCCGTTTCTTTTTCTTTTGAGTTGGGGCTAGTTGTAGGGCATTGGGGCTGGGAAATTGACCCCTATTGCAGTCCGAGTTACAACGGACTGCATGGGGGAGGGAAAACACATGTTTTTTTGTGCATCCGGAGCCAATATTGAGCCCGAATGCACTTAGAAATTTAACGCTGCATTTTCTTTTAGCATGGGGCAAGTTGTGGGGCTGTGGGACTAGAAAGATGGCCATGACTGCATGGGGATGCCTAGGCTAAGGGAAAATGAGCCACGGCAAGCCCGAAAGGCTAGAGAGAAGCAATTTCAGCATGGGGCAAGTAAAGACGGTAAACAACCACCATGACATGAGATCTCACGGCCTAGAAAAATCGACACATGTAGAAATGATGGGACCACCAAAGGCAAGGGGCCCCAAAAAAATAAAAATGGGACACCATCCGGAGTGTTGCCGGGAACCAAGTGGGTCCAAATAATGAAAATAGGAAAACGGGACACGCGTCGACGGGACCACCGGCGGGACAAGAAAATGGAACTAGCATGGCGGGGAATGGCGGGGACTTGGGATGTCCCAAGGGAACCATGAGCAAGCACAAGGGATAATTGGGCAAACAAACGGCACCATCGAGATCAAGGATCTAGACGGTGGAAAATATTAGCACCACTAGTGCAAGCACTAGTGGGGGCGAGTGGGAGAGCCATGGGGAGAAAGGAAAGTAAAATAATGATGTTGGGAGGGCTGCCCATCAGCCGGAAATATCTCGGACTAGCTAGGCATTAGAAAATAGAGCCTCAAAAGGCTCAACATGAGAAAAAGGTTGTCCTTAGAAAATCGGAGCAAAGGGGGTTCAAAATTGGACAAACGGAGGCAAAGTGGAGCCCCCTAGGAGCATGGGGGTGCCATTGTTAGAATCCGAGATATAACGGCCAAGTACCAGCCATGAACCTGACCTTGAATGAGGCCCTAAGACCTAGAAAGAGGGTGCATAATAGTTTGACACTTGTCACAACTGAAATAAAAGAAAAAGAAAGAAAAATGAGAGAAAAAGGAGGGAAAGTGAGACAAAAGGGGAGAAAAGGGAGGAATGAGGTGGCTGACCAGTTGGGACTGGCAATATAGGGACTGACAGAGGTGGCTGACCAGTTGGGACTGGCAATATAGGGACTGACAAGCCTCTACCTAGGCTGGATATTCCAGATTTCATGGAGGAAAATCCGGAGCTAGAGATATGGCCCTAAGGGCATTATCTCGTGAATATCCCGAATAAAGTACAGAGAGAAAAAGAAAAAGGAGCATTGTGGTGGTCCCAACTCACAACGGACAATTATGGAATAATACCAAAAATTGAGATAAAACAAAGAAAAAAAAAAAAAAAAAAAAAAAAAAAAATGCATCCAACCAAAATTTGAGGTGGATACACTTGAAATGTGAGTTAGAGCCCTAAGGGCTCTAACTTGCATGAAGGCCTCTAGCCTTTATCTCGGACAAGATCTGATCTTAGGAATTGATCAAAGGACGACATCACACCTCAAAAGTAAACACTCTTGAGGTATGTTGTGCTTAGAGCCTTGAAAAGCACTGGCTGCAGCTCAACTCATACTTACTCCCTACGTCCAAGTGCTGCCCAAAAAGGCTAGTGGATGTGCCTTTAAGGCCGAGGGAGCAAGGAAAGGCCTTGGGAGTGCCTCGGACCATTTAGGGCACATAAGCGGGGTACGTGGGCTGCCCAAGGTGTGACGGGCCACCTACTTAAGGAAGGAAGGTTGGCCGCCCCACTCATATCTGATCGAGGCAATTAGACATGGCCAAAGTGTCGTCGGTAGACCCATAGGCCAAACCGGATAGCAAAAAGGGTGTTGTAGTACTACTTAAGAGAGTGTAGGTAGGGTGGAGGCTAGGGATAGAAACTCAAGAGGCTGGGGAGAGTGGCACCGGCCTAAGGAGGGGCTCCGATATGCCTCCTTGGCTCTAGAGGTAGTTGAGAGGTTCATTGGGGTCCCCTTAGCCCTCATAGAGGGAAGGACTCCATTGCCTTTAAAGGTAGGATGCCGGCTATCGCCAAAGGAGGGGGCATTCCGAGGAGGAGGAGGAGGACTTGAGGAAGAAGGGAACCATAGCTAGAAGACAAGTGTGCAAAGAGAGGGGAGGACTCCATAGCCATGGTGATGGGAGCTTGAGGCAACTTGGGAAGATGTGAGAAAGGAAGGAGAGAGGCTTGAAGAAGGAGGGAGCCATAGCCAAGGAGGAGTTGTGCAAGGAGGAGGGGAGCCTCGTCAAGATTGAGATTCCATCTCCAAGATATTGACAAGGTGAGTGGAAGGAAGAAGATGCACCTTTTTCTTCATCTTCTTTCTCATCTTCTTCTTCATATTCTTCTTCATCTTCTTCTTCTTCTTCTTCTTTTTCTTCTTCTTCTTCTTCTTCTTCTTCTTCTTCTTCTCCTCACCCTTCTTCTTCTTCTTCTTCCTCTTCTTTTCCTTATTCTTCATTTTCATCTTTTTCTTCTTCTTCTTCTTCATCTTCTGCTTCTTATTGGGATAGTGCTACGATTCTTCTATGGATGATGTCATGCTGGTTACTTGTGATTTGGCCTACTCAAACTCTTGTTCTTCACTCACATGTTAGTAGGAGATTTCCCGATTCTTCCATGGATGATCTCTTGCTCAAATCTTGTGAGATAGCCTAGTGCAACTCTTGTCTTTCACTCACATGCTAGTAGGTAGTACTTTGATTCTTCCATGGATGATCTCTTGTTGGTTACTTGTGATTTGGGCTACTCAAACTCTTGTTTTTCACTCACATACTAGAAGGTAGTGCTCCGATTCTTCTATGGATGATGTCATGTTGGTTACTTGTGATTTGGGCTACTCACACTCTTGCTTTTCACTCATACAGTAGTAGGTAGTGCACCGCTACTTTCATGGATGATCCTTCATGCAATCTTGGTGATTTGGGCTACGCACACTCTTGCTTGTCACTCACACAATTAGGTAGTGCACCGCAACTTCCATGGATGATCTTTGATGCAATCTTGGTGATTTGGGCTACTCACCCACTCATACACTAGTAGGTAGTGCATCGCTACTTTCATGGACGATCCTTGATGCAATCTTGGTGATTTGGGCTACTCACACTCGTGCTTTTCACTCACACACTAGTAGGTAGTGCACCGCATCTTTCATGGATGATCCTTGATGCAATCTTGGTGATTTACTCACACTCATGCTTTTCACTCACACACTAGTAGGTAGTGCACCGCAACTTTTATGGATGATCCTTGATGCAATCTTGGTGACTTGGGCTACTCACACTCTTGCTTTTCACTCATACACTAGTAGGTAGTGCACCGCTACTTTTATGGATGATCTTTGATGCAATCTTGGTGATTTGGGCTACTCACACTC
>BFEA01000083.1:3560749-3585099 GCA_003427395.1 Chara braunii
TTGGGGGCCGCTATGGGGGTATTGGTGGTGTTATTAGGGGTTCTGGAGCCCCCCCTCCAAAAAAAAGAAGTTTTTTTTTTTTTGGGGGGGGGGTGGTGACTACCCCCGACTGGTAGGTGCTGACCAGCCGATTGGTCGGCGGGTCGGCAGCCGAGCAGTCAAGGGCCGCCAACCGTCGGGGGGTGCAACCTTGACATACGGTCATTATGGGCGTACATGGGTCATCTTTCAGTCTAAATACAGCTATAATGGCCGTACGTTGTATTCGAGGGAAGAAGTTAGGCAGCAATCTGCTTGTAGAGCAGGCTCTGTTACTAGATGTGGGCCCATAATGATTGATCAAATATAGAAGTGCAGTGCATGACACTGCATGGAAAGGCGGAAGGTTCTGCCATTACTTGTCTCCTTGGCTTGTCTGTGAAAAAATGTTTTTTTCAGGATAGCTGGTGGTCTCCTTAACCTTTCAGCCTTAGAGTTTTTACCATGAGACGGTGAGCATGAAAGTTGTCATATTCTTGTAGCACCTTGGGGTTCATTTATTTGTTCTGTTGCCGCTCTGATGATGAGGTTGGATATACTGTGTGTTTATATTCTGTAACAGGCCTGGAACAACTTGGGGAGTGTGTATGTCGACTGTGGCAAATACCCTCAAGCAGAGAACTGTTATAAAAGTGCCCTAAACATTAAGCACACCCGGGCACACCAAGGCTTGGCAAGGGTCCATGCTCTAAAGGGAAATAGAGAAGCTGCATATAAGGAGATGACGAAGTTGATCGAGAAGGCGGTTAATAGAGCATCTGCTTATGAAAAGCGATCAGAGTATTGTGAGCCAGAGCTGAGCATGGCAGACTTGAGCCGAGTAACTCTGCTTGACCCTCTTCGGACCTACCCCTACAGATATCGAGCTGCAGGTACATAGCTTTAGAGATAGGGTCCCCATTCTTGCATGACTGACAAATTTTCTGATATTCTTACCAATATGTGTGTGGAACGCATTGCTTCATGACAAGTGCTGGAAAGAGCTGAAGGAAAATACATATACAGAGTGTTAGGAAGTTGGAATGGAATATACGAGGCTGAAGTGGGAACTTTCTCAGGGGCCAAATGAGAAGTGATGGAAAGCTAGGTCACCAGAGTGGCCCAGGAGCACTTGTGCAACCAGGCCAAAAAAAATAAAAACAAAAAAAACAATTAATAAATTATACTAAGTTCATTTTTTATTTTTTATTTGGTAAGAAAAAGCTGTTCATTTTATTTTTGACATTTTTTGTACACAACGTTTTTTTTTCTTTTTGCGAGGAACAAGCCCTCACGGGGGCCTTATCAGACAAACACATGTTCTGGGCAGAGGCCCCCAGCAAGCCGAGTGCCCGCCCGAAGTGAAGGCAGGCCTGAATATTCATTAGAGTCCAAAACTCGAGATTTTCATATACGGGCTGTTGCAGCCCGCCAGTTGGTTGAGTGGACGCACGAGCCTCCCGAATCTGTGTCGTACAGTTGGCCCAGGCCTTGGCAGTTGCACCTGGGCGCATACACACAAAGCAGGGCCGATACATCATGAAGTGGCCACAGGCCTATGCAAAAGCAGTACTGTCGACGTCCCTTCCCCGGGGGTCCTGTGCAAATCAGCAAATCGCCCAAGTCTGGAGACTCAGGCCATGCCCAACTGTAAACGGCCCAGGCCCTCAACTGTAGTCTTGGGTCGGGGCGCAGGCACTGGGGCCCATTAGGAAGCTACTGGAAGCTTCCAGCCAGGCCACACGCAGCAATGCAGGGGCTGCCACCTACAAAGAGGAAGGTGGGCAGCCAGGGTTTAGCATTCTGGCCCACACAGGCAATGCGGTGACGCTGCTGCGCTGCTGCGTTAGAGCCTGCGTGCTGCACTGGGGCCAGAGCGCGTGCGGGCGCATGTGTGGTGCGCTGCTGAGCAGCGGAGTGCAAGCATCCATAGTCAGGCTGCAGGGCGCTAGGGGGTAAGAGGGCGATCGGTGGTCTTCTGGAAGGAGGCGAGAGTGGGTGGACAGTGTCTGGTGAGAGGAGATGAGATACGTACCTGGTACATGGAAGAGGTCGGCTATGCTATTGACGTCATGTGCACTGGTCTTCGAGAGTCGAAGTGACCCTGTTGCGAGAATGCTAATGTAGGCAGGATAGTCAAGTAGTGGGGGCTGGGCGCTGGGCGCCAGATAGAGAGGAGCGACTTTGGATACTGTGTTGGTGTGGCCTGAGGGCTTGAACATTGGCCATTGGCTCGTTACCTCATTGTATTGCTTGGATGAGATCTTGGTGCATTTGTGCTCTATTCTTGTACACGGCTACTTGGACATCTGTGTGATTTCGCAACTTGGTTTTTTTGTATATCGTTCCCACTCATATTCCTTGCAATTTGGTATCGGAGCTGGTTCGTGATCGGCGCTTACCTGGCGCTGGCGACATCGTTACTTGGTGCGCTGACGATGCTTCATGCGCAGTAAGGATACTTTGGCGCTGGCTTGATAGAGCGGGGACCAGGTAGAGGGGCCGGCTACTGGAAGGGTGTGGCGGCAGCGTGGGAGCTGTGGCAACAGCGGATGTATGCGCGATGATGAGAGCATGCTGATATGGCATTTTGGCTGAGGTGGCACTGCATTGCGTTGTGGGTGGTACTGAGGCTATGAATGCACTTCGGCTCAATTGGTGAGAAATCTGTGGTTGGGGGCAGCTATCTCCAGGTACGTTGTTCCCATTCCTTATCTACCCTCTCAATCTCTTCTTACCGCGAGGAAGTGAGTCCAATCTTGAGTGTCCTCTTGTGTGAGGAGTCGTGAGCGCTCTACCTTGAGAGACGACATTCTTCCTGGTGGCGCATTTGGCAGGAGAGGGTGGTGCCTCTGAAGGGCCCTAGTCGAAGCACGGGTCACGGTCACCATGCCAACCCATGCGAGTAGTTCACGCAGGCCATGCTGTTTTGTCCTTTAAAGGCTCTTTGCTGCACTGATAGAAGGGGTGCGCGGACTGACCAGTCCTAAGCAGCCGCAAACCAGACCGTCTATAAATATTTCTGGCAGGGTGTCTGATCTGTTCTCTGGCTGTGATCGTTGTCCTCGTTGTGACCTAAAATAATTCCTGAGGATCGTGGGGGCTGTCCTTAAACTGCCTCTTGATCAGCCAGATCAGTTAGACGAAAGGCTCGTTGCACGCGAGGGAAAAGAACGGGCAGGCGGGTCAAAAGCATACACCTTGGGGACAGGGGTCGACCACTTGTGGACACCTTAGACACTGCCTCTTGATGATGCCTACTGGCACGTTGGATACAGGGGAGGGTGATTCCAATTGAGACTCGACAGTCTGACACAACAATACCATTGTGCATACATTTGCTTACATAGTTATTTTAATTTTGATTAGTTGGTTGACAGACTGCTAACACTTCATTGACAGCCTAGACTTGAACCGTAGTGTCCTACCATAGTGTTCTCTTCGAAGCTGCTGTAAGAGAACTAATCAAGGTAAACTTAGATTATGTGTACAACCCGCGTGAATGCTGTTGATACCGCTTGACCAGTAGTCTAGGTAACTCGGTATTTTAATATATTTTTAGAACTGGTTAGACGCATGCTGCGGTAGGTCCCAGAAAGGACACTAGTGCAGACAGCGTCTGCCTAGCTCATGAGCGGATCAGAGGGTGGTGAAGGTTCAGCTGACGATCTAAGGCAAACTAGGCGTGACACGCTTAGAATATCCGTAGTGTTCCAAGTCCTACTACCAGGAGAGGTGAGAAGGCTAAGGGCCGAAGCAAGGTCCCGTAATCTTGAGATTGTCAGGGAAGCAAAAGTAGCTGTAAAGAGAACGTTAGCGGCAGCAGAAGCTAGCGCAGAAGCAATGACTACCTCTGCAACAACGACTACAGCGACCTCGTTTGGACAGTTAGGGATGTCGCTTGGCTGGTCCAACTCGCAGTCCACTTCCGGTATGTCAGGATCTGGCACTAGTCAGTTTGCAAGCTTGCAGTCCAGCTCGCCGCCGTCAAGCACCCGGGAGCAGATGGAGCTCCAGCAGGTTGAGAGGATCCGCTTAAGGCTAGAGGAGGAGCTTAAGAAGGCTACCGACAAATAAAATGAGATTAGGAGTATCAGACTAGAGAGTAGAGAGGCGGACAAAGCTACGTTAGAGGGGCTAGATGACTTGGACCTAGACAATAACATGAAGGTTGTTAAGACGAGCATCCTGTCCATGCACGCATACATGGACAGAAAACTGGACGCTATCCAGGACACCCTGGACCAGATCCCGAATGCCCTGCAAAGGACAGGGGTCAGGCCAGCAGTTTTGCCATCGCCGCCGTTCTCGACGATGACAGGCCCATACCCATCGCAGTCTGGTACCACACCAAGCGGTACCAGCAGCAGCAGCACAGACTGCTGCTTCATCTTATAGTCTAGCTGCTGGAGCTACACCACAGCGGTCACCCGTCCCACCAGTGGGACAACAACAACCTTGGTATCCTAACACCCCATTGATCCCTCAACCTTCTTAGGCGATAAGAAGGATGAGGCTCTTGACACTTGGTTGAGAACGGTGCCAGTGTATGTGAGGGCGAAGAGGACGTTGGTGGAGGAGGAAGTGATAATTGCTGCATCGTATTTAGAAGGATCAGCAACACGTTGGTTAAATGGATTGGTAGCCTCAAAGGGATTCGGCAGGAACATGGGTGACTAGGCTAAGACCCATACCCTGGAGAGCTTTATGGATCTGGTGGAAGCCCGATGGCACAGCCCACAGCTGATGGGTTGTTGACGCTTGATACTAAAAAGTACAAGTCTGTCCGCGAGCTCACCTCAGCTGTAGAGCGATTGATTGTCGTCCCTGGGGTTGAATACAATCCACAGGTCTTGTTGACCATGTTCCTTAGATGTCTTCCCACAGACATCAAGAACCTGTTAGCCAGCGAGGGTCGGCTAGAGTATCACACCTTTGGCAAGAAGGCCTTAGATTTGGAGGCTACGCTAGGAGGTGCTCAGGCCCTCTCTTCAGATGGAAGAAAGAAGAAGAGTCCACAAGAGTGGAAGAAGACAGGTAGTCGATTGATGATGGTCGAGGGTGATGGTACTCAGACCGAGATCGAGGATTTCTCATATCTTGTGGATGGTACAAAGATAGACGACGAGGATGATGCTGAGGGTAGCAGCCTCGCTGCCGTAGTTTAGGGTAGGGTAGCTGTCTGCGGCAAGGGCGGACAACAAAGGAGTCAGGGGCAAACCCCAAACCCGCACAAGATAGCGGCATGGGTTCGAGCAGGTTTGGATCAAGATGTGTGGCGGGATCGCTACCAGCGGGGTGCTTGCATTAACTGTGGCGAGGGCCATCAACAGTTTAAGTGCAAGAACGCTAAGGTCTCGTAGAAGATCCCACCTAAAGGTGGGATTCCTTCTTCCCAGAGTGGGGCCTCGTCGAGTTCCGGCTCGGGAAACACCCAGGGCCAGTAGAAGTTGCTTCTACTCTTGTTGAAGCGGGTGATGTACCCTCCCCGGTTCAAGAGTTGGCCAAGGCTATTGACGCCTTAGTCACGCCGCAGACACATCCTGACCCAACGATACTCTGCTCGTTGGATGTGTGTGAAGCCTTAGAGGACCTACAAAGTGAGTGGCCGGTAAAGGATCCTCGTGAGTCCTGGGTGGCACTAAGTAGAGGTCCTAGAGGGGAACATTTCGTTGTGGAAGGGGACCACAAATGCGGGGTCTTTGTAGACATTGGCTCCACACGAAACTTTATAAGTCGCTACTGCATTGAGAGACTGCACCTAAAGAACGGGGTGTCGCGCCTGAGTAGACCGGTGGCATATACTCTAGGCAACAAAGAGCACATCGACGACCTATTGGATAGGGTGCAGGGATGTAAGTACTTCACAAAGAAGACTTGAAATCCGGCTACCATCAGATTGCCATTAGACCGGAAGATCAGCACAAAACCGCATTTCAGACGAGGTACGGTCTGTACAAGTTTGTGGTGATGCCCTCCGGCCTTTGCAATGCGCTGGGTACATTCCAGCATGCAATGTGCCAAGGATATTCCATGACTACTTGGATAAGTTTATCGTTGTGTACCTCGACGACATTCCTATCTTTAGTAGGACTGTCGAGGAGCATGCCCAACATGTAGACAAAGTCCTTTCTCTCCTCCGTTAGCACAAGTATAAGATCAATTTAGAGCAATGCGAATTTGGTCGCACTAAAATCTTGTACTTGGGTCGTGAAGTATCCGCGGAAGGGATTAGGCTTGAAGATGCGAAGGTGGGTAGCATTAGAGATTGGCCACGGCCCCAGTCTGTGACTGTGGTCATATCTTTCTTGGGGATGTGTGGTTATTACTGCAGTTTTGTACAAAACTACAGTACGATTGCATCTCCCTTGACTGATCTAACGCGCCTTGGCAAACCATGGGAAGGGACAAACACATGTGAGGCTGCTTTCAAGAGATTGAAGCATGCCCTCACACATCATGAGGTTCTCATGGTTCCCGATCCTCAAAGGCCATTCGTAGTGACCACTGACACAAGCCAGTACGGCATAGGTGCAGTCGTGGCTCAACAGGAAGGGAAAACGTTAAGGCCGATCGAGTACATGAGCAAGAAAATGCCATCTAGGAAATTGGCGAAGTCCACCTATAAAAGGGAACTCGAAGCCCTCTACAAGGCACTTGTCCACTGGAGGCACTATCTGTTGGGACGATTCTTCTATTTGAGGACCGACCATGAGGTACTCAAGTGGATCAAGACACAACCTGTTCTCTCTGACGCACTCAAACGTTGGATTGAAGTCATAGACCAGTATGACTTCAAGCTAGACTGGCTGATGTATTGTCACGTAGGGTAGACTGCCTGGGTGCGCTGATTACTGAGTTTGGCTTATCTGACAATGTCACTCGATCCTTGGTGGAGGCCTCCAAGGAAGACCATGTCACGATGGACATCATTCGCAAGCTCGAGGCCCAGGACAAGACCACATCTGATGAGTTTGTGATGGTGGATGGGTTGCTCTTTCTTGAGAAGGCAGGATTTAAAAGGTTAGTGGTTCCATCTAGGGAGATTTTGCATAGTTTATTTTTAGGTGAGTGCCATGACTCGACAGGTCATTTCGGCTACAAGAAGACTTCTGCTAACTTAGTACAACGATTTTGGTGACCTAACATGCTTGACGATAGAAAGTCATACGTGCAGACTTGCCAAGTCTGTCAGCGCGACAAGCCGCAGACTCAAACCCCGCTTGCATTATTGAAGCCCCTACCCATTCCTACTGGTCCGGGACAGACTGTTTCCTGGACCTCATGGATACCCTTGTGACCAGCAAGAATGGCAAAGGGCATAGTGGATTGGTTTACTAAGTACGCTAGACTAATCGCCATGCCAGAGACTGCCAAGACTGAGTACGTCATCAAATTGCTCATGGACAATTGGGTGCGTGACTTTGGACTGCCAAAGACCATTGTTAGTGATAGAGATGTCCGGTTTACTAGTGAGATGTGGAAGAAGGCCGCTAAGCAGATGGGCAGCCAGCTCCAGACGATTTTTGGGAATCATCCCGAAGCAAATGGGCAGGTTGAACAGATGAACCGTGTATTGCAACATCTGCTGAGGCACTACATCAAGCCCAGCCAGGATGACTGGGATGAGAAACTACCTCTCATCACCAGCCTGTACAACAATGTTGTACACAGCACCACCGGTGTCGGTCCTAATCAGATGCATCTGGGATGGAAGCCTAGATCTGCTCTAGACTTCCTCCTGCCTGAAAACCGAACTGCTGCAACTACTGGAACCATTGAATTTGGTGTCCAGTATGAGAAATTGTTGCAGCAGACTGTCAAACACATCAAGAAATCTCAGGTAGGGGAACGTGTTTGGGTTAAGGCTAGTGAGTTAGGACAGGAATTCGACATTTCCAGAAAACTAATGCCTCAGTATTTCGGTCCTTGGGAAGTCTTAGAAATTGTGGGTAATAGTTTGGATGGTCCCTCGTACGTGGTTCGTATCCCTGGTCACCCCCGCACTTACCCTGTGTTTCATGCCTCTGAAATGGTTTTCACCTTTTGCAGCAGCAGACGCAGATCGCAGGGCTCGATCCCTAGTCCCCACCTTACCTATGTACCGTACATGTGTCAACCCGTAGAGTTTGAACCCACGACCTGTGTATTTGTAACAGTTGATAGGCTGTCGTAGGGTCCATAGGTAGCCAGGGTTCAATCTGTAGGTCTGTCGAATAGAAGTCTTAGTGAGTTCCATAAGTCTTAGCTGTAGTCCTTCTAGAAGGTCGAGCAAGTGGGCAAGTGGTGGACCAACTGCAGTACGATCGCAGTACGGTAAGTACCATGAGGGACTGTGTGCACCATGGGCCGATGGAAAGGGGCAGACCAACGAGCTCCAGAAGTATAAATCAGGAGGCAGCGCCCAGCCATTCATGCATTTCTGCGTGAGCCATGCGGAAGCGCTGCCACAGCGACTTGTGCAAGGAGGTCTGCAGTGAGCCCGGAGCTGAAGTGGGCGAGAGACAAGGAGCGTAGCATAGCGATAGGGTAGAGGCGGACACAGCCGCCATAACTGTAGTTGAGGATTAGTGTGTGTGTGTGTGTGAGTGTTCAGAGAGTCGCATGTGGGATATCCAGGGTGATCCGGTGTATGCGAATAACGAGTTGTTTTGGCGTTGAGTCGCCATAGCCATTGAAAGTGAACTCGTATCTGGGTTGCCATATCTCTGAGTGTTGAGTGGGCGCATGTCGCCAGTTTGCTGCGCTACTGTTTGCATGCATGAAAAGTGTGAATGAAAGCGAGTCTGATTGCATTGGTATTGGAGCAGGTACCCACAATTCCATGCGCGCAGTTGTGTGCAGGGAGTGATGCGCCATAGCTGAGGTGGCCGCCACGAGATGAAGTCCTCCATAGCGGACCTGGAGGTTGGAGAAGCCGCCTCGCACTTGCAAAAGAGACCACGACGAAGAACAAGGCAGAGAGAGAGAGAGAGAGAGAGACAGAGAGAGAGACAGACAGAGGGTTACTACGTAACGGCGAGAGAGGGGGAGAGAGAGAGAGATGAGCGATACAAGTTTGGTTGTTACGTACCTATGAAGTGCAGTCCCGTGAAGAAGAAGAAGAAGGCCATAGCCGCGGAGCTCCACCACGGGGTAACGAAGGAGGGAAGACGGACAGAGGGGAGGAGACCGAGCAGAGTGAGGGAAGCCATAGCAGAGGGAGGTGAAGGGAGAGACGATCAAAAAAAAAAAAAAAAAAAAAGAGACGAAGAAGAAGGGAGACAGCCGGGGTGAAAGGAGGCGAGGAAGGTGGAAGGAAGAGGAAGGTCGGTGAGGAAAAGGGAAGCCGGCCGCCATAGCCGGAAGTTGACCGGAGGCGTTGACCAGGGTTGACAACAGCGTTGACCGAGCGTTGACCGAGCGTTGACACAGGCGTTGACCAAGACTTTGACCAAGCTGGAGCCGGTATATTCTCGCCAAGCCTTCAACCTATCCCCTCACCCTATGGATGTGCACATACCCCATGGTACTTGCTGAGTCCAGTCTGTCTGTCTCTTCTTTCTGCATCGAGTCTCTTCTGTCTAGGTGATAGTACTTTGTGGATGAAGGATAGGCCTTGTTGACCAAACCCCTGCCGGACCAAGTAGGGCTAAAGACTGTGTCTGACGACTCGACTGTCCCGGAGGCTTAACCCTCCCAAGGACCGGTACAGACCGGCGGGCTTCTCGGTGTGGCACGGTAGGCCCGAAAGGTAGAGTTGTGGGCTGCGCAACAGGCAGTCTAAGTATTGAGAGACCTGCTGATCGCGTTGTCCTGTCTGCGACGTTAAATAATTCCTGAGGAGTTACGGGGGATCTCCTTAAATGCCTCCTGATCAGCAACATGTCTAGTAATGACAACCATAGTGTAGGTCTAGGCTAGAGACCCTAGTTGGCAGGATCCCTGTCCGGATTCTGTGAGTCTTTAGATTGAGTCTGGCAATTTGTCAGTCAGGGGTTAGAGTCTACGTGGTGAGGTTTGGAACCGTCAATTCGGTTGTGCACTTATCACCATGGTTGAGACCCGTAGTGGGACGTGCACTAGCCCCTACACTCAGGAGTAACAAGAGAAGATGCCGCCTTAGTGAGAGAGAACAGGGAGAGGAAAGAGCTTCTAAAGCAAGCGAAATTAAAAGCAATCGCAGAGGAGCAGGTGGCGAAGATGAAGAAGTTGGAAGAAGAGATGGAGGAGAAGAAAAAGGCTGCCGAGGAAGAAGCAGCAGCAGAAGCAGAGGAGGAGAGAAAACGCAGAGAAGAAAAAGGGGAGAGTAGTAGCACGAAGGAGGAGGAAGCGAAATTAGAGAAGAAGATTAGTGAGTGGATTGCTAATTGATCGTTGGGGGAAGACGAGGAGGCACAGTTCTATGTGCCACAGGATGAGAGGGATGCGTTAGCCAGTGCGCTAGCAATAATCGAGGACCCCCTGGAACGGCAAGAAGCAGAGGAGGAGAAGAAGTTGGAGTGGAAACTGAGGATGAAGAGGGAAAAGAAGAGGAGGGAGGAAGTTAATAGGTTGACCGCGGAGGTGGCAAAGGTGAGAGACTGCAGACAAGAGGTGCAGGCGCAGCCAGACATTTCTGCCAAAATGGATAAGATGTTGGGGTACTTGGAAGGGTTGAGTGAGGCCTGGATGGAGGAGCGCCAAGCCAATTGGGGTCACGATGTGGCCCTGAGTGCCATGCGGTCAGGATTCCGGGATTTTGTGCGCGATATAGTCACCCACGTTGGGGGCGAAGTTAGGCGGTTAAGAGAGAACGGGGGAAAGTTTTGCGAGGGCGCCATCCAGGGTGCCAAAGCAGTTGCCGCTATTGAGAGTGAGGCCAGGCCCCGTAAAGAGCCCGTCAAGCTTAAGTTTCCAGACGCATATGGCGGGAAGAAGGAGAATTTTGATAACTGGGAGGCGAGCCTAAATAGTTACGTATACTTACAGCACATCCTGACTGAGGAACAATCCTCGTCGCCTTCTAGGCCCTCAAAGATGAAGCGGCCAGTTTTGCCAGATCTCTTGCGCGCGCAGCCGGTTGTGAAAACAGCCTGGTTGCATATTCTAAGATCACCCCCCTTCCTCAATTCCTAACTCCTGAGGGAGAGATTTGCTGACCCAACGAGAGGCGTTAGAGCCTCCGACAAGCTACATACCATCCACTCACGATAGTGGAGGAGTGCAAGAGCACTCAAGGGTGTCATGGACGACTCGGTAGCCGTCCCAGACCACGGGGTCACTGAGCCCCGGTTGGTCCAATTGTTTTATCGTGCCATGCTAGAGCCCCTGTGTGGGCATTTCTTTGACAAATCTCAACAGGCCGACATCACGTATGATGTACTGAGTAGAGAAGTGGTCCTGTTCGAGTCGAAGTCCATGCCAGTGTCCACTTTCTGGCCAAGTCGAAGGACTTGGACAAGGGGAAGAAGTGGAAAGGTCGTACCATCTTTGGCCAAGTATATGATCCTTACTTAGGAGGGAGGTTGTACAAACGAGGTTCCGTATAGTCAGATCGAGTGGGGCCTCGAGGATGAGGACAGTAGCGTGGGGCAGGGGAGGTCCTATGTTGCTGTCGCGGCTGGAGGGAGGCCGCAAGGTCGAGGAGAAGGCCACGGCCAAAGGGGCCAGGCCACGAGAGGGCGAGGACCGGGCGCACAGGGGGTTGGCGGACAAGGGAACCGCCAAGTGGGAGGTAGGGGTCAAGGTCCCCCGCGAAATCATCAGGGTTTTTGTCGGTCCCCGCAAGGACGAGGTGGAAGGCCACCTCAAGGAGGATGGCACCCAGGCTTGCCGCAGGGCAGGCCCTGGGAGGATTTGGGCTTGGACCAGCGCGTATGGCAGGAACACGTGGACTTGTGGTGACCCGACCCATGTAATTAAATTTTGTCCTAAAGTATAGACAGGCCCGATGGGCTGCTCAACAGTCAAAAGGCAGCCGCCAATAGGGGTCGCAACTGCCCCTACTTCAAGGCCATGTGGGGAAGCGAGCGCGCGCGATCAGGTAACTCCCACACCACATGAGCCTATGGCAGAGGTTGCAGGTCAGTGCCTAGCTAGCTGTCCAGAGACTGCTTGTGTTAGCGTCTCTCTAGGCACTTCCCTCACAGGCGTGGCAGAAGAGTTGAAGGAGAGGATGCCATCTTGGGCCAAAATGAAGAAGGAGAGTTGAAGTTTTTGGAAGTAGAGTAGGGGCCCTTATAGATTCAGGGGCTACCCGTAGTTATATTAGCTGTAGAGCGCCGAAAAAGTTGAGGCTAGGATTGGAAGTCCAAAAGTTGGCAGATCCCATAGTTAGTGTGCTCGTAGACAACCGCACGATGCGTGTTGAGGACTACGTAGAGGGAGTCCAGGCGTACTTTTGCCTAGAGAAAGATATGAAGGTGGAGAAAGTTCTCCATTCCCTGACTCTCCTCGTGCAAGACGATCTTCCTTTTGACATGGTGTTAGGAATGGATTGGGGAGAGGCAGTAGGGGCCACACTCCACTTGAGAGAGCATGAGTGTAGGCTCCTTGGTCCGTCAGGCGAGGTTAAGACTGCCTGCCTGTTTCATGTGTCAGGTGTCGATAACACCTTGGCACATTGCTGTCTCAGTGCTCCCACGTTCGCGCGACTAGTGAGAAAGGAGCAGTTGGAGGATCAGGTCTTCGTGGTGTATGTCAGACCTGTCACTGAGCCTACGGAAGAAGTTAGTTCCACAGATCCAACCATTGCCAAGCTGCTGGAAGAGTTTAAAGACCTAACTGAGCCGCCTACAGGAGTAGTGTCGCGGCCGATCCAGCATAGGATAGAGATAGAACCTGGCAGTCGAACTCCTAAGGGCGTAGTCTACAGGATGTCCCCTAGAGAGTTAGAGGAGCTGCGTAAGCAGTTGGATGAGCTCCTTGAGAAGGGTTGGATTAGGCCCAGTTCGTCTTCTTTTGGAGCACCGGTTTTGTTCGTCCCCAAGACGGAAGGAGAGTTGCGCATTTGTATAGACTATAGGGGTCTGAATGCGATTACTGTGAAGAATGCCGAGCCACTGCTCAGGATAGACGATCTCCTAGATCGAGTGCAGGGTTGTAAGTATTTCTCAAAGATAGACTTGAAGTCTGGGTATCATCATATAGAAGTCGATCCTGATGACCAGTACAAGACTGCGTTCCGGACTCGTTATGGGCATTATGAGTTTATAGTGATGCCCTTTGGATTGTCCAACGCGCCAGCTACGTTTCAGCGTTGTATGAATGATCTGTTTAGACCATGGTTAGATAAGTTCTAGTAGTCTATTCATATGATATATTAGTATTCAGCAGGACCATCCAAGAACATCAGGGTTATTTGAGGCAGGTGTTGGAGAAGCTAAGAGAGGCTAACTTCAAGATCAACCCGAAGAAGTGCGAGTGGGCCAAGACACAAGTTTTGTACTTGGGCCGCGTGTTAGACGGAGATGGCATTAAGCCAGAGGACAGCAAGATAGCGCCAATTAGAGACTGGCCGACGCCCCTCACGTTGACTGAATTGCGGTCGTTTTTAGGCCTAGCTAATTACTATAGGAAGTTCGTGAAGAACTTCTCCACTATCGCCTCACCGCTCCCTTGCGCAGGTTGTTAAAGAAAGAGGCAATCTGGCAGTGAGACAAAAACTGTACATCTGCGCTAAAGAAGTTAAAGTGCGCGTTGATAGAATATCCTGTCCTCAAAGTAGCCGATCCGTCTTTGCCATTTGTTGTCACCACGGACGCGAGTCAGTATGGTATAGGCGTTGTGTTGCAGCAAGACGACGGCAATGGCTATAGACCCGTAGAGTTCATGTCAGCGAGGATGCCTTCATAGAAAATAGCCACCTCGACGTATGAGAGAGAACTCTAAGCTCTCAGGCAGGCCTTAGAGCACTAGAAGCACTACCTGCTTGGGAGGCACTTCAAAGTGTATTCAGACCATGAGACGCTTAGATGGTTAAAGGTACTTCAAAGTGTATTCAGACCATGAGACGCCAAAATGACACCTAGGTGGGCTGCTGAAATAGACCAATACGACTTTGAGCTCAAATCGGTCAAAGGCAAGTACAATGTAGTTGCAGATGCTCTGAGTAGGAGATCAGACTACTTTGGAGCTAAAGTGCACTATTTGGACATAGGAAAGGACCTGCAAGAGAAAGTTAGACAGGCGTATGCACAGGATCCTATCTATAGCGACCTCCTCAAGAGAGTTAAAAAGGCCGCAGAGACTGAACCACACTACCACACTACACAAGGATTGTTGTTTGAGAAAACTGATGTAGTAGACCGCCTGTGCATCCCCAACAGTGAGGAGATTCGTAGTGCCATGATACAGAGGGACACTTCGGTCGGCAGAAGACTTTAGCCAATCTGATGCATGCGTATACCTGGCTAGAGATGAAAGCGGAGTGCATAAAGTATGTTCGCAATTGCAAAGTTTGCCAGAGGAACAAGACCACTATGCGTGCCCCTCTAGGTCTTCTCAGACCCTTGCCTATTCTAGACCGACGTGGAGATTCAGTCTCCATTGACTTTATGGACGTCGGTGTCAAGAGTAGACACGGCAAGAGCCAAGTCATGGTCTTAGTTGATAGATTCAGTAAATACGCAATTTTTGTTCCTTTGCCGGCAGAGGCACGCACAAAGTTAGTCATTCATAAGTTTTTTTATCATTGGGTTAGTGATCACGGAGTTCCATTGTCTTTAGTTAGTGATAGAGACACCCGCTTCACCAGCCAGAACTGGCAGGAACTGATGAGAGTCTACACCCCGAAACTAGCGGTCAGACAGAGCAAATGAACAAGATCTTGTAGCAAGTTTTGCGCATGTACATTAGACCGGATGAAGTCAATTGGGATGAGATGCTGCCCAAGGTAGCGAACGCATACAATAACAGCGTGCATTTGTCTACCTGTCGCACTCCCAACGAGTTAAACAAGTCCTTTAGACCCCGTAGACCGTTTGAAGGACTTACCCGGGATCAGATTCACAGGCTACCGCCCGGTGTCGAGCGCATCGGTCCGGCATCGCGCAAGGGCAGCGCGGGACGCTCCCGGCCGCGTCACGCAGTAGTTGGTTTTAATCCTTCGTCGCGAAAATACATGGAGCTTCCGCAAGCCGCTCCAGCCGAGTGCGCCAGCCATACCTCCCGCGAGCCCCTACGACAGGATAGGGCCTACGCGAGGCACGACTTACCTCCACCTTACGAGAGTTGTCACCTCCCTTCGGTGGGCGTATCCCCGTCGAGCTACCAGTCCACAGTACGAAAGCTAATCATTTGCAATCGCAGAGGTGGACCAGTCGAGGGCGTTTCTCGTTCGCTGTAGCATAGGGGGTACGCGCGGTAATATGTCTCTATCGGACCCGCACGCGAACCGACATCTCGGGGGGCTGAGGTCCCAAGCGCGACTCGTCGTCGGTCGACTAGGACGCATCCCACACACCACGCCCACGCCACTCTACGAACACAAAAATAAAACACACACACACACCAAACAACGTGACAACACTCCTAGTCCCTTCAGTAGCCATCCCATAACTCCCCGATGTGGAAATTGGACAGGCGCCGCGCGCGGGACTTAGTATAAAACCGCGCGGACACAGAGCTAGCTCAATCGACTCGCAATGCAAGCGTACGCAAGCAGTTGCAATGATGGCGTCCTATGTAGTACCCATGCTCATGCGGTCCTCGTTAATCTCGAGGGTCGCATTCGACACTCAAGTGTCGGCTGACACGCGCCTTGAGGGCTAATCTCTCGACGCTGGACAACCGCCATGCGCGGTTGAAGACCACACACCCTCTTTTGTACCCTGTGCAAAGTGGGTGGTACACAGGTCCATACCTGTGGTGGCAGTCGTTTCTTACTACCTTGGAGATGAGCCCTACTCCAGGCCTGGACAGAAGTCAAGGGGTTTGACTTTGACAGATGTCACGAACTACAACGTCCAACCATAGAAATCTAAAAAGCAAAGAATAACAGAGGGTCTTCCTTCTCTCTCAACCCATGATCTGGCTAACCCTTGCGCACGATCACAGTAAGCCGCGCGCATACCCAAGGCACATGTAAATATTTACATAAGGTATATTTATATAGGACGATCACTTCTCACAGTCACCGTGGGACTCCTCTCAGCCATATATGTATGTAAAAGCAGGCAGTCACATCCAGAGTCCGAACCACAAACATACATGCAATCACATTAAAGATTCATCAAAAGTCCACGCACTACATGGGGTCAACTTCAACCATTCTCTATGCTCATACCCCTTGCTTTAGCCATACAAACCTCGCTCATGTGCAACTCCCCAAAATAATACTCGGTACTTTTGTTAAATGGTCATTCAATAAAGTTCGGGTGAAAGCACAATGAAACAATTCAAACCACAAGGCTAAAGCCTTCAGGTTGAGTGGCAAGAGTGGATTGGAGTTGAATCACAAACCGACGAATCGGCAACCGACCTGTTATCAGTGATAACAGAAGATGATCCTTGTAGGATCAAGCTGAAACTAGTCCAAATCCTGAATCAATCGATCGAGAAGACCTGTAACACAAGGCAGGCCAATCCCCAGGCTAAAATCATAAGTGTATGGAGAATACAACTCCACAACACATTCTCACCCAAAATTCTTCTAATCGACTAAGCCTGAATCTACCTTTAAGCAGTGCCCAAAGCAAAGGTAGACCCTGGCACAATCTCCCCTATACAGAGCAGATCGTCAGAATCGCCACCTGCTAAAATATAATCTATCTCCTTTAAACTAAGAAAATTTCGGCAGCGCTTCCTGTAGGAAAAGTGCCTTTTCAGAATTTATATCAGCCTGAATATGAAAACGGAAGTAGTTTTTGACTTTCCAAAGTTTAATTTTGTCTAACTCCCTGAATTAGCAAAAAATTGGGCAGCATTCCCTTTAGAAAAAAAGACTTTCCATATTTTTAGTAAGCCATATACGAACTTTAAACAAGTTGAACTCTGAAAAGTCAAAACTTGGCTAACTTCTTGGATTTGCAGAAATTTCGGCAGCGCTTCCCGTAGAGAAAGCAACTTGCCAAATTTTATACAAAGCCAAGTATAATAAAAGATCCCAGAAAATGCAGAAATTGACCGAACTCCTATCGCTCTAGCACGTGGCGAGCAACTAAAGCAACTACCTGTCAAGTTGAAACTCAGACCAAGTAGTAGCCTCACTCAATCTCATGCAGGCCAAACCACAAGTACTCTCGCCATCCCAAGGTCAATTTAACAGACAATAGTTCATAGTCTTTCAATGATTTACCCCTTTATACCCTGCTTACATAAGGCGTAAATTCAGGCCATCCAATCTTATGGAACATGCCTGACTCAGCCATCAAGTATATACGAACAAGTTGCACAGCTACTTTTCTCTTCCTTTGGGCACATGACTAAGCCATTCATCTTAGAAACAATCCTTAGTCGCCCTGAACTGTTTAATATCCATGATATATATATATATATATATATATATATGTCGGTGAAACTCCGACGAAACAGTTTGTCACAGCCCCTCGTTTGTTGTCCTCTTCTCTCTCTCTGTCGACGGTTTACCGGGCAGTTCTGTTTGTGACGATATATATATATATATATATATATATATATATATATATATGAACTTAGCGTTCAAAAGCTGAGCGTAGGACTGAGCCATTCATCTTAGAAACAAAGCTCAACCTCCTCAAAGTTACCTTCAATTATATTCTTAGTTATACTCTCTTCAACTTTATGATAAGCTATAGTCAGGCCACCCAATCTTATGGGACCCTGTCTGACCAGCCTTTTCTTAAGTAGAATAATAATAAAATATAGCCAAATTATAACCTTTTGGGTTCCAGCATGTACGAGGCATTGGACCAGACCATCCAATCTTATGGAACGTGTCTGGTCCTCCGCCAGGTTCATTTCTCTCTGATCCTTCTGTGTACGGCATCAGTCCAAAGCCATCCAATGTTATGGAACATGCTCTGTGCTTAGCAGAAATTACTCCGCCAGGTACAACCGAAAAGAGTCGAGCCATTCATCTTAGAAACAAAGCTCAACTCATTTTTTCTCAGCATAAAAAAAGGCAGAGCACTCTGAGTTAAACCCAGAGGTTGTTCAAAAACCACCCAGAAATAAACAGCGGTCATACCATTCATCTTAGAAACAAAGTCTGGTCCTCAAATGTGCACAATCAAAACCTCACAAAACAAATAGCCAGGCCATTCATCTTAGAAACAAAGCCTGGCGAAATTAAATAAACACAATGGCCAAACCATTCATCTTAGAAACAAAGCTCGACCTTTTCAAAAAACAGAATAAACACAGCAATCAGGCCATCCAAACTTATGGAACTATGCCTGACCCTATAAGACCCTTCCAATCTCAAGCAAAACCACCTTTCTCCCAACCTTCCCCTGATGCAATCCCTTTGTTACAATCTGCCTTCAGACAATCAAGAAAACTGAAACTGCCCTTGCACACGCATTCCTTTACTTAGTCTGGTTTGTGTCCTGTCAGCCAAACTAAAAGTCAAAGTAGGGATGCATGCTATATACTCGGTCAAAACACAACAGGTAGTATAGGTAGGGGCTATAATCTGGATTTATAGGAGGAAAGCAATGGTTACCTGTCAGTTCCCTGCCTCCAGAACTCCTCCCGAGTTCCGGCAGAGCTCCCGCAATCGGTGGGATGACTCCCCACAGAGTCTTGCTGCGGTCTTACGGGTTGCAATCCCGCCTGCCGCCTTCCTCTCAGAACCAGTGGACTAGACTCAGAGTAAGGAGGGTAGAAAGAGAAAGTTTGTTAGACTCTCAGATACAAGGAGGGTGCTCTCAGACTCGCACGAGAGGGCCTTGATATCTTGGTACGCCTAAGGGCCCCGCAATGATGGCCGAACAGTAACAGCTGGCCAACAAGGTCAGAACCACCTGTAGTCAACTCCAGGATAACCCTCCCACTCGCAGCAAAGACCCCTCCCTCCTTCAACAACTCATCCACCTCGCCGGGCTTCGTGGCTCGGAACGCATTGGCCACAGCTCAATACGCAGACTCTAGGTCCAAACACAGTCTTCTTTGTCTTCGTAGTGAAGCAATGGCAGGGTCTAGCTGTCCGTGCAGCGGCATATCGTGCATGTAGGCGTCGGCTGTGTAGTCCTTACCCAGCCCTAGTCTGTCCTCCTTTCGGTTGGACCTACCTCTTCTTCTTCTTGTAGAGTCTGACTAGGTCCCCAAGTTGCAGCGCCGCACCCACTAGTCAGGAGGTCGCTACAACCACTGGAAGATAAGTACAGTGATGGTCTACCAACGGGCTACGCTCAACTAGAATACAGGCTGCGTTTCAAATAGACACTCACGCTGGCCCCGGGGAACTTAGTCAACAGTTGTGCCTCATATACAGCAATCCGTCAACGGCTGATCGCGACCGCAGCACTGTCCGACCGAGCCGTTGCACCTACTCACTCGAGTAGTTGCAAAGCAGCCTGCTTGGCTGGCTGTGAACTGCCCGCCTGATTTGTTGTGAACAACCCTGCTAATACTCAACTGGCTGCCACAGAGGGACAACAAAAATTCTTGGCGCGATTGCGGACTACAGAGCTGTCGGGTGCCACATCGCTGTCCCGCCTGTGAAAGAGATTGCGAGCGGCCTCCTCCACTAGTTGGGCGAGCCCGTACTGTCTTACAAGCAGGTCTTCGATCGCTCGTGCGTAAGACTTCTGCTTTGCCACTGAGCCCCCGTTACCTACGCTGATATAGGGAGGAGCCTGGAGTGTACCCCACACCAAAGCATAGAACTGTACCCTGCTTCCAACTACTCTTACGCTACCCCTCCTCCGAAGAGTCGGGCAAAACTGATCGAATCTCCTGTCTCCCGATACTATGGGGAATCGTGCGAGCTATCCCAATTGTGGGAGCTATTCTTGCTCTACTATCCCTCGCTCGCCGCCCCACCGTCTCCGGCCTGTCCTTCTCCCATTACGACCGGACTGCACCTGGCACGATTTATCGGCCAGGTTCGTTCCACTTTTTCTATTACCCGGTCGCCTCTACTCTCTCCCTAAAGATCGTTAGGACGAGCCTAAGCCACTATGAACCTACCCCTACATCACGGTCAAGTGCTTCCAAAGTCTTGGTCATTTTACCCCGGCGCAGCCTATCCATCATTTAACTCCTAACTTACCAACCATGTGCTCAAACTAACATTACCATCGTATTCGCCCTATGCCGGAACTCCCAAACGACATCCTCTCGCGCTCGATTCCGTTGAGGAACGGGATTCTTTCCGCTACTCTCCTCCATATCTCAGCGCACCCACTTCTCTTACTTACTCTTACTACAGTAACTTTCTTGCTACTTTGACTTCATCATCTAACTCGCATCACTCAAGAACCCCAGTACTGTGTCTTTCCTTGCCTGATTCTGTTGAGAATCGGGCAAGACATGCTCGTTTCTCTCCTTTTCTTTCCCCCGTCCGCCATACCTCCACGCACCATATTCCTTGCTAACCCCTCATTTTACTAACCTATAGCTAAAACTAATTCCACCACTGTACTCGCCCCATGCTAAAACCCCAATCCACTACCTTCCCCCACTCATTTCATCAAGGATGAGCGAGGCGGGCACTTCCAACATCTGCCATAGCCACTCTCCTTCGCCTCTACCTCCAAATGCACCCGGACGCGTTCCCCGTCCAAATACATCTGCCCGTTTTTGCCCCTCCGCCCTGCCTCGTCCTGCTGGCGCCCGTCGTCACTCTGCCTCGCTGCAGTGCTCAGCTGCTCCGCCCGTTGCTGCGCATCGCTGCCTCAATCCCCGTCACTCTGCTCCTCCCTGCTGCGCATGCACCCGGCATCCGACACTGTCCCGGTTCACCTTTCCACCATCTGCCTACTCCGACCCGTCGTAGTACAACGCCATCCGGCCTTGGCCCGCTGCCCGGCACAGTGCTCCCCGACCTGCCCTTCTTTGCTGCGCTCCGCCCCCTGCCAGCCTTTTGCCTTCACTCGCTGGCTCCACTGCCGGCCTCTCCCATTGCTGCTCCTTCGCGTGCACCTTGCCCAATCCGCGTTTAGGTTCATTCCCACTTGTTCTCTGCTCCCTGATGCCACCGTACCCTTGCGCTAGCCGCTGCCGCAGCGCCAGTTTGCTCAGCTGCCTCAACACTCCCGCTCCTTCTTGCCTTCACTTGGCCACCCGCTGCTAATCTATTTGGCCCGCGGTTGCCCGGTGCCGCTATTTATTCATTCGCGACTGCCCGGTGCCGCCCGGCCAAACCCACGCTCATCACCCACTGGTGTCCATAGGAGGAGGGGACCGGAGGGGAGGCACAACAACTGACCCATTGGAAAAACCCGGGCCTGATGCTGCTTGCTGACCCCTATTCGGTACCACCTCTGATGGCCAGCCCATACACCGGCAGCGGTCACAACGCGCCCTACCTGCAGCCCCTTCTGCCTTGGTGCGCTCGCCCGGCCTTCGTCACGGCCCATCGGCCCTCGAGGCCCAACGGGCAACCCATACTTCAACTCGACTCTTCAACTGTGGTCAGCGGATGATGCACCCGCGGCAGCCCCCACCACTCAGGTTTCTTCCGCCTCGCGGGCTAATCACCCACCGCCTCGCATCCATGTGAAACTCCTCGGTCCCTATTTCGGATTGGGTGGGATAGAGGAACTTTGCCAGCATCCCAAACATGCGAGTACCCAACGCAGACCTGTTTTTTCCACAGTTCTAAGGTGCACCAGCTAAACCTGACCTGTCGGTCTTTATCGCAGGTCTCGGAACTGAAACAAAACTGGGAATAAAAATGAAAATAAGACAAATCATCAAAAACAGGAAATGAGGCCGGGGCCGTTGCGTCGCCTACCCCCGACGCCGTAGGCTTCTAGAATCGCACCTTGCCGTCGGCACTCCACGCCCGCCAAACTCTCGCACCCACCGCACGGAGGCCTGGTGCGCTTTCTATTTCCCGCACACTCCGTTCACCCCATAGAAGTCGCGTCGTAGTCGTTAATCAAGAATAAAATTTTGGCCGGCTATCACGCCGACTCTTTAATCATTAGCAACAAAAAAAAGAGAATCACACGCGCCTCAAATCCGCGCGCCCACACACTCCTTATTCTAGTCAACCACCCAACCAGCATAGACCACAGGCGCAACCGCGCCTCGCGCGGTATACTTAAACTTTGAACTTAACCTATTTTCTTTCACTTGCAAAAACCAGGGTGGATACCCTTGTAAGGGTAGTCGCACCGACACCAGTACCAGGGAGTTCGCGATACAGCATGAGAAAGAACTAGCAGCTGTTGTTGGAAACCTCAGGGAGGCCCAGCACCGCATGATAGAACAGGCTAATAAGCACCGTCGCCGGTCGCAGTTTTAGGTAGGCGACCTGGTCTGGGTCAAGTCTAAAGAGTTCGTACCTGAGGAGAACATCTCGCAAAAGTTACTGCCTGCATATAGAGGACCGTGGCCGGTTCTAGAAGTCAAGGGCGGAGAGGATGGACCGGCCTATACTATAGAGACTCCAACACACCTCGACACCTACCCTGTGTTCCATGCTTCAAAGTTGTTGTCGTGTGTCACAAGTCAACAGTTCCCTTCAAAAAGATTCATGATCCCTCCGGATATGGATGGAAGATATGACATTGACGACATTGTAGATGAAGATGTGTTTAGGACAGGAGGTAGAGGTCGTCCACAGAAACAGTATGAAGTCCGGTTTGCTTATCAGGAACCGGAAGACGACCGTCGGTTCACTAGAACGAAACTTCTAGAAACAGCTCCCGACATAGTTAGAGCCTATGAGCGCGATAAGAAGGGTAAAGGTCCTGCCTTCGACTAAGATATTCTTGGAGGACCTCGAATTTAGGACGGCGGGAGTGAAACGTTTTTCACCTTTTGCAGTAGCAGACGCAGATCCCAGGGCTCGATCCCTAGTCCCCGCCTTACCTATGTACAGTACATGTGTCGACCCGTAGAGTTGAACCGACGACCTGTGTCTTTGTAGCAGTTGATAGGCTATCGTAGGGTCCATAGGTAGCCAGGGTTCGATCTGTAGGTCTGTCGAATAGAAGTCTTAGTGAGTTCCAGAAGTCTTAGCTGTAGTCCTTCTAGAAGGTCGAGCAAGTGGGCAAGTGGTGGACCAACTGCAGTACGTTCGCAGTACGGTAGCGGTAGGATAGCAGTGAGCCCCTATGTAGTAAGCGGTGCAGTCCAGTCAATCCCAGTCCGGTCCAGCAAGTACCATGAGGGACTGTCTGCACCATGTGCCGATGGAAAAGGGCAGACCAACGAGCTCCAGAAGTATAAATCAAGAGGCAGCGCCCAACCATTCATGCATTCCTGCGTGAGCCATGCGGAAGCGCTGCCACAACGACTTGTGGAAGGAGGTCTGCAGTGAGCCCGGAGCTGAAGTGGGCGAGAGAGGAGGAGCGTAGCATAGCGATAGGGTAGAGGCGGACACAGCCGCCATAGCTGTAGTTGAGGATTAGTGTGTGTGTGTGTGTGTTCAGAGAGTCGCGTGTGGGATATCCAGGGTGATTCGGTGTATGCGAACAGTGAGTTGTTTTGGCGCTGAGTCGCCATAGCCATTGAAAGTGAACTCGTATCTGGGTTGCCATATCTCTGAGTGTTGAGTGGGCGCATGTCGCCAGTTCGCTGCGCTACTGTTTGCTTGCATGAAAAGTGTGAATGAAAGCGAGTCTGATTGCACCTCAAACCTCGCACCTTTCGCTGAGACAGAACAATTCCCATCATGGAGATCTATGCTGCCCCCAACCATGAATGGCCACGTGGACGTCGACGATATCCTGGAGCATAGAGACATGCCTGTTCCCAGCCAGCTGGCAGGTGTAGAGCGCCTAAACCTGCAAGAGAATACAGAGTACGGTTCAGGCATTATACGGATCCTAAGGAAGATCGATGGTTTACAAGGGAGGAACTTGTCAAGACAACTCCTCAGATCGTGGCCGAGTATGAGAAGAAACTGGCCGAGTATGAGAAGAAACTGGAGGGGAAGGCACCAAGATGAAGCATCTCAGCGGACTTTCGAAGCTAAGGGGGATGGAATGCGAGGAACAAGCCCTCACGGGGCCCTTATCAGACAAACACATGTTCTGGGCAGAGGATCCCAGCAAACCAAGTGCCCGCCCTAAGTGAAGACGGGTATGAATATTCATTAGAGGCCAAACTCGACATTTTCATATATGGGTACTCAGGCTGTTGCAGTCCGCCGGTTGGCGTGAGCCTCCCTAAGCTGCGTCGTACAGTTGGCCCAGGCCTTGGCAGTTGTGCCTGGGCACATACACACAAAGCAGGGCCGATACATCATGAAGTGGCCACAGGCCTATACTCAG
>BFEA01000084.1:0-20618 GCA_003427395.1 Chara braunii
GTTCAACCAAAGACATCGCCACTCTGTACTTTAACCGTATTGTCATTCATCATGGTCTCCCCACTAGCATTGTCTCTGATCGCGATCCCCGCTTCACTTCTCATTTCTGGCGTGGACTCCATGAGACTTATGGATCCGAGCTTCGCCTTTCCTCCTCCTACCACCCTCAGTCAGACGGACAGACTGAGGTCACCAACAAAACTCTTGGGACTATCCTCAAGAAGTTTGTTGAGAATGACTCTGATTGGGATCTTCATCTTGCTCATGCAGAGATCGCTTATAACCACGTTATTTCTCCCGCCACCGGCATGTCCCCCTACTACTGTGACCTGGGATATCACCCCCGTGTCCCATCTGATCTCCTCCGTCCATCTCAAATTCACCCTGACACCAAATGCCCAGCTCTCGATGAGTGGGTAAAGGAGATGGATGCGCTCCTTAGCAAGGCTCGAGAGAGCATTGCTCACTCCCAGACTCGCATGGCGATCCGTGCCAACCGCTCACGCATTGACCATCCCTTCAAAGTTGGCGACGAGGTCCTTGTCGACGCACGTCACTTCCAGCCCGAAGCCGACACGCTTCGAAAATTCAGACGTCGATATATCGGACCATGCACCATTCTCGCAGCCGCCGGACCCAACCATGACTGTCCAGTGAGCTTCAAATTGAAGTTCCCCGATTCCATGTATCGCGCTAACCTACATGATGTGTTTCATGTATCTCTTTTGCGCCCTTTCAGACGGTCTTCTCCTGAGTTTCATGGTCGACCTTACCCTCACCCTTCTCCCATCATCATTGAAGGTCACGAGGAGTTTGTCGTCTCTGATATTGCGTCTCGGCGTAT
Source organism: Chara braunii (assembly GCA_003427395.1). NCBI lineage: Eukaryota > Viridiplantae > Streptophyta > Charophyceae > Charales > Characeae > Chara > Chara braunii. Next base: position 845 of record BFEA01000084.1, read on the forward strand.
GACTGATGGTGATCCTCCCCGCCTCGAGTATCTCGTTCGATGGAAGGGTTACCCTGACGAGGAGTCTACGTGGGAGCCTCTTGAGCACCTGAAGCATGCTATGACTTTTGTGCGTGCTTACGACCGTGCTCACCCTTTCCTTTCATCATCATCCCCCCCCACTTCTCGTCCTTCTACTGACCCATCTACTTCAGCGACCACTAACACCCCCCCTCCTCCACCGATGGGTCCTCCTGCTCCACCGGTACCTGCCTCAAGTCCTCCTTCCCCTGTGGATGTGGTTCCGCCTGTTGTTGCAGTTGAGTCCTCTCGCCCTCAGCGTACCCATCGACTTCCTTCTCGATATCGTGACTGACCTTACCCCCCATATGCCCTCTATCTCTTACCATTCCTGGACACTTACGCAGCAGCTCCCGGTTTCGGCTTCTACATTCGGCTTCTACATTCGGCTTCTACATTCGACTTCTACATTCGACTTTCGACCTCGGTGCTTTCAGTACCAGAGTACACGTCGCGTTGTTCCGGACGTCCACTTGGTTTTCTGCATTACTCCTACTTCATCCTAGCTACTTCGATTCGACTTCAGTCTGGAGACTCATCAGTTGGGCTACTTCACCTCTTCAGCTACAGAGTTCTCATTATCCCCCTGTATCCTTACCCCCCAGTCGCATGATGACCCCTATTTCCCCTGTCTATGTGGGTGTGTCCGCTTGCCGCCCTTCTGCCTTACCTTATGCTGCGCGCCCTTCTCTGGAGTGTACGTTTTCTTTGCTCGCGGCTCTTGGGCCACATGTCTATGCCGGCATAGCCCTCTCTCTGGCCAGGCTCACCTTATGCGTGCTCCCTTGTGTGAGTGTCATTCCCCTTTCAGCTGGCGGTGCCCGTTTGATGGTTTCCATTGAGCCCGGTGTCGTGCTGTTACTCCCCCCCTTGAGCCTGATGACCCTTTCCTGGTTGTGCGAGTGCCCCCTTGGAGTTTACTCTAAGAGTCGTACCCGCCGCCTCCCCACCTATTCCTACCTCTGCCATGCGACTGAGTTCCTTCCTCTTCTGTTCACGCATTGTGCATTGTGTACAGGGTACGTGAGATTGTGCCACATTCTTTTCGACGTAGGACATTGGCTTAGATATTCCTTGGCCTTTAGGGCCATGGTGTTGATTTATATTCAGCCTACTTGGCTCATGAGACATTTTTTTTTTTTTTCTCCTTCTTGGCCGACACAGGTCAGACATTTTTCTCTTGCTTGGCCGACACAGGTCAGACATTTTTCTGCTTTTTGGGTCGACTCAGACCAGACATTGTTTATAGATTAGGCTTGAGGCGTTTATAGATTAGGCTTGAGGCTTAGTCTGCATTGCATCCCTTTTTCCTGCATGGAGTTTGCTCCGCATTTAGGATTGTTTTTCTTTGGCCGTTCCTTTTGGGTTCCCGCTCTTTCAGCGGATAGCGTGTTTTGATGTATCTCTGGATCCATTCACAGGTCCGAGGATCGTGGAGCGGTATCCCTCCGGCCCGGCAGTGAGGCCGGACCAGTCTCAGGCCGCTGGCCTGACCCTGGTCCGGTACCAGGTTATTCCGCTACTGGACCCAGGCCGGTATATCACTTCGGCCTAGGTCCAGGGCGGCAGGTTCATTCATTCAGTTGTTCGTTCATTCATTGGCCGGACTGGACCTTCACTCAGCTGCTGCTTCTCATGTGTCCATCTCCTCTCTCTCTCTCTCTCTCTCTCTCTCACCATCGTCACACGTGCCATCTGCACGTGTGTCACAGAAGCGCTGCCTTAGCAGCTTGTGCGAGGCGGTCTGCAGTGCGCCCGAAGACGAAGTGGGCAGAGAAGTGTAGTGTAGCGATAGGGTAGAGGCAGCTAGTGCTGCCATAGCTGTAGCATAGTATGTGTGTGTGTTGTGTATGATACTGAGTGTTGTGTGTGGGACATCCAGGGTGATCCAGAGTGTGAACAGTGAGTTGTGTGGGCGCCCAGTCACCATAGCCAGTTGAAGAGAACTCATCTGGTTACGATATCTTGAGTACTGTGTGGGCGCATGTCGCCAGTTGCTGTACCGCTGTTTGCAGGCATGACAAAGTGACAAGAAGACGAGTTTGGATTTCATTCCTGTCCAACTTGGAAAAATAAAGTCGTCAAATTTTTGGCTTTTTCACATTTGGTGAGTGATGCGGTGAGGCGCCCCATATCTGCGCTACTTCCATAATATCCGTAGGATCGCCTCCCCCCCCAAAAAAAAATAAAAAAAAATCCTACAGGGGCAGATGAAAACTTCCCCTCCAAAAAAAAAAAAAAACAAAAAAAAAAAAACAAAACAAAACAAAACAAAACCCAACCCTTCCCCTCCTATAAAGCTTACAGAGGAACGAGGAGATGTAATAAATCTCCTCGTTTTTTTGTTTTTGGGTCTTCTGTACCCCCCGTCGTAGTGGCTCTGGCTATACATCAGACTGACTTCAGACCCGCTGCCACCTCGAGAATGAATGGTAACGTCCGAGGGAAAAAGAAGCAGAGATCTATAGCATCGAAACGAAACTGCTCGCCAGAAGCAGTGCATCGCAGACAGAGGAGCAACATGGCGAGAGTCAGGCAGGCTGGACACACACACACACACACACACACACACACACACACACACACACACACACACACACACAAACACACACACACACACACACTCTGCGCACACATTACAGGCACACACACGCACACATTACACGCACACAAAAGGACCACACACACACACACACTCTCACGGACAATCACACGCACGCACAGAATCAAACACAAGACACGCACGCAGACACACAGAGTCACCCTTTTTCTGTGGAATTGACACAGGACTCTCTCTCTCTCTCTCTCTCTCTCTCTCGTCGCTTTGTCGGTTCTTTCTCTCTCTCTCTCTCTCTCTCTCTCTCTCTCTCTCTCTCTCTCTCTCTCTCTCTCTCTCTCTCTCTCTATCTATCTATCTATCTATCTATCTATCTATCTATTTGCCTATCTATCTATCTACAGACATACTATACACCTACACATTCACACACTCACAGACACTAGACACAGACGCAAACAGAGTCAATCTTTCTTTGTGGAGTTGGATTTAGCGAATACAAAGCACAGACCGTTCACGCACGCGAAGAGAGAGAGAGAGAGAGAGAGAGAGAGAGAGAGAGAGAGAGAGAGAGAGAGAGAGGGGGGGGGGGGGGGAGGGGAGGAGTTGTGTCTGCAGGAACACTGCCATACCATTCGGCCGTACGAAGACGTGAATGTAATGACGTTCCTGGTCAATGTTCATCTACGGTGATGACGATGAAGTTGATCTGAAGGAATGAGTCATCAGTCTCTGCTCATGCTCTTCGGCAGCTTTGGAGGCGTACATGGCCTGAACGAACCGGTTTCCCTTCTTTTCCGATCTTGCCGCTTTCTTTTCCGATCTTGCCGGCGTTGCCGCTTCGTCACTGGCCAGCTCCGACAATTTCTTAATGGCTGCAGCCACTCACCAAATGTTTCCTCCCAAAACAAAAAACAAAAAAAAACAAAAAAAAAAAGTTTCCAACTTTCCACCACACACACACACACACACACACACACACAAAAAAAAAAAAAAAAAAAAAAACGAAAACAAAGTTTCCACCACCAAAATGGAAAACGAAAACTTGGGACGTTGGGCCCGCGGTTCCCAACTTCCCAAGATGTGCAGCTCCCCACAAATAGATAGGAGCAGGGTTTCCAGGGGAAGGAGGGGAGGAAGGGGAGGGGAGGGGGGGGGGGGGAAGGTAGGTCCTTCGCGACATCGGTAAAAATTGGACCGATACAGAGGAAGCGCCTTGCCACACTAGTCCCAGAATGTGCAAAATTGAGCATGTACCTCCTGGAGAAACATCGAAAGATACATCCGCCCTAGGTTTTGTTTTTCTCAAATTCCGCAAGTGGTGTGGCCATGACCAAAGAGAAGATCATCATGCACACGTAAATCGAGAAAAAGTCCAGAAACCCAAAAAAGAACGAAAAAGAAAAGAAGTCCAAAAAGAACAAAAAACAGAGGGACAGAAAAAAAAAGAAAAACAAGAAAACACGAACTGCAATAAACCAGCTGATAGGCATCATCATCATAAGCTGTCCTCACTGATTCCTGTGATATCGTGGTTGTCGCGAAGACACTCTTTTGTGACCTCGGGCCTTGTCGCACCCACTCTCCAAACCCCAACATTCTGAATGTATCGCGACGAGGACGAAGTCCAGATACATTCAAAACGTTGGAGTTCGAGTGGTGCGGCCAGGCCCGTACTCACGCTGGCACATTGCTGGATGTGTTTTCCCGAGCAGGCATGATGCTTTCTACGCATTCCTATCCCAATTGCGTTTTTTCTTTTTTTTTCTTTGGAACTCGGCTTCGAAGCCTTTCTTTTTTTTTTTTTTTTTTTATCTCGTAGTTCCCTTCGGTCCTGTCCAACACGATCGAGGGTCCTATCTGGATGCCTCCATCTCTTGGTGGGAGCTGCACCTGCTGGAAACCCTGATGATTTCCTTCAGGTGATATGGGGAGCTATGAAGGCCTGTGAGTTGAGGTTCTATCTCTGCCTTTCGGACGAGATGGTCCTCTCTATTCCCTTTATTTTTTTTATTTTTTTATTTTTTTATTTTTTTATTTATTTCCCAAAAGGTCCTCTCTATTCCAGTGGGCAGCCTTTTCTGAAAAAGGGGTACCTTCCCAAAGGCAGATATCGAACCTCAACTCACTGGCCTTCATCTTTCCCCAGATCACCTGAAGGAAATCATCACCGCCATCCCGGCCTCATGGTCCTACACACTACGGAAAGCGAACCACCTGGTACAGATACATCAGTTGTTCAAAGCTGATACATCAGAAGATACCTTCTTCAGGATTGACAAGACCAACGAAGACAACACGGTGGAAGCATCTGAATGGTCCCTGCGTAACACCAAGCTACCTCAGACTAAGGAAGCTCATCAGATCGATCTTACAGCTATGGAGGAAGTCAAGATCGAGCAGATCCAGACTGCGCAAAACTCCCCAGGATTTCCGAAGCATCATGCAGGCTGTTCCTCTCCAAGACTGGAAAATGATGTTTGCAGGTATGGTTGGTCCATCACAGGTCCTAATGGGATAACCAACAAAGTACCCATCAAGGATTACACATCTCAAGTGGGCTATGCGCTTCATTCTGAAGCACACTGACACTTCAAGCAGGTCTCACATTGAACTGGCAACGAAGGCTGTCCTCCCTCAAGCTCCAACCATTGGCTTCCAAATGGCTCTTATTCTTCATCTATGTCATCTCTTCTTCTGTGGAGACAAAGGTTGGAGGCCTCCAATGGATGCACCTCCACTCCTGCGTCCCAACTGCCCTGTGGTGTGCTGAGAAAGGAATGGATATCTCGACCAGCTGCGATGTATGTCCCCATCCATGCGTGGAAGACTGGTTACACCTATGCTGGGAATGTGTCATCGCGTGAGGCTTCTGGGACACAATGAACTCCTGGTGGGCAGGTGCTTACAGCTATATTGGGCTATGGAGCCAAGACTTCATCATCACAGGGAGACTAAATCCACACATAAGTAATCATCAAATAGGGACGATAGCTCAAATCTTTGGGACTAGGGTGTAACAGTTCTGGATCCTATGGTTGGCTAGAAGAGATACTAGACGGTTCCTTAACTCTGAAATTAATCATCTCTTCGTTCTCTGGTATCACAGTTTAAACCTCTTCGTTCTCTGGTATCACAGTTCAAACATTCTGTCATATTGGACATTATGGCTGATTGGATTACATTCAAACGTCAATCCGGGTCTAAGGAACTAGCCAGTCATCGCCCTTTAAATAGGCCGACTTGACAGATAAAGACAGAATCTTTTGTACTGAACTCCTGTGGGATAGCCCCCCCCCCACTGGGCCCCCAGACCTAGATCATGATTCTTCCTATCAGACAGCTTTCTGCTGAGACGGTCTGCTACTTCTCCCTTGGGTTACTCACTACTATCTCATGGCAGTGATTAGGAGATTCCACTTGTTATCATGTCCCTCGCACATGACATCTATCCTTCAGGTTCTCTCCGAGTCCCGTTACTTCAGTTTATACTGTGCTTTCTGGATTGTACTTAGACACTTCCATCCGGGTAGAATGTGAGGACCCCGGCCTCAAATGTTTATTGTAAGGGACATTGGGCCCGATTCCCAACACGAGCCGCTCCCCACGAATAGAATGGAGCCATTGCTTAAAAAAAAAAAAAAAAAAAGGAAGAAGAAGAAGAAGAAGAAGAAAGAAAGGCAGAGATGGTGTCCTCCCTGGAGGCAGATTTATTCTTGACTCTTGAGCCTGAACCAGTCTGCAGTGATATCCAGACTTAAGGCGTGTTGAATTGTGAGATAAGTGAGGGTCCGGAGTGGGCCTTTTGATTGAAAGGGTGTGACGAGCTGTTTTCTGTAAGCGCGCGATTTTCTGCACCGCGATGCTTTGGGGGTTGATTGAAAAGGGGCCCGCCCAATTACACGAATGCCCTCGTCTCCTGGGAAAAAAGGCATCCCCTCGACGGTTGATAGTTGATTGCGCCTTAGCCAGCGCGGAAAATAACTGTTGTCATCGCTTCTTTCCAGCGCGGAAAATAACTGTTGTCATCGCTTCTTTCCTTGTCTTCTGTGAGAAATGGGGAATTTTGGCGCGGTCATCACGCGGGGGAATTTTCTTTTTTAATCTCTTTGAATTTTCAACTGAAGCCGAGCCCATGCGGGCTCCCGGGATTTCTTTTCGCAATTAGGATTTAAAGTAGGCTAGGAATTTGGGTGCGTCGTAATTTTGCCTGCAACTGCTCGGTGCTTCTTGCTTGTGCGCGCTCTGCTGTGTCAGGGTCTGTGCTCTGGCTTCCCCGCGCCTTAATTTTACATGTAACTGAAATTCTCTTCTTGCCGAGCGCGAATGTAACTGTAATCTCCTCCTTCTTGATATCTTCGTCCTGCCCCTGCGCGCGCATATTTCCGTCAATCTTATTGGCCTGAACGATGCATGACTGGATCAATGCGTGGAGAGTGGCTACGTCCCCCACGCCGCGGCCTGCCCATGCAGACGTAGGCACTTCCTTCCTTCTCCTCCTCCTCTCCCACTCAAGCACGATCCTGGGTATTTCGCGCGGACACTCACGCTATAAATTTGGCAAGCGCAATTAAATCGCTCTCTAGTCAACTTTGGAGTTAGCGTGGTCGAGCGGATCACCTAACAGGCAGGAGTAGAACGGTGAGTAGAGAGAGTTGGGTGATCCGACGAGCTGGTGCTGGGTGTGCGAGGTTGACCTGTGGCCGCGAAAGACTGTGGCACACGGGCAAACCTAGCTTGCATGTTCAGACCAAGCCGGGTGACAACTCTATGTCGGTGCAAGGCGATGGACTGCCCGTATCGGGATGGTGGGAAGGGGGAGAGAGAGAGAGAAAGAGAGAGAGAGAGAGAGAGAGAGAGAGAGAGAGAGAGAGAGAGAGAGAGAGAGAGAGAGAGAGAGAGAGAGANAGAGAGAGAGAGAGAGAGAGAGAGAGAGAGAGAGAGAGAGAGAGAGAGAGAGAGAGAGAGAGAGAGAGAGAGAGAGAGAGAGAGAGACGGGATATGTTGGAATGGTGCTTTTCTTCGATTCTTCTGAGTAATTTTGATGTGTGGCACAAGTCGTCCTCGTTTTTGGATCGACCACTCTCCGACTTTTCCCTTTTTTTAATGAATTCATGTGTGATTCCCTTCCCCGCCCCTTCCTCCCTCTCTTTTGAATTGTCAACTTGATTGATTGGTTATCTACACTTGGTCCATGAATGTTCTCTGGCCAGTGAACAGCTGAAAGTTTGATGCATGAGTGTTTGTCGTTTCTCCATTTGGATGTAATAAGGATGAGCATGCCAGTTGAGTAGATGTTTGTTTCACGCCAAAGTCCGTCAGTGACATCTTCGAGACGACACGTTGATGTACATAAGCCAGAGACTGTGAACCACTGGCAATCCCCCGTAACGATCGACGAAAGATCCTGTGCACCCACGTGTACGCCCGACTGAAAAAGGTCGTCGCGTAGACGCGTGTCTGCAGGACCTGCCCCCGATCCGGCCCCTCGCCCTCTTCTCTTCCCACACCCCAGCACCACGGATGAATGCAATATGAATATCAAAACACCTTTTCGAATCACTGACCGCGAGTGCGTGAGGGATCGTGAGTTTAGGGAGCATTAGGAGCACGCGTGTTTGTCTGCCCGATCGAGGGCGGAGCCTTTGGAATATCCATACCCAACGGGAACCAAGCGTATTTGTGAGTGAGATATCGGTTAGACCTCGGAGTGTATTCCCCACCTTTATGAATACCCCAACCCATACACGTGTCAGATCGTAGTCGAACCCGACATTGCTAGCATGGAGACCGAATTCCCGCCCTATCACTGTATATTGCCTTTCCACTGCTTCATAGTTGCCCCTTGGCAGGCTCTCGCCCCCTATTGGCCCCAACCCCCATGCTCTGAATGCCTGCAGGACCATGCCTACCGAGCGTCGGGCTTCATCCGGCGTACCCGCTCGGAAGCCGAAGGACGGGAGCACAACCTTCATCTGAGACCAGTCGCGTGTAATTCGGAGCTCTGTGATACTCGGCGGTGACGGGTATTGAACCAACGAGATAGCCATAGTCACATAGTGTCCCTACGGTACACATAATTCGGATCCGCCTCAGACAACGGGACCAACGAAGGCGATTGTCTCACTCCTCGAAGCCTAAAACAGAACCCCGTCCCTCGCCTACCCACTTGCATTCATATCCCTGAAACTTGGCATGGAAGATCTCAGTTCCAACCTGGGACTCCATCTCCACTTTCCTAAAATCCTTGGCACACCCCCTTTCTCGCACTTCCAAGCTATGAAACACCCACGGAGGCGGCTATGCGCGACTGCATGGCGGTCAGTGGGGAGGGGGGGCGGGGGTTTGGGAAGTGAAATGGGGTTGCGCAACCCTAGCCCCACCCCCTCAAAAAAAAAAATAATAATAATAATTTTCAGGGAGTGGGTTTTAGTTGTGAGTGAAGATAAGGAAAATTAAATATTAAAAAAAAATGCACGTTGTTTTTTTCTTTTCCCGTGGATTGATTGATTGATTGATTGATTGATCGGTGGGGGAGCGGTCGCCCCCCCCCCACATGTAACATGTGGAATAAGACAGGCGCCCAAGCGCCCTGTCTTCGATACGGTCAGCGTCAGCCCGACAACGTCAAAATCCCACCTTAGGGTTTGACCACAGTGGCAAACAATGCCCCTGGTCAATCCGACAAGAGCCTATCCTATTCTTCACCATCGACCTACCCCTACCGCCTATCCCATGTCTCCTTCAAGGTCCTTCCTCACAAACTTTACTCGTAGCCCCACCTTGCCTTGAGAATTCCTTGTTGCGCATCGTTTTCATGAGATGTCACCCGACAGTCCCGATGAGATACTGCCAGCCAGTGTGGGTTTGTCAAGTGGAGACAGAGCCAATATCATGACGTGAGCTGTCCTAGACAGGCTTAACTTTCCGTGACTTGTGCGGACAGTTCACTCGTGGTTGAATAGTGAATGCCTTCGTTACCCTCTTCGATTTTCTTCTCTTCTTCTTGTACCTTTTTTTCAGCTTTTTAGTTGTCGCCTCCTCGGATGGCGGGAGATCGAAGTAGGCAACGGAATGCTACTTTGCTCTCCGTCCTCCTCAGGGTCCCTGAGAGAAGATCGCCTCCCGTAATAATATACTAATGTGTAGACTGCTGCACTTAATAGTTCTTTGTCAGAGTACCTTTGTTGCTCTGCTCAATCAGAGGTGAAGCCATTGAAGTAGTGATCTATGTCCAGAATCCTATCACCCATCTCCAATTCCGTGGTAATCTAGAGAAGTGAGATACGACAGCCTTGTCTCGATTACGCTCTTCCTGTAGCCAAATCAGAAAATGTCTGCGAGCGTTTATGGAATAGTGTAGCATTCTCTCTCTCTCTCTCTGCTGCACAGGTAGGAAGAACAATAAATGAATAAACAAAGCTCACTACTCCTGCATAATCACGACAGTTCTCGCATTGTCTGCTGTAGTGAATCTTGGACTCCTATGCTGCCCTCTCCGCTCTCCCTTTTTATGTCTGTTTAAACTCATATGCTGTTGTGAGGAGGCCCCAACAACAAAGGGATCTTCATACGTAGCCTTCACCCCACTTTGCGTAGAAGAACTCCATTTCTTATTGTGGCCCTTAACGGGGGGGCTGGACCCTCGGGGACCCCCCTGCCGATCCGATCATACCCAACGAGGACATAACACGCATTCGCACCCTGCTCGATTCATGCTATGATGACGAGCTCTTCCCTGAAACCACATTCTCGCATGGGGAAATCGAAATCTCAGAGGGGATAGGCTACTTGAATTTGAGTGAAGAAATAGACGCAGCGACTGTAGCCAGGCTCAAAGACAGAACGGTGATCGTAATTTTCGATGCCAGGTCAGCTAACCTAACAGTAGCTTAAACAGAACAGTTCATCAGAATCTACGAAGACGCCTGGGTACAGGACCTCTCCATCAACCCCTCACAAAAGCGAGGGCGGACCCACGGGGAAGGACCGAATGTCCTATCCTATGTGGCTTGCACAACAAGAATAGCCCAATGGATGATAGTTAAAGGACAAGACTTCATCCCTTCGAGGCAGGGTCCCATCAAGGTCATATTTCGGCCATGGATGACTTAGCAAGAACTCAACCAGTTGAGGGACTCAGAAGCCGCTGCCAGATTTCGTATCATTGCTCTGAGGGTCCCGTTGGGAGCCATGTTCTCCCTTGGCAAGGTTGTAGAGCAACTGATGGGCCCCATCATTAGAATGCACCCACCAGATAGAACAACAAACGAGCCCCGCTTGGGCAATGTTAAGATTGAATGCGACCCAGGGGTGAGGGAAACCTTCATGGAATGGGTGGTCCTGCGGAGACCGTCAGGACAGGAGATGCAAGTTCAGTTCACAAATCAGAACACTCCGTTTTGTCAAAAGTGTTTGTGGTGGTACCATGACGAATTTGACCCAGAGTGCCCACGATTTAACGAACCAATGCGGCAATGCCACAAGGAAGAAGAGGTAGGGGCAGAGGACGTGGCTGTACCCAAGGAAGAGAGCAAGAAAGACAGCGAACGCAAGAAAGAGCACGTGGGGTTGGCTAGTCCACACGTCACCCTCATCCAGTGCCACCCCCTCCCCCACCCGCTGCACCGTCTCATCCACATCTTCCACAGCCCAACCTCCATCAACCCTCGCCCTCCTACACCCCCGCCATACAAAACACCCGGGTCACACACGCTTCAGTCGCAACCTCTTCTCACGCCATTGTGCCATACGCAATGTTGGAATCACGCCCACCGCCCATCCAACTGGGACATCCCTCACCGACAAACCACCCCTGGAGTCAGCAACAACGTCCCCCCCCTCACACTCGTTCCGCACCCACTCCACAGACACATGCCAGTACACATTCCTCCGACTTTCTCAGATCCCCCCCACTGGTCACCCTCCCAGGTCCGCCACCTCCCCCTCCCCTTCAACTTGCAGGTCCAATACATCCAGTCCAGAGGGAAACACACGGCCCTCGCATCCTCAGTCAACCACTAACTGGTCACACAGTCCAGCACCCGCTTCCTCCCAACTCCGCAGTAGGATTGGAGAACTCATGGCACAGTGGCCCACAGAGTTTGATCCAATCCTTACCAGCATCGTCAATCTATCAGGACACAGCCCAGGTCACGACCGAACAACAAATGTCGCCTCCCAACAACACCGCCCTCACTACGGCCACAGCTAGCCATCAGGTTAGTCAGTCTACAATACACGCAGGCCACCCATTCACGCACCAGGCAGTACCTGCACAACCTTTTAGGACCTACTTTAACGCAGCCTACGACCCGCAGGATCACACAGCAGACAATCAGGGCTTCAGCCTCCTGCAACAGCGGCCTTACAGGCCCTTACTCACAAACGGAGGATGGACATGTTGAGCCGACAGTGGGTGGACACGCTGAGTCTAGTAGGCAGACCACAACAGACGCCACAATGAGAGATACCAGGCCACGCTGGACATGTTGAGCCGACAGTGGATGAAGCAGAGGCGGATTAATGAAGTTGGAGACGGGCTGATCACGCAAGAGGAAGACAAAGGGGAGGTTGACTTCTTCTACATCCCCACAACATCAGGGGCAACCCATCAGGCGCATCTTGCAGACACAGCGGCCCAATCAACGGCAACAGCTCCTGCTCCTCTGTCAATGACTCAGCTCTCCAATGGCGGACCGACTGTTGGAACAGTCAGCCACCAACTCACGTTGCTGTGCTGTATGTTAACGCCTCAAGGCAGCAAATTTATGGCCAAAAGAATGGAACAAGGACGACTGGTTATTCCAACAATGGCGGTTAATGCTTCTCCTACTACAAAAGACGCCGTAAAGTCCGCAGCGGCTACCTTCATTGCAGATCGTTTTCCGTTCCGTTTGGTGCTAGGGGTGCGCATCGGGCGAAAAACTTTAGCAGCCGCGCTAGGGGGCACCTGGCATTTTTCGATAGGTTTGTTGAATGCAAAGATCACCTTGGACATAGCAGCATTCCTAGCCACGCAGGGGGTAGTCTGGTTACCTTTGTCCTGGCTCACGAACACGGCAACAGAGGAACTTCAAGACATTCTCCTTACCACTGATGTTAATGTCAAAATAGTCGCAGACTTTTGCTGCTCCTTGGCCACAGACAAGCATCTCAACTCACCAGCCTTCTGCAACCTACTCTTGGCACCATGGGGCGGTACTGCAGAAGCGAAATCAGTGAGGAGGCAGAAAACGTTAGTCAGACAGCAAGGCGAAGGGACATTGCGGATCCAAGAATCAGCCGCTCCAGCTATGCCAGATGCCCACCCTTAAAATAGCCACATGGAGCGTACGTGGTCTTGGGGACTCGACCCCCAAGCACAAGAAAGCCAGGCTCAAAACCTGGTTGCATGAACACAAGATCTGAATCTGCTTTCTGCAGGAAACCAAGCTGGATAAGGCGAAGCTACAACAAACTGCAACCTGGTGGAACGGCCCTCAGATATGGGCACCGACAGACGGTACACAAGGTGGCAGTGCCATTCTAATCCATAGGAATCTTGAGGCTGAAATCCTGGATCAAGACGTGGACATTTGGGGTCATTGGGCCTGGGTCAGGATTCGGCTGGGAGCAGAGGACTGGGTCCTTATGACTGTCTATGTACCGTCTGAACCAGCGGAGCGAAGATCCTTTTTGGAAGAACTCCCAACAATCATACCACAGGCACAGAACTTCGTCCTCACGGGGGACTTCAATGTAGTTCTTGCCCCAGAGGAACTTCAAGACATTCTCCTTACCACTGATGTTAATGTCAAAATAGTCGCAGACTTCTGCTGCTCCTTGGCCACAGACAAGCATCTCAACTCACCAGCCTTCCGCAACCTACTCTTGGCACCATGGGGCGGTACTGCAGAGGCGAAATAAGTGAGGAGGCAGAAGACGTCAGTCAAACAGCCAGGCGAAGGGACATTGCGGATCCAAGAATCAGCCGCTCCAGCTATGCTAGATGCCCACCCTTAAAATAGCCACATGGAACGTACGTGGTCTTGGGGACTCGACCCCCAAGCACAAGAAAGCCAGGCTTAAAACCTGGCTGCATGAACACAAGATCCGAATCTGCTTTCTGCAGGAAACCAAGCTGGATGAGGCGAAGCTACAACAAATTGCAGCCTGGTGGAACGGCCCTCAGATATGGGCACCGGCAGACGGTACACAAGGCGGCAGTGCCATTCTAATCCATTGGAATCTTGAGGCTGAAATCCTGGATCAAGACGAGGACATTTGGGGTCATTGGGCCTGGGTCAGGATTCGGCTGGGAGCAGAGGACTGGGTCCTTATGACAGTCTATGTACCGTCTGAACCAGCGGAGCGAAGATCCTTTTTGGAAGAACTCCCAACAATCATACCACAGGCACAGAACTTCGTCCTCGCGGGGGACTTCAATGGAGTTCTTGCCCCAAGCCTAGACTCGCCGGAGGTGACCCCAAGGAAGGTTGATGCAGTGAGACTCTCCAATCTGATGGAGCAATAACAGTTGGTAGATACCTTTTGAACAACTCATCCTTTGGAGGCAGGCTACACTTGTTTTTTTTCACAGCAAACTGGTGATCGCCTGCCACCAAAGAGAAGATTGGATCGGCTATTGGCCAAAGGTGCAGCGTGGGAGACTCTAACTACAATCGACTGCTATATTGATTATCTCTCATACCACAGACTGGTGGTGGCTACCTTCGAGTTAGCAGACGATTTGATCAGGGGACCAGGGACCTTTCGTTTGAACTCAGAACTCCTCAACAGTCCGAAGGTGCTACAATGGGTGGAGAATCACTGGAGGGACTTGCAACGCACAAAGGAATGGTTCACAACGGAAGAAGAGTGGACGCAGTTGGGGTTCCGGGCGGTGACAAGAGCCTTGGATGTTTTCTCAAGAATACAAGCAAGAGCGAGGAGACAGTAGGAGCAGAAATGCAGATGGATAGTCGAAGAGGCAGAGGCAGAGCTCGCATTAAACCCACTGGCCGAGTTGTACTGCCAGCGGAGAAGAAATCGGGCATTACAACAGTTAGAGGAGTTGTAGATCCAAAAGCAAATCCTCTGGGCCAAGCGAGCACAAGAGAGAGGAATGCTGACGGGCGATCGCATGACCAAGGAAACTTTCCAACGTCTCTGTCCACCACGCTCGCACACATTGATGAGGGAGTTGCAACATCCATTCCACTCAGAAGCTGCAGCAGCCAAAGACTCCAAGGCTATAGGTGAGTATGCACTCACCTACTTCAATGATATACTCACATCTCGCCGCCAACCGGACCAGACACTACAAGATCTCAAGGAGGAACATAATCTGTGGCAGCACACCCTAGCAGACCTCTCGCAAGAAACAAGAGTCAGACTTGACCAGCCAATCACGCTTGAAGAGCTATGGGAGGCAGTTAAGAACATGGCACGGGGCAAGAGCTCCGGCTCGGACGGGTTACCTGTGGAGTTTTACGCAGCAGTCTGACCCCACGTACTGGCACGTAGGGCCCATTCTGCTAAGACTCTACAACTGGATCAGAGAAGGGGGAATATTAACAGAAGACATGAAGTTGGGTATAATAACGCTCATCTACAAGAAGGGAGACAAATGCAACATTCGCAATTGGCGCCCTATCTCTAGACTCAATGTCTCATACAAGATATTTGCCAAAGTGCTGGCCAGGCGGCTGACACTCCTTCTCCCAGACTTGGTCCATACGGACCAAGGAGCCTTCGTGCAGGGACGCTCCATCGTCGAGAACATTATGGTGGTCGAGGGTGCACTAGAGATAATTCAGAGAGAACAGAGGCAAGTTATAGTGGCCAAGTTAGACTTGGAAAGAGCCTGCGATCGCGTCAATTGGTCTTTTGTCTTGGCAGCGCTGGAACACATGGGTTTTTGCCCAATGTATCGCGCCTGGGTGAAGCAACTATATTCAGAATCTACCGCCAGAGTCAAGATTAACGGCTTCCTGTCGCCTTCCATCTCACTTACGCGCTCACTGAGACAAGGTTGTCCCTTGGCATCCCTGCTGTTTGCTCTACAAATGGAAGTCTTCCTCAATGCCCTTCGAGCTTCCCCCCACATTCAAGGACTGGACCTGGGGACAAATGACTGCCTATTAACGGGAGCAGTAGCAGATGACCTGCTACTCATCATGGAGGTTACCCATCAATCGATGCAGGAGGCAAAACAAGTCTTGGATCAATATGCAAACCTTTTGGAAGCAAAGGTTAACTGGGGAAAGTCAGTTTACTTTCTCCCTGCCAGATACGACCTCTAAGGACAAGACTGGGGAATGAAGTGTATCCCCCCCAGCATTTCGGAGCGCGACCTAGGAGTTCAGGTTGCCCTGCAGGATGCACGACCCAAACAAGATGCTATCTTGCTCGCAAGAACACAAGCCAGCCTGCAAAGGTGCATCATAGCCATCGGACTCTCGCTATTTGGGAGGGTCATGCTCATTACCTCATTGGTCTTTGCGCAGATGTGGTTCGCTGCAGCCATCCTCTTAATCTCTAGACCTGCACTCAAGCAAATCATAGCTGCAGCTGCTTGTTATCTGTAGAAACCGGCCGTACAGGAAGGTCAAGGCTATATTTCTAAGTGTGCATGGGCCAAGGTTACTGCTTCCAAGGAAGATGGAGGATTGGGCGTCCTCGATCCGGAAAAACAGAGTATTGCGCTTCTCATGAAATGGTTGTTCAAAGCGGCAACGCAAACAGAACGTCGAGCATGGTTGATAATGCTGGAATATATCCTTCATCAAGAACTATCAGTGGCAAAGAGGGAGGACGTCTGGACCTGTGTCTTTATGCCCTCAATGGCACGAAGACACCTGAGCTCACCGATGGCTCGAGCATGCTGGGCCGCGTGGCGAGCGCTCGTCCCACCACACCACAAGGAACCGACGACGCATGAGGAAGTGATGCGGCAACCTATATTTGATAACTCAAGAATCACAAACGCGGCAGGAGGGAGCTTTCCAGCAACATCTACAGCAGTGAACTTCGGTAGACGGTGGGTTGAGAAGGGTGTCGTTTGGCTGGAGGACTTGTGGGATGAACTAGGAGAGGACTGGATCCCCACTGACAAGCTGAAACAGATTCTAGGTAATCTGCACCTTATTCGAGAGAGAAGACAACAGTTGTTAGAGGCGATTCCACAAGATTGGAGGGAGATACTGCAGACATCAAGGCCAGTCGAGGGGGAATGGTATCGAAATAAGAACAACCCAAAGGACAACTCGGCATTACGAATCATTGAACAACAAGAAGATGGCACGTTGTTGGCAGAAGAATGGCAGGCCTCCACACCTCCCGCCACTACCAAGCTGCAGCCGCAAGGAGAGACATTTATTCAGGATGCGGACAATCTGCAACTGATACAAGTCTTAACTAGCAGCAGTGTACCTAATCAATGCTCACACCAACTCTTGCTGGCGGGAGACCACTGAGAAAGCTCAGAATTGATCCCCAAGCCAGATATTGGGAGCTGCCCTCAGGACAAAGAAGAGACCTCTCACAGTACTCCACCCACCTAGGTCGCACATTGTTCTTTAACTCCAATGACCTCCCATCAAAAGTGGTTGCCCGACTCAACAGACAAACAACTGTTGTAGCTCCCATCTCCGACAGGTATCTTCGAACCCTTTGGGCCCAACTTTCAACTCTGCCCTCCTTAAAACTCTCAGGATTACTGTGGCTGATCTCTCGCTCTTCAGTGTCTTGCTCAGTGTGGCTCTTTGAAAAAGGCATGGAGATAGAGACGAAGTGTAGACGTTATGGAAGAAGACAAGAGGAGACGTTGCAACACCTCTTTTGGTCCTACCCGGCCTCGCGCTGTATTTGGAAGTGGTGGGAGACTCACTGACTCAGATTTGTGGGCCCTATCCTGCCCTGGGATGAGGACTGGGCGCTGCATGGAAGGATCCCAGATACCTGGTTCAAGCACAAAGGAAGGGGCTACGTCGCTCAAGCCATCCGCTCGGTCATCATATGAGTCATTAGGAGAAATGGTTATCTCACCTTGGCTTAAGCTCTAACCCCCTTCACTTGTCTCTTTCTACCTCCCCATCCCCCTTGTGTTCATACCATGCTAGTTCCGGTCCCCCTTTGTTTTGCTTCTGAACCAGGACACTCGGTTTCAGTGGGAAGACACAGTAGTCTACATAGGGGTGGTGGGTGGACAGTGTCAGTATCCCTTTGAGGAACTTTTGTTCCACTCGGTCGATGTAGACCGAGTTCCAGGTCGCTATAGGCATGTGTACACAGTAGTAGTAGTTTTGTAGGTAGCTCCTTTTGTAGTTGGTTTCTTACCTAGAAGGACTTGAATAGGCAGCAGTTAATAATAAAGTGTTTCATTGCCATAAGTTTCTCAAGATATGGTTTTTAGACATAAGTTAAACCGACTGATGCTGCGGGGATAACGCCAGGTCGAATTGTGAGGTCCCCGGCCTCTGCTAAGTTGCTTGGATTATGTGTTTTTCAAAAAAAAAAACAAAAAAAAACAAAGAGCAAAAGAGATAGCAAGCCCTCAGATTCATCCACTGTGCCCACATGTACAGTCAGATACATTCTATAAAAAGTGCTAACGTTACAGGGCTAGCAGGCACTCGTGGAAAACCAGTTTCCTTCCAAAAAAGAAAAAACAGCAACGATCTGTTTGTTTTTTTCTTCTTGTGTTGCAGTTTTTTTTCTTTTCTCTTTTCCCCCTCGTCGCCTTCAGCCTTCGAACGTTTCCACATAGCACAGCACCAAGGGGTCAAATCCCCCTAGGCACCCCCCCACGGGCCCCCAGCAGCCTGGGGCACATTTGTATGGATCCAGTATGTACAACCGTACGGACCATACGATGACCCCCCGTACTACGTACGGGGAACTTCACTGTTACCGAGGAAACTAATGGGCGAGTTCAGGAAGAAGTTCTCCGAGGAGGCAATCACTCATTATCACTGGCCCTTCAAAAGGACAAAACGATCGAGGGACGACGACAACAAAAATAGCCGATTCATCCTGTTATTCACCTACAATCTAGACTAGCCATTTCATCATAAAAGGAAGAATCAATCAATCATGTTGAAACAAAGAAAAACTCGTACAGGAATCCCACTGGTTAGTATCCCGGGGCCCAACGTCTTCTCAAGGTGACAAAAAGAGCAAAGATCTTCACGAGTTAAGCAGCTTCAAGAGAGTGCTCATTCCAAAATCCATTGATTGTGATCGGGTATTGATCAAGCTCACAGACAAGTCATACTTCTAATCATGTGAGGGAGCATAAATTCATTCCGAGAAAGGAGAAGGAAAGAGGGTGAAAAAGATATCAAACGGTTGGAGTGCTTCGTGTCCTTAATCTGGGGGCACAACTAATCTACCCGTTAGTAGGGCCGTTACGATCTCTCTTGAATGTGGAAGATTGTAACGGGAGAATTAACAGCCCCGTTGATGGAGACCATGAAAGCTATGTGTCACCCGTGGTCATGATTGCAGGGTTGATCCCGACCCGCTGTCGGGATCCCAACCACGACCGTTTATTGCAGCCGCTGGGCTTCAAGGATTTTTCCCGGCCCGAAAAAAGAATTAAAAATAAATACTATATATATATATATATATGGGTGTGTAAGGTTTCTCAAACCCTACAACCCCATATTTGTTTTGCCCTACGTAACATCGTGTTCGCGTTCAGAGGCGAACCATACATGTTCGCTCGAACGCGAACTAGCGCCCGAAATTCGAATGCGAGCATAAAAAAAAAAGTCTAACAAAAATCTGAAAAAAATATATGTCATGTGAAAAAACAATACAAGCAACTTTTTTCTTGGATTCATGTTAAAATTCTTAGCCAAACGTGAGTTAAAAATCAAAAACCGAAAAAAATATATATATATATTTTTTGTACGAAAAACAAATTATGTTCGTCCGAACACATTCGCGAGTTGTTCGCGTGAACGCGGAGGGGCGCAAACACGTTCACCGAGTTATGCAGGGTTTTCCCCAACAGTGTCAAAACCAGTAAGTTTTGCGTACTAAAAAAATAAAAAATAAAAATGGTAAAAATAGAATTAAACCAAAAAAAAAAAGGATTTTTTTTTCAATTTTTCTTGGGAGTTGATTGTCTTCAGAGATGTGCTGTTTTTTTTTTTTTTGTTTTTTTTT
>BFEA01000084.1:46491-56874 GCA_003427395.1 Chara braunii
ATGTGCCTAGGTGGTTGGATGGACATGCCTAACCCTGTCTCTTATACACATCTAGATGTGTATAAGAGAGCGCTGTTGCAGGGTGGGTGAAAGATGCCGAAGTTGACGGAACAACGAGTAGAGGAGCACAGACGAGGACCGAGAAAGTGGAGCTTGGCAGGAACTTAACAGACTGCTGCCTGTGCAGAAGCAGCAGCAGTAGCAAATTTTCATTATTATTATTTTTTATTTTTTTTTTCCCCTTGCACAGGGGACCATTCTAATCATCTCTGTATTGTTAGCAGCAGTGGTACTGAAAGAAATGTAGTATAAAGCTCGTCACTTCAATCATTTGTTTGCTGAGTCGCCAGTGCGTTCTATTTCAAGCAAACCCTTGAGAATCACGATCAGATGACACTTGTGCGGAGGGCCGACATGGACGCATCATCTTATCCCGCAGGTGCTTCAGTGGCGGTTCATATTCCGCAGAGTTGCAGCTGCGGATGGGGAGAATTTCCCGAGGAAGCGGAACACCTACAAAAGATAGCAATGGACAGCACACATCAGACGTCACCATGATGAGAAATAAAGCGAAAACTCAAAAAAGTCGAGTTGGATTGCTTGTTTGATGTCAGAAAAGAAAAGTGCCAAAAGGCCCAAAAGTAGATTACGATGTCAGCAGGAGTTTATCTGAGGTCCAAAAAAAAAAAAAATCACGATGTCAGCAAAAGAATGTCAAGGAAACAAGACTTTGTTCATTGCTTAGTAATTATTAATTTGCAAATGATGTAAAACTCTAGGTTACCTGATCCGACGTTCGGGACCCCCCTGACCGTCCGGGGTTGTCCGCTCGGACAACTGGTCGGACATCCTCCCCGGGCAGACAGACCGAGCCCAAACGGCAAAAAAAAAAAACTCAAAAAAATCTGAAAAAAAAAATGTAATGCAGAATAATAAACTGAACAACTTTTGCCGTGGGATTATATCGAAATTCGTTGTCAAATTTAAAATAAAAAATTAAATTAAAGACACCCCCATTTTTTTTTTCTTTTTTTCGTGCTTTTAATCGCTAAAAATGGAGTTGTCCGGACCCGTACATCCGGGACCCCCCTGACTGTCCAGCCAGGACGTCCTGCCATCAGACAACTGGCATAGGTAAAACTGACATTTTTTTCTAAATTCACGAACTCAAGCGTACCATAAAAACTTAAAAACAGTATTTTTTGCGTTTCTTTTGTCCCATGACATCGGACCATCTGATGGTCCGGGGTCGTAACGAAGCCCGATGATCGGATCCTTGGATGTATTTTGACGGTACTTTACGTTGAGATACATTGGATGGTCAAAAAAGTGAGATAACCACTTTCTCACCCAATGAGCAATGAAATTTTGACTAAGTCTACACTTCCGTGAATTTAGAAAAAAAAATTTTGTCAGTGTTAACGAAATGTCAGTTGTAATCAATCCAGTCTCGTTGACAAGCCAGTCAGCTATGTTATTACTAACGACGTTCTGCTTAAGAGACTGTGCAGGGACAAACGATTTTCCACTATTTTCTGATTCCATTTTCTAATTCTATTTTCTAATTCTATTTTCTAATTCTATTTTCTAATTCTATTTTCTAATTCTGTTTTCTAATTCTGTTTTCTAATTCTATGACGGCGTTCTACTTGAGAGACCGTGCAGGGAAGTGCTTAGCCACGGCCGGTGGGATCAAGACACAACACGAAGAATAGTTGGCAACATCCACAAAACAACAGCCCATGACAGGTAAGTATGCAATGTGCAATAAACAGCATCAAGAGCACAACAACAATGCAATCAACCTTATAGCTGCTGCTGCTGCTTCTTCTCTTCACTTGAGCGCATCTACCCAGGCATTTGTTCAGACGTGTGGCGCTACAGCATTTCCCGCATGCTGCAGTGTACTGCCCGTCTGTCACCTCACATGCAAGGCACTTTTTCACCCAGCTTCGCCACGTCACTGCCAGGTCAGCATTAGCGTAGCACATCAGTAATGGCATCCTGACCTGCAAGCGATGAACGCCTGCCACGTCAGTAGTGTGAGGCCTGCATGCCTGCCGCGTCAGTAGTGGAGGCCTACATGCCTGCCACGTCAGTGGTGGAGGCCTGGATGCATGCCTTCCACATTTTCAAGAAGGTCCGCCACGTCAACTACGACGGTGTCTGGCCTCTGGTAGTATGCCACGTCAGCAGGGGGTGGACAAGACGTGCACAATAATGCCTGCCATGTCAGCAGGCAATGTCAACCTGCGTGCCTGCCTCAGCAGAGGGCCTCTGTCCATGTCAGCATCTGGATGTGGGTCGCGGCTGCAATTCCGCTTGCCACGTCAGCAAGCAGCCACCACACCAGCAACAAGTATGTGCCACGTCAGCACCTCCTCTTGGCCTCGCCAGTCTCCCTCTGATCCCACGTCAGCAGCATACACTGCCACGTGGCACTTTGTATCCCCTCGCCGGTCGAGTAGCTCTTCAGCAGCTATCTTCAAAATGCTGCACTTCTTCCTCCATGGCAAACACTTCATAAAACATTGTCGTCATCATTTCATTCGTCATCATCAGCAGACGGCGAGGTACGTGGACTACGCTCTGATACCAAATTATAACGAACCCCGTCTCGTTGAGAAGGCAGTCAGAAATGCAATAGAAGTCTGGACCCACTGCGCCTCCTGAAGTCTCCAACATCAATTACCAGTCCACGTCTCGATCATATGCACAACTCAAGAGTAACGTCTCATCAAAGAAGAGCATGCAAGGAGAGAAAGAGGAGAGAAAAGACAGAGAAGAGGAGGTGAGTCTCAATGATATAAATAGTACATGTATGTCTCTCTCTCTCTCCCACTTCGACTTCGGGCTTCTCCCCAATTGCCACCTCAGCAATGTGTGTATGTTCCCTCTGACGTCCTCTGACATAATCACTGTGCAGATCATCACGGGGCGCCCATCCTCCCTCCATGTCAGCAATAAGGTATGGAGGATGCCGCTGCACTACCTCACCTAGTGAAGTCCAGCAGCAGATCATGCGTGTCGTCGCCAGGTAAGTCCGGTGTCTGACCGTCCTTTTGTAGCATCGACCAGTGTTGACTGGTGTGGAGCAGTCTCCCCTTTGATGGTGTCGAAATCGTTTCGGGGCCAAAATTCTTTTTTTAGTGGGTCGCGCTTGAAACGATTTCAAATTTCGTTTTGGCTTTGGGGGGGGCGTTTCTTCGTTGCCGTTGCAGCCGATACTGAAAGGGCTTGTGGGGCCTTTTTGTTCGTTGGTGTTGCAGCCGCCTCCAGTCCAGTTCAAGGAAGCAGAGCGGTCATTCGCCCTCGACGAGCAGCTCTGACCTCCCCCTGCGTTTGCACCACCACCGAGCTCCGGAGCAACCACCCAATTCACCTCCTGCAGCCGCTGGTCAGCAGCCTTGAAGGTGAGTCTTCACCATCCCTCCTGCCTTCTCTCAAACTTACCTCCTCCTCCTCCTCCTCCTCCTCCTCCTCCTCCTCCACGTCTTCCTCCTCCTCCCACTCCTCCTCGTTCATCTCTCCTCCTCGTCACGGTATCGTCCCTTCTTTCTTTCCCCATCGTATGGAAATTTGGAAACTCACCTCCTTCTCGTCGCGTCCTCCTCCATCTCGTCACTTCCTCCTCCGTGTCACCTCCTCCTACATCTCTTCTCCTCCTTTCTCCTCACTTCCTCTTCCACGTCACCTTCCTCCTCCTCCTCCTCCTCCTCCTCCTCCTCCTCCTCCTCTTCCGTCCCTCCTCGTCAAGGCCTTGTCACCTTTTCCTATGTTAACTTTAAGTAGTGTTGCTATCTCCTCCTCTTCCCTTCCTCCTGCAGCTTTTCTCCTCCACATCTGGTCGTCCTCCTCCTCCATCTCTCCTCCTCCACCTCTCATCATCCTTGTCACGGCTTCGTAACTATCTTTTTTTTTCATGGAAGTTCCGAAGTTCGAACCGTCGTGGTATCTCCTCCTTATGTCATCGTCCTCCTCTCCTCCGACTACTACTCGTCCTCTCTCCTCTTCCTGACGTCCTCCTCCTCCTCCTCCTGACCACTTCCATCCCTCCGCATCCATCAATCATCCTACATCTCTCCATCTCTCCTCCTCCACCTCTTATCCTTCTTGTCACGACTTGGTCACTTTTCTTTTTCATGGGAACTTTGAAGTCCGAACTGGCATGGTGTCTCCTCCTGCTTATCATCTCGTCCTCCTCTTCCTCCACATAGTCCTCGTCAGGTCCTTTTTTTTTTTTTTAGAGGACAAATGCTCCAGTCTATTCATGGGGAGCAGCACGTGCTGGGAACCGGACCCAGCGTCCCATATAGAGTTACACAAGTCATTTGAGATACTGGGGCCATTACCCAGCTTCGGCTGAGAATCAATCTGAGAACTATTGAAGAAATTCAAGAGAATTAAAGGAGAGGTTGAAAAACTATGAATGACTACTGACCTCTTTTCGAATGCTCAGAACCCCTAGACTCCCAAACAAAACTCTCAAAAACTGTCCAACACTGTCTTATTCCCTCTCGAGCTCTCCCAGGCCTCACACCCCCACCCGGCTAGGTTACATAGCAACACGACTCGCCCCAGCTCCGGCCAGCGTCGTCCCAACAGCTACCCTGGGTTGTCCCTTGGAATGCCCACCCCAAAGCATCCCCAGATCTCTCTACCAGGCCTCACACTCCTGCAATCAGCAGGTTACAGGGCAACACCCCAGCACCGGCCAGCGTCGTTCTGGCATCGAACAACCGCAGATCCACGAATTTAACAGTATCAAACAGCCTAATCCTAAAACATTCTCTTTTTTTTTTACACCAAAATCAGTGCTATTTGTGGTAAATTTGGGAGACTATCCACCAGCGATTTTTTTTTTGGAAACTTGTAAGTTGGAACGCTGTCAGTATCTCCTCCTCCTCCTCCTCGCCATCTCCTCCGCCTCGTCACCTCCTCCTCCATCTTTTCTCCTTCTCCTCCCCCTCCTCGTCACCTCCTCCTCCATCTTCGTAACCTCCTCCTCCTCCTCCTCCTCGTCACTTCGTCCTCCATCTCTCCTCCTTGTAACCTCCTGCTCCTCCTCCTCTCCTCATTACCTCCTCACTACCACCGCCTCATCATCCTCCTCTCCTCCTCGTGACGTCCTCACCACCTCCTCCCCCTCCTCCTCGTCCCGTACTCCATCTCTCCTCCTTGTAACCACCTCCTCCTCCATCTCTCCTTCTCCATGGACTCGTCGCCTTTTTTTTTTTTTTTTGATGGAAAGTGCTTGGCACGCCCTGCTGCTCCTCTACCTACATGTCTCGCCTCCAGCTCCCTATTCACTTTTGTTCTTTCGAGAACTTGGAACGCCTCCTCCTCATCACCTCCATGCCCTCCTCCACCTCTCCTCCTCCTCCTCCTCCTCCTCTCCTCCATTGCAAAATGTGGCTAGTGGCGATTGTCTTTTTTTCCCCGAAAAGGCAATTAGACGGTTTTCTTTTCCCCCTTTTCAGTTCTGGAAAAAGCAGCTGCATTGTTTGCCTTTTCAGTTCTGAAAAAGCAGCTAAGTGCTATTTTATTTCTTTCGTTCGTGTTTGGAAAGGCAGAAAGTACAATGCTGTACAGGGCGGCTTTAGTGGGGTGATTTTTTTTTTTTTTTTTTTTTTTTTGGAGTGTTCGGGGGCGTAGGCAGGGGGGTCCGAGGCCCAACGCGCGAATGCCGTTTTTCGGAATTCGACGCCGTGTTTCCAGCCATGCACGCAGAGAGATAGAGAGGGGCTACTATGATCTATAGGATGAGCGAATCGGAATGAATCTTACACTAGAATATGGAAATATACACTGCCACTTTTTTTTTTTTTTTTTTTTTTTTTTTGTGTTGGGGGGGGGGTGTTCAGGGGTACCGGTTAAGGGGGGGATAGGGGATGTTTTCAGAGTGGATACAGGACAAGGCTAATTCCCTGGCTTCTGGCCCTCTGCTGTCAATTCGTATTTGGGGTCCAGGCAGTTGTGACGCGCCAGTTGGTTGAGGGAAACACAGGCCGAGAAGCAAAGACATTCCAAGGCCTTCCGGGCCTTTCCTGAAATGCAGGCCCTGGGCAAGAATCGCAGCCTCATACACAGACAGTTGGGAGGCCCAACTGAAGGAGGCCCAGCAGCTGCACATAAGCGGTTAACAGAGGCACAGCCTCCTGGGGCCTACCGAAAGCTTCTGGGCAGAGGCCCAGGCCAGCCAGGCCACCGGGGCAGGCAGGCTCTTTCCATATAGGAAAGAGCTTGCTGCCTGGGCGCTCTACTTGCCAGATGATGCGGCAGCGCTGTTGGAGCAATTGCTCGCGGGCTGCTGAGCGCTAAGGGCAAGGTGCTGCGCGTGTGCGGTCGGGCAGGAAGCAGGGCACTGCTGAGGGCAGCGCCATAGCCCAGCCTCCATAGCTGGCTGGGGCTTGGACTACAGTGAGGCACAGAGGTGGTCTTCAGGTGTACAGTGGGAAGACGTGGGTGTAAGTCAAGGGGGAGAGCGAAGGATGATGATGATGATGATGAGAGGGCGCATACCTGGTATTGGCGATGGTCTGCATTGGGCGACATCTTCAAGTACTTCGTGGGCTGCTGACGTCAACAGTTGCATTGTCAATTAGTAGGCAGACAGTAGCTGTGTAGGAAGTAGGCTGGGCGCCGAGCGCCAAGTAGGGAGAAGGGCCTGGACACTCAGGTTGGTGGTGGCGAGAGCAAGCTCTCATTGACATTGGTTTTCAAGTGTTACGATTCTTCATTGTTGTTATATTGGTTCAATTCTGCTTTCTGGACACTGTGAGACTATCTGGCTTTCAATGTGATTGTGCATTCTGGATATTGTCATCTCGCTATTGCTCATTTTCCTTGCACGACAATGTTATAAAAAAAATATATAAAAAAAAAATAAAAAAAAAATCAACCACTCCTTGTCTCATAACGACTGGAAAGGAAAATGGTGAGCGGTTCGGAAACCCTAACTTACCCATAGCTTGAAAAGCGCGTCCATCGTAACCGGCACAACAGCGATGAAAAGGTAGATGGAAGCCTGGTCCACTTCCAGACCATAGTGTTCAAGAAACAATTCCACAACCGTTTCCCACCCGGACTCCGAATGGTATCTGAATGCAAACCACCAAGGGAGCAAATGACGCATATCCATGGCTTCAAAATTTTAGAACTTCAAAAACAAAAACAAAAACAAAAAAAAAAACTCCGTCGGGACATCCCTTAAAATTGGAACAATAAAGAAACAATTTGCATGGCCCCTGCGCAAAAGAAAGATTAAAAATAATAATAATAATAACCGGCAGATCTGGACCGGCCGGTCACCCGAGCATGATGCCCGGGATACCCGGGCATGGGGGAAAAAAATAGAAAAAGAAAAGAAAAGAAAAAAATGGCGGTGGGGGKTTCCCGCGCTCTCGGAGAGGAGCCTAAATCCGGGCTCTTTTCTTTTTTTGAATGTTGGCTTTTAAGGGGGGGTAAGGGGGGTATAAATCATTTTTGAAGGGGCTAAAGGGGTTTAAAGGGGGGTGCCTTCGTGTGATTCGGTTATTTTCGTTTTTATCTTCAGTTCTGTGAGGAATTCGGATGTGACCCACAGCCAAAAGTTGTATGTATTGCAATTCTACACAACATTTTTTTTCTCAGATTTTTTTGGATTCCTTTTTTTTTTTTTTTTTTTTTTTTTTGGGACCCTGCCGGGGGGTCATGCCTGGCCGGTCACCCGGGCGTGTTTCCAGGCACAAATTGGGTGCCCGGGTGCCCGGGCGCCCGGGAAAACGGCCTAGTAATAGTTATGTTACCAGAGTGGCCCTGGACTACTTGCCCGGCCGGGCCAAAAGCAAATGAAAAATTATAAAATAAAAATAAAAAATATTTATTTTATTTTATTTTTTATTCTTTATTTCGCAAAGAATTTCGGCCCAACCCTGAGGCAAAAGTTGTTCAGTTTATTTTTCTGCACAGCATTTTTTTTTTCGGATTTTTTGGATTTGTGAGGGCTTACCCCTCGGCTTTTGCAGCAGGCGCATGCCCGCCCTAAGTGAAGCCGGGGCCCCTGAATCTCAATGTGCCCTCAGTTCGTCAATTCTTGCAAATCTTGGTGGGCGCCAGACAGCTGCCATGCGCCAGTTGGTTACATCCGCCTTGCTTGTGAGAATCCAAAATATTTGCGAGCCTTCCAGGCTCTTTCAGCAGCGTGGTCGAAGCAGGGAGCACCACACGTTTGTGCCTGCGTGGTTGAGCATGCCTAACCAATCCGGTCCCAGGCCACTGTCTGAACGGGCCTGGGCGCAGACACTTTGGCTGAGACTGAAACTACTGGAAACTCAGTCTCATGTGGGAAGCAAGTGGAAAGTGCCCGCCACTTTCCATATAGGAAAAGGCCAGGCTCCGTGTCGGAGGTCAGGCACTAGCGTGCAAATGCGGCAGCGCTGCTGGAGCTAGCGCTCACGGGCTCCTGCGTCAGCGCATGGGCAAGTGTGGGCGCGCATGCAGTCGTGCAGGAAGGCAGGGCGCTGCTGAGGGCAGTGCCATAGCCAGCCCCACGTAGCTGGGGCGGGGCTTGGATAGCCAGTGGAGGTGGTGGTGGTCTTCGTGTATGAAGCAGAAGACGTGGGTGAGAAAGTCGAGGGTGAGAGAGAGAGAGAGATAAGGTTGATGATGTGAGGGCCCGTACCTGGTCTTGGCAATGGTCTACAAGGTCGACACCTTTATGCACTTCGGTTGTTGCTCCTGACGTCAACAGGATGCATTGTGAATTCATAAACTGCTAGTAGCTGTGTGATTGTAGTCTGGGCGCTGAGCGCCAAGTAGGAGGAAGGGCTCTGGATACATATCTCATTGGCATTCGGATTCGGTGCTTTGGTTCTCCGTTGGTGGAATATCAGTGCATTTCTGCTTTCCGGACAGTGTTGGACTTTCTGGCTTTCAATGCGATTTTGCATTCTGGATTTCTGCCACAGCTCATTTTTATGGTTACCGTCCAGACGTCCGGATCCCATTCCGGACCATCCGCGTCTGGATGTCCGGGCGGACGTCCGGTCCGGTAGGTCCGGGGAAAAAAAAAAAATATATATATATATATACAGGGTCACCAGCCCGTACATACCGGGGTCCCCGGGCAGACCTCCGTACGTACGGGCGTTCAGGGTCCCATGCGGGGTCCGTACCCGACGGCGTTCGGCCCCCGCCAAAACTTATTTCGGGGCCTAAAAATATATTTTTTTTTCTGATTTGTTTTCTGTGAGTTCTCTATGACGTGAGGTACATGCCTATAAATTTTCAAGTCATTTGGCTCACTTAAATAAGAATTAAAAATCTCCAAAGATGGCGGTGTCAAAACATGCTCACCCACATTTTTTTTCACTTTTTACTTTTTGTTTTCACTTGAGTTCGGGGTCTAAACAATTTTATTATTTTTTGAAACGTTTTTAGTGGGTTTTGCATTATGTGAAGTACACATCTGTAAATTTTCAGGGCATTTATCTATGCCAAAAAAAAATGAAAAATCGCCAAAGATGGCGGTGTCAAAAACGTGTTCGCGCACTCACTACATTTAATTCTTTTTTTATTTGTTTTTATTTTTATTAATTTGTTTTTCGTATTTCATTTTTATTTCAAATTTGGTAAGGAATTTCGATGTAATGCTCATGCAAATCTTGTTTAATTTATTTTTCTTCATAACATATCTGTTTTTCAGATTTTTTTGATGGTCTTTTTTTTTTTTTTTTTTTTTGGGTCCACGTTCGGCCTGAAAGGCCGAATGCATCCCCAAGGGGTCCCATACGTTCGGGCGTTCGGCCCGTCCCGAACGCCGGTTACCCTGTATATATCGTCAAATAGAACTGCCCGGTAAACCGTAGGCAGAGAGGGAGAAGAGGACAACAAACGAGGGGCTGTGACAAACTGTTTCGTCGGAGTTTCACCGACTCATCAGGAGGCTGAACCCTCAACAGTCTGTAGAATCCCCTCACTGATTACACTGTAAGTGATAATCCACCTTAACCAAAATCAAAGTAGACTATCACTCACCCACACCAGATGTAAAACTCTACAGACTGTCGGTTCACACCCCACCAAAGCCAGCAAAACATCCACGAAACAAAGAAAGGTCTGTCACAGCCAAAAAATACACTCCAGACACGGCGCTGGCACTAGAGGCACAGCATGGCCGCCTAGTAATGGCCCCGACCACTGCCGCTCGACCTGACCGGAAAAAACTGTAGCAGGAAGCTAGCGAAGTCGTAGCATATATCGTCACAAACAGAACTGCCCGGTAAACCGTAGGCAGAGAGAGAGAAGAGTACAACAAACGAGGGGCTGTGACAAACTGTTTCGTCGGGGTTTCACCGACTCATCAGGAGGCTGAACCCTAACAGTCTGCAGAATCCCCTCACT
>BFEA01000084.1:101961-112511 GCA_003427395.1 Chara braunii
CTTTCCTTTTTTTTTTTTTTTTCCCTTTACATTACCTCAAAGCCGCGTGCAGCATTGCGGACACGTGGTCATTCGACTTTGTCTCACCTTTCACACACACAAGCAGCCGCCACTTGTCGAGCAAGCATACGCTCGAGAACTCAACAGCTGCTCGTCTCGGAGAATGCCCCCAGATTTCGTGGATAGACATTGCCGAGTCTACGTGGCCGCATGTACGACACCATTCATCTCACCATCTCTCTTGCATTCCCGGAAAAAAAAAAAAATTAAAAAAAATTGATGTGCTGCATGCCACGTGCGCGTGCTTGTCGTGATTCACCTCTCTCACTTACAGACCTCTTCCGTCCCCAAAAATCAAGCTCTCATATTTCCCGCTCAACCGGCAGTACCGGATAACTCAATTTCAATTGCTGCGACGCTGAATTTGACGGCTGGGCGCGTGGACACTGGACACAGAGAGCGGCGCAGAAAAAAAAAACTCCCCTACTCTCCTCAACTGGACTCAGTCAGCCCGTCTTCCCCGGAACACAACGCACCCTCATCATGAATCACGAACGTGTAGATAAGCTGTCTTTCAGGTCCGGTGCATGCAGTCATGAATCACGAACGTGTAGATAAGCTATCCTTCCGGTCCGGTGCATGCAGTCATGAATCAGGAACGTGTCGATAAGCTATCTTTCCGGTCCGGTGCATGCAGTCATGAATCAGGAACGTGTAGATAAGCTATCTTTCCGGTCCGGTGCATGCAGTCATGAATCAGGAACGTGTAGATAAGCTATCATGAATCAGGAACGTGTAGATAAGCTATCTTTCCGTTCCGGTGCATGCAGTCATGAATCACGAACGTGTAGATAAGGTATCTTTCCGGTCCGGTGCATGCAGTCATTAATCACGAACGTGTAAATAAGCTATCTTTCCGGTCCGGTGCATGCAGTCATGCTGAGGGGGCGTTGTGTTCGGGCGACGACCTTAGTCACCCGCCCTTTTCGCTGTGAACACGGATAAATGCATATGTGGACAGAAAAGAATCTTTAGGAAGGGCGAAAGGATGACACGCAGCAAATGGTCCAATTTTTTTTATTTTTATTTTTATTTCTTCTCTCAAATCTTTTTTTCATCATCTTTCAAACTCTTTCAATTCACCCTCACTACCTACCTACCACTACTCCTAAGGCTTAGACAGGGGACCCCTGCAAGCATAGCTTTGTTGTCTCCCTCCAGCCATCAGAGGGGATGCATGTTGCCCCCCGCCCCAACCATGGTGGTCAAGGATGGGGTGGGGCCGCCGGTGGGGGTCCGGCTAACGCAAAGACCGAGCATTTTGCCAGTAGCTGCGCCTCCCTTTTCATCGTCCCCCACCCCCAACCGAATAACAGCATTGTCTAAGGCCAACACTCTCCCACACACCACACACAACCCACTGACGGAACAGATGAGCAAAAGAAAAAAAGAAAAACCGACGGAAGACCCAGCAAATGTTCGTTGGTCTTCTTTTGGGGGCGGGAAACCGCAGCCGATGTGGCTGAGTGCTACACCCGTAGAACTTTTTTGGTGATAAGCCGACCAGAGTTGCAATCCTGCGACTACTCTGGGGCCGGTCAGCCCGACCAACGCAAATACCTGTCGAATCTGGACAGGACGGCATTTCAGGCCTTATTTTATTGTCATTATAGAGGCTCGCCACACGGCCTTTCGAGACGGAAAAAGTTCGAGTGCATCTTCACCCAGAGCGTGGCAAGATGCATCCGTTGCTATGAATAGCAACGGACGCATCTTACCACTTTCTAGGGAAGATGCATTCTCTCTTTTTTCGTTTCGACAGTGGTGTGGCGAGGCCCATAGTATTACGGGGAACCGGATAGCAGCCACATCCGTGCTCAAGCCTCAAACGAGGGAACATGCGGGAGATGCACCCACCAGCAGGTGGGCGATACCGGCCAGGGGTCAGCCGGTAGCATCAGGACAGAGCTTCTTCGATGGGCCGGTCACTGTGCCTCCCCTCCGGTCCCCTCAGCAGTCTCTGCTCAATGCCACTCAGGGGGACCAACGGGATATCTCCAGGTGGCGGGCCCAAGCTTGTCCAGGAAGGTACATGAGGCCAATGGGGATTGAACAGAAGACCTCCTGAATGCGACTTGTGTGCCTTACCAACTGAGCTAGGCCGCTGGATTGAGTGTTTCTTTTTTTTTTTTTTTTTTTTTTTTTTTGAAAAAAAAACTCACATGATTGAGTTTTTATCCCCTCCTATACCCTCCGAGTTCAGCTAATGTACCATCGACGTTCCTTCGACCATTCCCCTTCTACTCCATCCAGCCCCTGTTGTAGTTGATTAAGTAGGTTTACAACCCTAAATCTTGATCATGGCAACTTCCTTTTGCTAATATCATAGACATCTCTTCCTCGAGCTAGTTGTCGCTCGTCTACGTACGCTCTTCCAACAGAAGGGGATCGAAGTCCAACTGGCTACCTCGAAAGAACTTCTATCCGGCCTTAGTCGGTAACCACGATGGGTGGCTAAGGTGAGTTCTTCGTGCCCCGTCGTGATGGCGGTGTGAATGACGAGGTAGGGCACGGCGTCGACCGACAGAAACACTAGGCATACCGTCGACCCGAGCCGGCGCCGTTTCGGCGCGATCGAAAATTAGCGCAGCCTAGCGCAGTCGCCCAGCCGCAGAGTTTTTTTTTTTACCGAAAGGGGGCTGCCATCTTTTCACAGAAAAAGAAAAAGAAAAAAAAACAGAATCTTCGTTGATCCCATGTGGCTGACTGGTACACCCATGCATGAGCTGTTGATAAGACAACCTGGGTTTGAATCGTACTGCAATCATATCACCAAGAATACTCTGAATTGCCTGGGGTGGCGGGGGCAACCAGAGGCCAGATCTGGCAGGTTACTTAGGATCTGTTGAGGGTGCAGTTTAGGGTTCTTACGACTACAGTTTAGTCTGTCCCTTTGCCTCCCTTTGGGATTTTTTTGTTCCAGGGGGGTCCCCCTTTGCTTTTCTGGATGGTCTGCCGCATGGTTGAACGTTTAGCTTTTTCTTTTGCAATGATGATTCGGACACAATCTCCACCTCTGGTCAGACCTCTGAGAAACACATACACTATAAATAGGATTTGACAGATGCGATCATTCTTTTTCACGATGATGATGAGAACTTTCTGCGACCAAACCGTTATTTGAGCATGACCTCGGTAACCTTGAAGTCAGTGTCGTATAAGATACGGATGTCGGAACTTGGTTTTGCGGTCTGAAGGTAAAAATTGAAGTGTTTAGTTGTATCTTCATTGTTTATTTTGCATGTGCGGTTTCCCAAGCGTTGTGTGTTACTACTCTAATCCTTGTGAAATCACTTGGGTAACCAACGAAGGATAGAGACTTTATCGGCTGGTTGAGCGTGTCAGGAAGAAAAAGCAATTGGATGCAAATTGAAGGTGAATGAAGAAGTCGCTTAAGAAGATTGAGCGATGAACCAAAGCAACTATACTAGATGAAGTAGCGAAGCTGATATTTGGACCTCGAAGCATTGTGGGCGAGAGACTTTTATCACAAAAACAATCGAATGAGGTTCCCAGGTCAAGTTAGACTATCTTGACTCGCTACACTGTCAATCTAACTCAACTAAACGATCACTTGACATGACAATATCAAACCAATAACCGCGGGGAAAACAATGTGAGCAAGGTGGATGGTGGAGACAACCCCTGATTTGCTAAAGCTGCAAGAAGCAGGGTTATTATGCCCAAGATTGCAGAATTATCGAGAAGGAGAAGTAGTATAAACCAAAAGAAACAGCAGACAACATGAAAAGGCTTGATACCTTTGAGGAAGATCAACATCACCCACATGTACCTAAAGTGAGTTAGTTCAACAATAAGCATCAATTGACCAATCTCGATATTATAGGTTAGGACTCAAGATAAGTTCATGATTTTATCGTATTACTGTTCTACAAAAGGAGGTCAAGTTGCAACATAAAGACGAAAAATAAATTTGGAAAAAAACAACTAAGAAAAAATTCAAAAGAATGAAAAATTAGCAAAATATCCAAGGGGGAAGAAAAATGTTAGAGAATGTTAGGAGACGAGATGTGGCTAACATGTATTATCGATCTCATGTTTTTTAGAATATGGGGTGCAATAAGATAAGAACTTGCAATTAACGAATATGGTGAGTGTAGAAAGGGAAAAACAAAACTCGAAAAAAAAAAAGACTTAGTGCTTTAAACAAAAAGAATCAAATTGTTCAAAAAACTTAAAAAAAAAAAAAAGACTTTTTGAGCGATGAGGAGATAAAATTAGATAAAAATGAAAAACTTGGCTCAATGAGAACAGGATAATGAAAACATCAGTGAAGACATATCAAGCTGCCTTAGTCGATAGATAACAAAGCAAAACATAGATACCCAACACTTCAACAAAGCAAGAAATAGATGAAAACTAACATAAAACCGATCATGGTGCAAAATCTTCAAAAGAGTAACAATCCTACCATAAAAGCAATAACAAAAATTTCAAGACTAAGGGATGAGTTGAATTCTTGCAAGACAAAATCAAATATATTAAAAAACTGAAAAAAACTTAAAAAAAATCATTATGATGTGACCCAATCGATGTCTAAAGAAACAATATTTCGCATGTATAAAAGAGGTTGGCAATCCCATCATTAATAGAGTATAAGAAGCAAATGATTTTTGGCAGCTTCGAGGAAAAACTTCAAAAAAGCAGAAGCAAAAAATATTTCTGCAACACTCCTATTATGATCTCCAGATGGTATAAGGATAATATCAACTTTCAATGGCGATACTGTAGATATTTCATGTTTGAGATTAAATTGAGGTTTAGACAATATTGTTAAGATATAATTTTTTGTTAGATATTTGATTGGTAAGGGGAACATCAATAGTCATGTTACTCATAGACTGGATAGTTCGTTGAAATGAATTATCGTACCGCAATACTACCAATAACATTCCATGATGTGATACTGTAGGCTAAAAAAATTCTTTTCTGGTAAATGTGCATTATGCGAAACATATCTGGATATTTTTAATTCCCTCAACAATTGTGTATACGTAATATTTTTCTTCGGTTTGCGCTATGTATATTGAAAAAAATGAGAGTGATTTTAGTACGCGTTGATCATAACATCATTATTTTAGCAGGAAAATAAATAGTTATCGTTCACACTGTCATTGTTGGTCTAATCAGTTTGTTGTATGTAATCGTTTTGATATATGTATTTGAATTTATTAATATAAAATAATTTTACATTCGTACATGGTCACATTTTGCAAATATTATTGAGATGGAAGTTGGAAAGAAGAAACGAGGTAAGAAATAGAGAAAAACATACTAGGCTACAATACATGATAAATAATTTGATCATACTATAACGATTGTGAGGTTTAAAGAATAGACAATAATATAGATAGAAATATAAGTTTGGTGTATTTGGTTTATAATTATAAAAACGAGGCATGAAGTCTTAAAAAAACGAGCTTGGACATGAAAGTTTATTGGCAGATAAATTGAAAAAGGTCAAACGTGTATCCATAAAGTTTAGCTGTGTGTCTTTTTAACGGGGAATGGGGGAGTTAACTCTCGTTGAATTCCCGTTAAACGCAAAAATGGACCGCTCCAGCGCGTTTCATAAAAATGGAATTGATGCAAGGGGTCCAGAACACGTGGCCCTAGGCAAAAAAAAAAAAAAAAAAAAAAAAAAAAATTCCCCAACCCCTGAAGCACCTCTTATACCACCAAATTAAACCAACACCGAACGGCCTGCCACCCACCACTCACCAACCCCCCGACACCAGCCCCAAACCTACCCAGAAGCCTTCTAAGCCATCCGCCCCCACATCCCCCAACCCCCAAGGCCCAATTATGTGTGTGTAGGTGTGTTGTGTGTGCACGTATGTGTGTAGGAACAGCCATTTCGTCAAAACGGACATATTATATTTTTTGAACGAAATCAAAACTGATTTTTTTTGCCAAAATCCGGTCGGAATTTTTTGCTCTTGGGGGAACGCCGGACCCCCCTGGTCTATGGTTGAGACCAGATACTTTTTTTTTTTTTTTTTTTTTTTTTTGTATCTGGTCTCAACCAAAGACCAGGGGGGTCCGGCGTTCCCAAAACGCCGGACCCCCATGAGCAAAAAATTCCGACCGGATTTTGGCAAAAAAAATCAGTTTTCATTTCGTTCAAAAAATATAGTATGTCCGTTTTGACAAAATGGCTGTTTAGGTGTTTTGTGTGTGTTCGTATGTGTGTATGTGTGTGTTGGCGTGTGATAGTGTGTTTGTGCATGAATATGTATGTATGCGCGTGTGTTTGTGTATGTGTGTGTTTGTAGGTGTGTGTGTGTGTGTGTGTGTTTGTGTGCATGTGTATGTGTGTTTATGTGTGTTTGTGTGTGTTGTGTCCCTGTGTGTGCGTGCGTGTCTATTTTTCCTATGCTTATTTGCTTTCATGTTTTTTATTTTTTTTTAAATAAATGAAGTTAAAAAAAAAAAAAGTTCGCGCTTGTGTGGATTTCATTTTCGTTGTTTCATTTTCTTTCTATTTTCGGTAAGGTCGTGTAGTACAACTTAGCTAGGACGGGTTTGTTTGGGGTCTCCTACAACAGAAAATAGAGACCGGTTGCAGTCGTCCCTAAGTCCAGTCGTAGGGCAAGTTATCTCGTCAAGGTTGCTGCAACTTAGTGTAGGGCGCCGTCCATTGTTTCCCTTTTGAGGGAGTGAGTTTTTCCCGTTGAAAACTACGTGCGGGAGATTTGGATCTGTTTTTTTTTTCTATTGCATGTTCCCAAAAATACAATATCGAAGCATTCTGCTGTTCGTTACCAAGTAATGAAATTGAGACCGGGATGCCCTGCCTCGTTGGCAGGGCTTACATAGAAAAGAAATGGAAAAAAAAATGGTACGTACCTTTGTCACGAGAGATGTGGACTCCACTCTGACCAAATGTGCAAAATGAGCATGAATCTTCTAGTAGAACATAGGTAGATACACTGCTAGTAGTTTAGAGCTTGAAATGCACTTTTTTCTAGTGGCGCGTGGGGCGGTACCACCCTCAGGAGTTTGCTATTCATTTTTCATGTTTTTTTTTCCCCCCCTTTTTGTGATCCAAAAATCTGGGCTCCGTCCAGCGGTTTAGCTCAATTGGTTAGGCACGCAAGTGACATTTAGGAGGTTGAAGGGTCAATCCCCGCCTATGGCACCCTTTATGCCAACTAACTGAGATAGTCAGTTGGATCCTCCCAGTCTATATCAGTAAGGTCTTCATCCAACACGGGTGTGAGTGTGCGTGTGAGTGGGTTGTGCGTGGTGTGTGGGACATTGTTGGCTTAAGACGTAACCATCCAGAAGGTTGTCCATCCCCCACTTCATATGATCACTGTTGCCAAACTTACTTTCTAAAACATAAATCATGCTACCTGAATGGCTGCGTCCCCACGTCAAACGCGGTATAATGGTTGTTGTACATCTTTGAAATGTCTATAACCCTATATTTTTAGCTTGTTCTTCTGTTTTTTTTTCTTTACACCTAAAAATATATCTGTGTAAAAAAAAAAAAAAAAAAATTATTTCATCTTTTTTTTTATTATCTTTATGTTTTTAATTTATTTTTAAATATAGTAAAAACTCAAAAAATAAAAATAAAAATATGAGGTTGTAGAGCTCAAAAATATCTACAACCTTTTTTTTTTTTTTTGACTATTTTTAGCTATCGAAAAACAAATCATCGCGGGTCCCGTTGTAACCCGTCTAACGATCTTTTCAACGGGATTCAACACGCATTGAATCTTTCAACGCGGAACCCGCGTTGAATCGATTTTCGGACACACAGAAGTATAGTATGATTTGTAGAGTAAAACGGGCTAAATCAATGAGTTACAATGAATAATTTGAGAAATAAAAAATATTGTACATGCATAACTTAAATGATAGGGAAATCGTGTAAATATTAAATGTCAATTTTGAAGTCCCTAGCGAAATATGTGGGATAATTTAATAAAGATCTAATAATTTTTTACTGATTTGAAACTATATTATTTAAAAAATTTCATTATTAGATGTTATTAAGACATATAACTTTAATCTTTATATATGACTGATTCTCAAAATTCAATATTATGAAATAATTAGTAAAATAAAAGTCTGTAGATTTTGCTATAAAAAAATCATTGATTTAAATAATCTTATTTTTGTTGGTGGTAATCTATAGCATAAAACCAACATAGTTTGGGCGAGGAACTTTTTTTATTGTCGACTCAGATATTTCTTGTAGGCGTTTAAAACTATATGGTACAAAAGATGTAAGTTTGCGCTCGTGCAAGATATAACTTACTTCACCACAACAAACATCTGAAACACTACTTGTGCGTAATGGAAGAGATTCAAACTTCGAGTTGCGATGCGAATAATATCTCACGCAGGGTTTGTCAGACCGAGTGTACGTAGGCCCCTAAGCTTATCCCTGAATATTCGGGCGTTCGGGTATAGGAACCCGAAGAGGTTCAGACCCCGCAAAAAAATATTTTGACACCTAATTATTATTTTTTTTCTGAATTTTTTTTTTGTAGGTTCTTTGTAATTTAAGGTATCTTCCTCTTAATTTTGGATTCATTCAGTTAAACCACCAGTACCTCCGCCAGTGTTGGGAAATTACGTTGTCCTGGCTTGTACCCGAAGTTTTCGGGGGTCGGACACAGGGTCCGCAATGTCCCAAAAATGATACTTTTCTTTTGTCCGTGCACGAAAGAAAAATGAAAAAAAAAAGGTCTTTGTACTACAATGATGTCGTGTAGGGTAGTCTAGGAGGCCGTGCTCACAGTCTTGAATGCATCTTACAACAAAGACGGTCACATTCTGAACTTGTTGTTTTCTTTTTTTTTATTTCTTTTTTGTTTGTTATGTGTCCCCTGCCAACGAGGCAGGGCGGAATCCGTGATCTACTCTAGCTGTGTTTCCTCAGACGATTGTCACCCTGATGTATCCAGCCGTTTTCAAGGCCGAATCCGTGTTTTCGTTTTTTTTTTCTTGTTTTCTTTTTGTGGAATCCGACAATCTTAATCCGTGATCTGCTCGAGCTGTGTTCCCTCAGAGGATTGTAACCATGGCAACCGTGGACCCGGACCCGGACATGTCTGGACCGAGGCCTTGACATTTGTCTGGACTGGTCCAGACGTCCGGTAATCTGGACAGGCACCGGACAACCGGACATGACCGGACCCGGACCGTCCGGACCGGTAGACCAGACACAAAAAATGTCTGGACTGGGGAAAACAAACAAACAAACAAACAAACAAACAAACAAACAAACAAACATTAGTAGTAAACAGTACTAAACACAGCTTACTGTCTTTCACTATTCAAAACTTGACAGCTTCATACTGTCATAGGGTCAGAGTCATTCACAAAGGCTCACACAACACTAGAAAGTTGAAACCAGTTCTCAACAGACCAATCCCAAGTCACTTCAGAAAAGAGTACGAAAATCAGAGAAAAACAAAACTTTGAGCTTTGAAGTTAGACTTTTTAATTCATTCATATGAAAACTGGAAATTTAAACTGTTAAGTTATTCAGATGTACTAAGAACGGATCTGAGATGTGGTCAGGACCAGATCTATGACGGGATCTCAGATCTGACCAAAATCATCTCTCTCTCTCTCTCTCTCTCTCTCTCTTGATGTTATGTGGTGCTTTGCAACCAACGCTTTATTTTTGGAATCAGACTGCAGCGGGCCTTCATCTGCCCTGGCCTACAGCCAGGGCCTATTTGGCTATTTGCCAGTTCGGCCTGTGGGACCAGGCCGTGGCCTGACCCCACAGGCCGTATATTGTTTCAGTCCAGTCCAGTCCCGCCCGGTACCACGGTCGGTACCAGGCCAGTCCAGTCCAGTCCAGTCAGTCCGCTGGGGGTATACCCCAGCTGCAGTCTGTTTTTTCGTTATTCTTCACTTTCGCAGATCTTGGAGTACTTGCGTGTGGAGTCTGCGTCGGAGCTGCGCTGTCCCCTCCAGCTCCATCTCTACCTCCTTCTTCGTCTCCATCCTAACGGACCGCCATCCCGGAGGGTCCGGCACACTGGTATCAGAGCGGGAACGGTCCCGGCTCCAACCCGCCCTTCCCCCTCGCAGGCAACAGCGGGTGCGGGATAGGTGTAATCCCGACAGCGGGATTTTCAGGGTTTTTTTGGTGGAAAACAGGTGTAATCCCGACAGCGGGATTTTCAGGGTTTTTTGGTGGAAAACAGCGCGGACACGTGGCGAAAAGAGAGAGCGTCACCACGCACGTGCGCGCGAGCGCCAAGGC
Organism: Chara braunii; assembly: GCA_003427395.1. Lineage (NCBI taxonomy): Eukaryota > Viridiplantae > Streptophyta > Charophyceae > Charales > Characeae > Chara > Chara braunii. The sequence continues at coordinate 112,283 of BFEA01000084.1, forward strand.
CAAGGCCGCCGCACGCACACGCACGCGCCACGTGCCCACGCTGCCCCGCTGCCCCGCCCCGCCCCGCTCCCGGATATATTATATATCCATAGTCTTGCAATTGCAGCCACCGAGGCTTGAACCCGGGCAGTCACTGAGCCATGCGCGCGTGTATACCACTTCACCACAGCGCACGTGTGAGCAAGTAGTGGCGTGCGTTGGTGTTGAAGAGGTGGCACGACAGCTATTT